>CM042378.1:23748145-24180645 GCA_023634145.1 Thymallus thymallus
GGATGAAAATTAACATATTTACCTGCCTTTTTTACTAATATATATACACATACATACACACACAGTTGGGAGAACAAGTATTTGATACACTGCCGATTTTGCAGGTTTTCCTACTTACAAAGCATGTAGAGGTCTGTAATTTTTATCATAGGTACACTTCAACTGTGAGAGACGGAATCTAAAACAAAAATCCAGAAAATCACATTGTATGATTTTTAAATAATTAATTTCCTTTTTATTGCATGACATAAGTATTTGATCACCTACCAACCAGTAAGAATTCCGGCTCTCACAGACCTGTTAGTTTTTCTTTAAGAAGCCCTCCTGTTCTCCACTCATTACCTGTATTAACTGCACCTGTTTGAACTCGTTACCTGTATAAAAGACACCTGTCCACACACTCAAACAGACTCCAACCTCTCCAAAATGGCCAAGACCAGAGAGCTGTGTAAGGACATCAGGGATAAAATTGTAGACCTCTGCACAAGGCTGGGATGGGCTACAGGACAATAGGCAAGCAGCTTGGTGAGAAGGTAACAACTGTTGGCGCAATTATTAGAAAATGGAAGAAGTTCAAGATGACGGTCAATCTCCCTCGGTCTGGGGCACTATGCAAGATCTCACCTCGTGGGGCATCAATGATCATGAGGAAGGTGAGGGATCAGCCCAGAACTACACGGCAGGACCTGGTCAATGACCTGAAGAGAGCTGGGACCACAGTCTCAAAGAAAACCATTAGTAACACACTACGCCGTCATCGATTAAAATCCTGCAGCGCACGCAAGGTCCCCGTGCTCAAGCCAGCGCATGTCCAGGCCCGTCTGAAGTTTGCCAATGGCCATATGGATGATCCAGAGGAGGAATGGAAGAAGGTCATGTGGTCTGATGAGACCAAAATAGAGCTTTTTGGTCTAAACTCCACTCGCCGTGTTTGGAGGAAGAAGAAGGATGAGTACAACCCCAAGAACACCATCCCAACCATAATGCATGGAGGTGGAAACATCATTCTTTGGGGATGCTTTTCTGCAAAGGGGACAGGACGACTGCACCGTATTGAGGGGAGGATGGATGGGGCCATGTATCGCGAGATCTTGGCCAACAACCTCCTTCCCTCAGTAAGAGCATTGAAGATGGGTCGTGGCTGGGTCTTCCAGCATGACAATGACCCGAAACACACAGCCAGGGCAACTAAGGAGTGGCTCCGTAAGAAGCATCTCAAGGTCCTGGAGTGGCCTAGCCAGTCTCCAGACCTGAACCCAATAGAAAATCTTTGGAGGGAGCTGAAAGTCTGTACTGCCAGGCGACAGCCCCGAAACCTGAAGGATCTGGAGAAGGTCTGTATGGAGGAGTGGGCCAAAATCCCTGCTGCAGTGTGTGCAAACCTGGTCAAGAACTACAGGAAAACGTATGATCTCTGTAATTGCAAACAAAGGTTTCTGTACCAAATATTAAGTTCTGCTTTTCTGATGTATCAAATACTTATGTCATGCAATAAAATTACTTAAAAATCATACCATGTGATTTTCCGGATTTTTGTTTTGGATTGTCACTCACAGTTGAAGAGTACCTATGATAAAAATTACAGACTTCTACATGCTTTGTAAGTAGGAAAACCTGAATAGTTAACAACTATATGCTTAACATTAGTAAAGAGATTTTCATAACTTGCAATACTGTGCTTCTGAGAAAGGATGGTTCCCCCCTCTGCTCCCTGCAGCTGGTCTGGGCGTATCGTCAAGGACATGGGGCGACTCAGAGAACTTGCGACTCGAGATAAAGATAACTTGAGGAACAGAACTGACCTATTATTGTTTCCAACCATCTGGGCTTCTGAGAAACTTGGTCACACGGAATAAGGCCACAGTTTATCAGTCTATCCTGTTCTTTTCATATATTTCAAGGGCACAGCTGTGTCTTGAGTGATATGAGGTGAACAGAGGCTGGCTTGAGCACCTTTGACGATTCTGTCAAAGGAGTAAAGTTATCACTTCTTTGTGCGCTATGACCCGATACAACCTGCCAGGTTGCAGTTGAAAATGAGAACGAGGTGAAGTAAGGAAGAAAACAAGGTAGTTTATGATGCCCAATATTCCAGGAGGGGTGGAACCAGCCATGACTAAGCATTTTATGTATTCTCTGTATGATTTTAAGCCTTGGTCTTACAATCAAGAGTGTGGGGTCAACCAGCTTCCTTATTGCAATTCATATAATAAAGTATTGATTGTTTGAAGAATTAACAAAGTCGCTCCTTATTGTTTAGAATTTCCACGACAAAGGAACACCACTTGGGGAGAGACACCAGTCTTCTCATAACTGCAACATGTGTCACCCAACTACAATCCAGAAGGCGAAGTCCGTACAGGTGCATCAAAGCTGAGGCCGAGAGACTGAAAAACAGCTTCTATCTCAAGGAAATCAGACTGTTAAATAGCCAACACTAAAAGGCTACCACCCTGTTACTCATCCCTGCACCTTAGAGGCTGCTGCCCTATATAGGCTACGGTGCATTCTGGGAGAATTCAGACCCCTTTACTTTTTCCACATTTTGTTACGTTACAGCCTTATTCTAAAATGGATTAAATAGTTTTCCCCCCCATCAATCTACATGCAATACCCCATAATGAAAAAGCAAAAACAGGTTTTTAGAAATGTTTGCAAATGTATATAAGAAAAAAAGGAAATATCACATTTACATAAGTCTTCAGACCCTTTACTCAGTACTTTGTTGAAGCACCTTTGCCAGCGATTACAGCCTCAAGTCTATTTGGGTAGGTTCGCTACAAGCTTGGCACACCTGTATTTGGAGAGTTTCTCCCATTCTTCTCTGCAGATCCTCTCAAGCTCTGATGTTCGACCGGGTTCAATTCCGGGCTCTGGCTGGGCCACTCAAGGACATTCAGAGACTTGTCATGAAGCCACTCCTGCGTTGTTTTGGCTGTGTGCTTAGGGTCGTTGTCCTGTTGGAAGGTGAACCTTTTCCCCAGTCTGAGGTCCTGAGCGCTCTGGAGCAGGTTTTCATCAAGGACTTCTTTATAATTTGCTCGGTTAATCTTTCCCTCGATCATGACTAGTTTCCCTGCTGCTGAAAAAAATCCCACGCAGCATGATGCTGCCACCACCATGCTTCACTATAGGGATGGTGCCAGGTTTCCTCCAGACGTTTACTGAGGAGTGGCTTACCATAAAGGCCTAATTGGTGGAGTGCTTCAAAGATGGCTTTCCTTCTGGAAGGTTCTCCCATCTCCTCAGAAGAACTCTAAAGCTCTGTCAGAGTGACCATCGGATTCTTGGTCACCTCCCTGACCAAGGCCCTTCTCCCCCCATTGCTCACTTTGGCCGGGCGGCCAGCTCTAGGAAGAGTCTTGGTGGTTACAAACTTCTTCCATTTAAGAATGATGGAGGCCACTGTGTTCTTGGGGACCTTCAATGCTGCAGAAATGTTTTGGTACCCTTCCCCAGATCTGTGCCTCGACACAATCCTGTCTCAGAGCTCTACAGACAATTCCTTCGACCTCATGGCTTGGTTTTTGCTCTGACTTGCACTGTCAACTGTGGGACCTTATATAGACACGTGTACCTTTCCAAATCATGTCCAATCAATTGAATTTACCACAGTTGGACTATAATTAAGTTGTAGAAACATCTCAAGGATGATCAATGGAAACAGGATACACATGAGCTCAATTTTGAGTCTCACAGCAAAGGGTCTGAATACTTACGTAAATAAGGTATTTTTATGATGACTCCCTGACTGAAAATATAAAGTTTCAGCAGGGTAGCATATTTTCACTCCAGTTCCCTGGGCTCTGTGGTGTGACATTTGTCACTGTGCAAACTTAGCATCACATAAAAAAATACAAACCCATGTGGTCTACTGTACAGCGCAAACCTGCAAACCTGATAAAGGCACTGGGTTATGAGCTGTCTTGTTTGCTAAATGAACAAATTAAATAGCCAGTGGACTGGTGCATATAGTCATAGAAGCACTGTGACATACAGTATGCCTCAATACAGTCATATTATTGGCTAATTGGGGGTGTGACTTTCAGTTAGCTATTTTTGTCAACCCATCCCGTGAGAGTGAATGTCATTCATTCATCTGTTCTGTTATATTTCATCAAATCTGACTAACCTAGTGCACTGTTTGCTATGAATTCTATCTGATATGGGTTTGCACGTTTACGTAATAAGACAAATAATGTCCCGTTTGGAACACTGACAAGTAAAGAGCATAAAAAACATGTTGTCAATCTCATTGGGCCACGGATTAGTTTATTAATCAACTCCCCAATGCAACCTTTGAGCTTGTTTAATTCAGCTGTGAGGATCAGAATGGCATATAGCCAGATGGCAACTTATCTTCGTGCTCCCAAGTGGCGCAGCAGTCTAAGGAACTGCATCTCATTGCTAGAGGTGACACTACAGACACCCTGGTTCGAATCCAGGCTGAATCACAAGTCACAACTGGACGTTAAAAAATGTATAAATAAATAAAGACATCCCAACGGCACTTAAGAAAACAACACAATGCCTTCGGGTTGCTGGATGTCACTCCATGTTCATCTGAGAAATAATCTATTGAAGTTAACATTGGTCATCTCATCATACACTAACTACGCTACTCTTTTTATAACGAGTCATACCTTTCAATACTAGGACCAGTGGGCTGACCTACAAAAAACAGAACATGCACTGCGTTGCTGTATAAGACTATAGGCATATACATTTATCAGTGTTTTTTTTATAATGCTTAGGCCTAATCCAAGAACACTGGGGACACAAGTCATGAATAGAAAAGAAGACTGTCTGCACCTTACAATTAAAGTTAGTAAAAATATAGCGTAACAGTTTATTACATGTTCTCTGTTGTGTGGAGATCCACCAGTTTGCTATCTTCTTTCACAATAAAAACATAATGATTTAGCTGAATATAACACAATGGACATTGCATGTTGCTCAACATGCATGGCAGGTTGCAGACAGTCATAACTGCCAAGGCCAACCTCATTGCTCTCCATTTCAGGGGCCATATTTCATTTCAGCAGGGGGCAACTCACTACACGTCCCTGCTGACAGACAGACAGCATGTGGGGAATCAAACTCAGAATAGACACTCAAGAATCTGTTAACACACTGCTTAGGGAGATTATAGGGAGGTGATGATGAAAGGATAGCATCTTCCACCATCCCTGAATGCATTTTCAATTTTACAACTTCTACAACCATTCTGCAAACTTTCCTAGAACAATTGTGAATCCATCAAATAGCCTTGTTGCACTTGTTTTTCACTTTACATTTTTGGAAAGTATTTCAAGCAAAATATTGTTCCGTTCATCATTTATTTAAAAAATGACCAAGTTGAGTGTGCCTGTTTCTGCCTTAATTGATGTGCTGTAACTTGTCAACCAAGCAGCATAAAATGGACAAATTGGTAATCAGATACAAAGTATCAATCCTATGCAAAACAAAACAATTCGCAAACAGATGTCAAAGTAAGTTAATGTTTTCAGAACATAATTTGTATTTAATAATAAATAAAAAAAATCACAACACTTTAAATAAAAATATATGTTTTAGTTGCCTTTATGCGATTGCTAGGCATGCAACTGCTCTTTCCTGAATTATTCAATTTAGCCAGCTACCTCACAGTTTTTGGCAGCTCTGGTTGCTAGACAAAAAGCCTGAAAAAGCAAATGTTAATTCACTTACCAGCAATGTAGTTAACAAATGTGTTAATTCGAAACACAAGCAGAATACATAGGGATGTAAACTAACTCGTATCTTTGAGATGCAAGAAATATACGTTTTTATGCGCCGAGTGGGAGGCGCCGTGGTATCCCTTTCATTGATTAGGCCTACACGACTTGAAAACATGGACACATAGCACATTTAACAAGCAAATAAATTTTTCATAGCAAGTTAATAATTTGTTAACAATAATCTAACGCGTTGCTAAATCCGCAGGCAGAGTGAACGGTCCATTGGAATGTAGCCAGTAGAACGCCTACCCTATTTCAAAATATGTATTTTTGGCGCATGCGCAGCACATGCAATTCTTTAGCTATTGACCGTCAGAAAATGATTCATCAGTTGATTGATTTAATGCTGATATGTATGCTAAATGTATTTAAAGAAGTTCTGAAGTACAACTAAATGTGAACTACAAAGGTTTCCACACATTTTCAAGTCATCATATTTTATAATAGCTGATGTATTACTATTTATTCAACAAAAAATTGTAAAGAAAACATGGCTGTGGCCAATACTATTACTGGCAACACCCACAGTTGACAGCATATGATTTGTTTTGTCTGAAGGAACTAGTGGGCTGCTTTTGCGTCCTTGCGCCTGAGTGAGTAGGCTGATTCCCAAAGGGTAAAAATACCCTTTACTCTCTCATTTGTGGATGAGAGCCAAGAGCAGGTGGAGCTCTTGAACAATATGCCAACATAGTTGAGTGAAGTGAGAAAATTGTAGAGCTAGGTCAGGTTGGCGTAGCCTGCTGTGTGCACACAGGATTTGTATTTGTAAGGGGAAAAGAGATACTCATATCTCTTCCATATGTAAATGTGTCCTTAACTTCAGAATAAATGTATCTTCACCTTCTCGCCTTGTATCAAGTTGTAAAGTTATGATACTGTAGATGTCTATTGCAACAAAATGGATCCACCCCTGGCCTAGATTTACTGGACATTAGCCAACAAACTTTGAAAGCCAATAACTAAATGGTTAGAAAATGTTTGCTTATTCTTTGACCAATGGCAGTAACAGAGCCCTGTAAAAACACACAGGAGAACTGCTCGTCTCTGCTTGGTTGTAACTGCGTAGTAGAATTGCATTTTCCATTTCAGTTTTCACATCACATTTGAAATGCCAGTAATCTACATCTTGCAGTCTCATCTGTGTGCGTTTTTAGGTGCTTGCCTGTGAATCATCCCTTGAAATGGGGAGAACTTCATTCTAAACAGTTCTTTACTTGGATAGACCAGATTCCTGGGGCTGTATGTATAAAGTGTCTCAGAGTAGGAGTGCTGATTTAGGATCAGTTTTGCCTTTTAGACCTCAATGAACAAGATTGAATGGACAGGGGCGACCTGATCCTAGATCAGCATTCCTAGTCTGAGATACTTGATACATAAAGCCCCAGTATCAGAAAGTACTTGATCATCCATTCACTCATCCATCACCCACACAACTAAAGTCTCATCCATTAGAGGTCAACTGTTTTCTTTGGCTGTGTGGAGGGAGAGAGCCTGAGTCCAGCTCAGTCACCGCAGTTCAAAAAGTACAGGTTGCTACTCCACCCCGCATGACCAGCATCAAAACCACAGCTCTGACTGCTTTTCCATGCTGTTAGTGGTCCCAACAAACCAGCTAGCCATCCCCTGGCCCTAGCTGCTGTAGTTTATCTGCTTGGTTCATGTGGCAGGTTTCAAGATGCTGACACACAGCTTGCCTCTTATTTGAGGGCTTTTCTGCTCTTTTTCTTGTCCGACCCATCTCCAATCAAAATCAAATCAAATCAAATTGTATTTGTCACATCCGCCAAATACAACAGATGTAGACCTTACTTTGAAATGCTTACTTACAAGCCCTTAACCAACAATGCAGTTTTAAATAAATAATAGTTAAGAAAATATTTACTAAATAAACCAAAGTAAAAAAATGTATAAAATAACAATAATGAGGCTATATACAGGGGGGTACCGGTACCGAGTCAATGTGCGGGGTACAAGTTAGTCAAGGTAATTGAGGTAATATGCACATCTACTTAGGTAGCCATTTGATTAACTGTTCAGCAGTCTTATGGATTGGGGTAGAAGCTGTTAAGAGCCTTTTGGACCTAGACTTGGCGCTCCGGTACCCCTTGCCGTGCAGTAGATAGATAGATAGATAGATAGATAGGTACTTTATTTATCCCCCGGGGGGGAAATTTCATTGTCAAGCAGCTACAACAAAACACAGGGCAGGTGCAAAATGCCACAACGAAAGTACACAAAAGACAGATACACGGTACATGATACATAGAGCGGCAGTATGAAAAAGTATAGAAATACAAGATATCTGGAGTGCAAAAAAAAGCTATAAAAAGACATTGCATAGTATGAGTGGTTGGCTGAATATGTACACTATACATTGGTGGATGTTGGATGGTTAACTATACTATACAGGTCGATGGCAGAGAAATACTTCAGTAGCTAAAAATGCGTATGATATGAGCGAGGGAACAATAGTTTACTTAATAGACAGACTGGGTAAATGAACAGGTAAGTGAAAATGTTGCATGGTTAAATTAGCTGTACAGTTAGGTATACAGTTATATTTACAGATAAGTGAATACTTGCATGTTTACACAAACTGTACAGGTAAATGACAGGAAGAGATACTTTAATAGCTAAATGTGTGTATGATATCATTTGGGGTAATAATAGTAATTCCCTTAAAATACAGTCCTTAGTGCGCAGGGTTTAATTACAGACAACTGCACGTATTGCACATTCGATATACTAAAAGCATTGAGAAAAGGTGCAACTGGCAGGATACTAATATGCATTCCTGAGTGAATGCCTACGTAGGTTAAGTCCAATAATTACTTACAATATTGCATGTGATATAATATAACAACTGTACATGAGTATGTATATACAGACCTGTATGAATAAATAGGTCCTGAGTGGATGAGTGCTGACGGACCAGAGTTACTCACGGATGGATGCATAATTGTTAAACTAGGTCCTAGCACCCCAACAGTTCCAGATCTATGTTGCCGACGGCACGGCACCCCGGTGAGGCATTATATAGTCTAATAGCCGCCGGCAGGAAGGACCTCCTGTAGCGCTCTCTGGCACACCGTGGTGGGATCAGTCTGTGACTGAAAGTGCTCCTCTGCGTCATAACCAGAGCGTGCAGAGGGTGGGTGACGTTGTCCATGATGGCCAGCAGTTTGGCCAGGATCCGTCTCTCCGCCACCTCCTCTAGAGTGTCAAGGCTCATCCCCAGGACAGAGCTAGCCTTCCTGATCAGCTTATTTACCCGAGAAGCATCACCGGCTTTGATGTTTGCTCCCCAGCACACCACTGCAAAAAAGACTGGTAGAAGGTATGCAGTAGTTTACTGCACACGTTGAAGGACCTGAGCCTCCTCAGAAAGTAGGGTCGGCTCTGGCCCTTTTTGTACAGGGCCCCGGTGTTACCGGCCCATTCCAGCCTGTTGTCCATATGGACTCCCAGGAACTTGTATGACCCAACCATTTCCACATCCATCCCCTGTATAGGGACTGCAGTCAGTTGTGCCTTGGTTCTCCTGAAGTCCACCACCATCTCCTTTGTTTTGCTGATGTTGAGCTGAAGGTGGTTCTGCTCACACCACAACACAAAGTCACTGATTGTGCTCCTGTACTCCTCCTCCTGCCCACCCCTGATGCACCCTACAATAGCAGAGTCATCCGAGAACTTCTGTAGGTGGCATGTTTCAGAGTTACAGTGGGGAGAACAAGTATTTGATACACTGCCGATTTTGCAGGTTTTCCCACTTACAAAGCATGTAGAAGTCTGTAATTTGTATCATAGGTACTCTTCAACTGTGAGTGACGGAATCTAAAACAAAAATCCAGAAAATCACATTGTATGATTTTTAAGTAATTAATTTGCATTTTATTGCATGACGTAAGTATTTGATACATCAGAAAAGCAGAACTTAATATTTGGTACAGAAACCTCTGTTTGCAATTACAGAGATCATATGTTTCCTGTAGTTCTTGACCAGGTTTGCACACACTGCAGCAGGGATTTTGGCCCACTCCTCCATACAGACCTTCTCCAGATCCTTCAGGTTTCGGGGCTGTCGCTGGGCAATACGGACTTTCAGCTCCCTCCAAAGATTTTCTATTGGGTTCAGGTCTGGAGACTGGCTAGGCCACTCCAGGACCTTGAGATGCTTCTTACGGAGCCACTCCTTAGTTGCCCTGGCTGTGTGTTTCGGGTCGTTGTCATGCTGGAAGACCCAGCCACGACCCATCTTCAATGCTCTTAGGAGGTTGTTGGCCAAGATCTCGCGATACATGGCCCCATTCATCCTCCCCTCAAAACGGTGCAGTCGTCCTGTCCCCTTTGCCGAAAAGCATCCCCAAAGAATGATGTTTCCACCTCCATGCTTCACGGTTGGGATGGTGTTCTTGGGGTTGTACTCATCCTTCTTCTTCCTCCAAACACGGCGAGTGGAGTTTAGACCAAAAAGCTCTATTTTATTCTCATCAGACCACATGACCTTCTCCCATTCCTCCTCTGGATCATCCAGATGGTCATTGGCAAACTTCAGACGGGCCTGGACATGCGCTGGCTTGAGCAGGGGGACCTTGCGTGCGCTGCAGGATTTTAATCCATGACGGCGTAGTGTGTTACTAATGGTTTTCTTTGAGACTGTGGTCCCAGCTCTCTTCAGGTCATTGACCAGGTCCTGCCGTGTAGTTCTGGGCTGATCCCTCACCTTCCTCATGATCATTGATACCCCATGAGGTGAGATCTTGCATGGTGCCCCAGACCGAGGGAGATTGACCGTCATCTTGAACTTCTTCCATTTTCTAATAATTGCGCCAACAGTTGTTGCCTTCTCACCAAGCTGCTTGCCTATTGTCCTGTAGCCCATCCCAGCCTTGTGCAGGTCTACAATTTTATCCCTGATGTCCTTACACAGCTCTCTGGTCTTGGCCATTGTGGAGAGGTTGGAGTCTGTTTGATTGAGTGTGTGGACAGGTGTCTTTTATACAGGTAACGAGTTCAAACAGGTGCAGTTAATACAGGTAAAGAGTGGAGAACAGGAGGGCTTCTTAAAGAAAAACTAAGAGGTCTGTGAGAGCCGGAATTCTTACTGGTTGGTAGGTGATCAAATACTTATGTCATGAAATAAAATTCAAATTAATTATTTAAAAATCATACAATGTGATTTTCTGGATTTTTGTTTTAGATTCCGTTACTCACAGTTGAAGTGTACCTATGATAAAAATTACAGACCTCTACATGCTTTGTAAGTAGGAAAACCTGCAAAATCGGCAGTGTATCAAATACTTGTTCTCCCCACTGTATATCTGAAGTCTGAGGTGTAGAGGGTGAACAGGAAGGGGGACAGGACCGTACCCTGGGGGGCCCCTGTGTTGCTAACTGCCCGTTCTGACACACAGCTCTGTAGTCGCACAAATTGTGGCCTACCGGTCAGGTAGTCCGTGACCCAGGAGACTAAGGGTGCTTCCACTTTCATCCTCCTCATCTTCTCACCCAGTAGCAGGGGCTGAATGGTATTGAAGGCACTGGAGAAGTCAAAAAACATAACCCTCACAGTGCAACCTGCGTTGTCCAGGTGAGAGTAGGCCCTCTGCAGAAGGTAGATGATTGCATCATCCACCCTGATGTTGCGCTGGTATGCAAACTGCAGGGGGTCCATTGATGAACACACCAGGGGTCTGAGGTGAGCGAGGACTAACCTTTCCAGGGTCTTCATGATGTGGGATGTTAGCGCTACAGGTCTGAAGTCATTCAGGACAGTGGGGTGTGCCTTCTTGGGCACTGGGACGAGGCAGGATGTTTTCCACAGCACAGGGACCCTTTCTAGGCTCAGGCTAAGGTTGAAAAGACGCTGGAGTATTCCACACAGTTGGTCAGCACAGACCCTCAGCACCCTTGGGCTGATGCCATCAGGGCCCGCCGCTTTCCACTGGTGTAGTCTCTCCAGATCTCTCTTCACTTGGTTGGTGGTGAAAGCCAGCCCAGGTGGGGAGGTGGGGGGAAGGGGGGTGTTGAGGATCAGTTCAGGGGGAGCAGGGGCGGAGGTGGGGTCACTGATTGTCTCAGCAGAGGTGCTGTGAGCAAAGTGGGGGTGGGACAGCCGTGAGGGTGTGTGGTCTGGGGAGCTGGAGGGGAGGTGGACAGGGCCAGTATCAAACCTGTTAAAAAATTGGTTCAGCTCATTGGCTCTGTCCTGGGTCCCCTCCGTCTGCCCACTGTTTGACTTTTTGAAGCCAGTGATATTTCTCATACCCTTCCACACCTCTCTCACCTGGCTCTGCCTCAGCTTGTCCTCCATCTTCTCCTTATACACTCTCTTCACCTCAGCAATCCGCAACTTCAGCTCCCTCTGGACGCATTTCAATTTGTCCTTGTCCCTCTCCTTGAAGGCCCTCTTCTTCTCATTCAGCAGGGCCTTCAGGTCGCTGGTGACCCAGGGTTTATTGTTTGGGAAACAGCGTACCTTCCTGGTGGGTACAGTGTTTTATTTAGCAGAGAGAACAGTCTATGACTGGGGTGGCTGGAGTCTTTTACCATTTTGAGGGCCTTCCTCTGATACTGACTAGTATAGAGTTCCTTTCTGGCAGGAAGCTTGGCCCCAGTGATGTAAAGGGCCATATGCACTACCCTCTGTTGTGCCTTGCAGTCAGATACCGAGCAATTGCCATACCAGGCGGTGATGCAACCAGTCAGGACGCTCTCGATGGTGCAGCTGTAGAACTTTTTGAGGATCCGAGGACCCATGCCAAATCTTTTCAGTCTCCTGATGGGGAATAGGCATTGTCGTGCCCTCTTCACGACTGCCTTGGTGTGACCTGCACCACCGGCTCCACTACAGATCAGGTTTTACTGCTACAACCTAAAACAAACCAAACAACTCTCCAGGAAGAAAAGCATATCCCTAACCATCCAAATGTAATCTCATTGTATTGCATCTCAGAGTATTATTTTCCATTTTAAATAAAAAAAACGTCCTTACTAGAGCCAATAAGCATTCCTGACTACTGTGTGCATCTGTGCTTTTCAATGATTATCTTGGTTTTCATTTGTGCCACAAAGTTGGCTTGGCCCAAAAAAAACACAAAAGGGACTGTTGTGGAGGGCCTTTTAGAGAGAGCTTAATTTCAAATGCCTTTTAATCTTCTTTAATCTGTAGCAGAGATCACATCATTAAAATAGATTTTAGAGGGGAACTGTATTTGTATTTATTTATAAAAACGAAAAAACACCCTGTTTGTCAATGTGGTTATTAGCAGAACACTGCCCTTGCCAAAGCCATTTTATCATCCTACCTAACAGCCTGATCAAAGGTCATTTTCAATGTCAAACTCCTTAGAACCCTAATTAAAACACTGCAGGGAAGCGAACCGAAACCCTTTGGACAAGCAAAATGTTGATGGTACTTTGGAATAGAAATTAATATAATACAAATTGATCAAGGATGATGCTTCACGTTATGTGCAGTGTCTGTGCTGATGGGTGGTGTGGTTGGTATTATGACATTTCAATCTGTTGATTATTTCTAGCAAAAAATAAGACTATCTAATATAAACATTAATTCATGGCATTCCATTCTCCAGTAATATGGCAGACATACACCACCTAGTGGTAGATAATAAGAGCAAGCGTTTTTCTTTCCTTTCCATTTCAGGGCCAATATGGTCATTGGTCATAAATAAGAATCATCAACTTCCCCCCTAACTTGAAGGGGAAGTTCACCCATTTTAACATGTGACCTTATTTTCACTCTTTCTCCAAATAGTTTTTTTTATATATTTTGTTTTGTTAGAGAGAAAATTGGTTGTCACATTTCGCTGAGTCATTGACTACAATGCATTATGAAAATGTGTCTAAAGTATGTTATAAAATGCTCCAAAACACTCCAAACCAACTCAGTTTACATCAGAATCTAAATCTGGTTGTCTCTGCACACAATTTATTATTTTTTCCCCCACTGTTAAATAAATCCATGTTTGAATGATGCTATTTACAACAACAAAAATATGCAAATATGGATCTATGGGACAGTGGACATTTTTTTCTCAAATTGAGTGCAGCGACATTATCCAGAATGAGATTCAGATTTAAAGTGTTTTATAACATGCTTCTACACATTTTCATAATTCATTGTAGTCTATGGCAAGTGATGACAGGAAAATGTGACTAACAATTTTCTCTCTAAAAAAAACATTATAAAAAAACAGTTTGGGCGATCAACTACAAGCATAGAAAGAGTGAAAATAAGGCCACATGTAAAAATGGGTTAACTTCCTCTTTAAGGTAGGAAGGCTGATGATTCATCCTCAGGGGCTGCCCTGGACATTCTGCTGCCCTAGCTCACATAATTTAATTTAAAAGTATGCATTATTGTGTCTGTAATAGAATAAGAAATTGTTTTGTAGACAATAATAAATAATACATTTCTATAACTCTCTAAATATTTTTACACTTGAGGAGGAGTGCCAAGATGGCTCTCCGGTGGCTTCAATACAGTGCGCCCTGTTAGTCATCCAGGGTTTAGGACATATCAGTCATCATTAGTTAGGACATGTCAGAGCAACATCATTGGTACCAAAGGGATGTTCTGTTCTACTATCTTGCATAACTCTCCCATGTTGGGTTACATATTATTCCACTGAAACCCCAGTCCAAGAAGCTTTCTATTGAACATAACACTGGCTTTTGAGCACCATGTGTGAATCAGTGTACATTGAGATTGCAAGTCTGGACACAACAACATGGATTAGATGTATTAATATTTACATTTGTGATAAGGAACTCGATACAACAAATATGTTTATTGTGATTGTGTCAGATCAGTCAACCATTGCAGTCCCACTGGGCACAGACGTCAATTCAACGTCTATTATACGTTGGTTCAACATAATTTGATTTGATTTGATTGAAATTATGTGGAAACAATGTTGATTCAACCAGTGTGTGCCCAGTGGGGTTTTTCGTAAGGGGATTTCCCTAAGTCAGTCATCCCCTTCTTTATTCTAGCTATCGGGTGATTTCACAAGAGTTTGGTGGTACCTTAATTGGGGAGAACGAGCTTGTGGTAATGACTGGAGCGGAATATTATTATGACCTGTGTGTGATTTACAATAGTCCTATGCATCTGCAGCCTCTGTCCTCTCAATCTCTTGAAGTGAAAACAGAGGCTCAGAATGCTGATAGTTTGATGACAGTTTAGTCATTGGAAAGCAGGATGCCCCTTCCAATCTGTTGCTAGTACTGTCCATGTTGCAATCAACTTTGTCAGCACATTCTTCTACCATGTCCTCCAAGTCTACAAAGGAAAGCACAAAGAGGTTATTCAGCCATATATTTGAACGTGTCTCTAGTTGTTGTTGACCGATTACTCTTAGTCAACAACCACACAGACTCATAATAAGTGAAGAATTGCAAAGGAAGTCTGTACCAGACTTTTACTACTCACACTTCAACACTGTCTTGTACACCTGTGTGTAGCCTCGCTCTGGGTTCTTGCTCAGGTCTTCGTAGTAGTAAAAGCGTAGCTCCTTTGGGTACTGAGAGTAAGTCAGGTTGAGAACCAGGGGAATGATCCGGTTGGACATGGGCCCCTCATAGATCGCCTGGTGCATCATGTACTGGCACCAGTCATCCAGCAGGAAGTTGGGGGTGATGAGAAGGGCCCAGCAATGGCTGCTCTGCACAGCCTGGCATAGCTCGGTGGGGATGGCACCCCCTACGCCGGCATCACGTTGCCACAGGAAACAGCGCAGGCCACATGCCGGGTTCTCCAGGTAAGAGGCCAGACGGGTGGCTTCTTCAATGTCCACAGGGCTATAGCACACACACAAGTCGTAGGTCTGGCTCCAACGAATCATGGAGCTCAGAAAAGGTGGTGGTGGTTTAGGAGTGCAGGTGGGAACCAATGATGAGGCACCATCGACAGAAGGGGATGGGTTCGTGACCGGTTCATGTGGAGAGGAGCTGCTCTGTGGAGACTTTTTTCTAGGTTGTTCTATAATTCGACAGAACCAACCTGAAACGAGAATTAAACATGGGTCCTTTCCAGTCATGTAAAGTACTTAAGTAAAAATACTTGAAAGTAATACTTAAGTCGTATTTTTTTTACTTTTACTTCACTACATTCCTAAAGAAAATAATGTACTTTTTACTTCATACATTTTCCCTGACACCCAACAGTGCTTGTTACATTTTGAATGCTTAGCAGGACAGGAAAATGGTCCAATTCACACACTTATCAAGAGAACATCCCTGGTCATGCCTACTGCCTCTGATCTGGCCGACTCACTAAACACACATGCTTTGTTTGTAAATTATGTCTGTGTTGGAGTGTGACCCTGGCTTTCCGTAAATAAAAAAAACAAGAAAATGGTGCTGTCTGATTTGCTTAATATAAGGAATTTGAAATTATTTATACCTTTACTTTTGATAATTAAGGAATTTTAGTAATAAACATAAGTATATTTCAAACCAAATACTTTTAGACTTTTACTCAAGTAGTGTTTTACTGGGTGACTTTCACTTGAGTCATTTTCTATTAAGGTATCTTTACTTTTACTCAAGTATGACAATTGGGTACTTTTTCCACCACTGGTCCTTTCACGTCATAACTGTTTATCAAAACAGACAAGTTTAATCTTGTATAAATATCAATTTGTGAATAGATGTTATTGTTCTTAAGTTGATCAACTACAAACAGTACATGTGGTTTAGGAAAAAAGTATTTCAACTTACCATACATGCTCTTGACATCATTCTCCAGACTATTACAATGTTGTACCTCCAATAAGAAAAACTGTACTGTAATATATTTCACATTTGATTTCTTTCTTTATTGTAATAGATGTGCTGCTCTGTATACACACTAAGTACTTAACAGAGAGTTGATCACATAAAACATTAATGCTCATTATTGAAGTAAAAAATCAAAGTTAAATACAGTAACTACTAAAAATGTCATATAACTTGCAAATATAACACACCAAAGCTAAAAAAAAAAAAAGGGATTTATGTACGCAAGAGGAAGGAAGTCATGCAGTAACCCTTTTAGCCACAACTTTCACATACAAGCTGTGGCCCTACGTGTGATGTACAGCTGTTTAATGCTCTGTCATGCATGCAGGCTACTGTATTTATTTCTCAACATTTTAACAACCCAAGCCATATTGATATTTGAAGGAAATACTGTGCTGTTGTCTACCCAATACCTTCAGATTTATCAGACATATTCTCAAAAGTGTAAATGCAGACCAAAGCCAATATCATCTGTAAAAGTGTTCAATTTCGTAGCCACAGTGTGTAGGTAGTGCGTCTCCTTTTAGTGATCTGTCTTTGAACAAAATGTCGGTCTTTCAAGGAGATTGACACACCAGTAAGTGAATAATATGACCCAACCTACTTTTGAGAAGTGAGTAAAATTACAAAACAACAATGTACATGTCTATGTGTGACTGGTAAAATAACTCTAAAATGGCCTAAGCCTTTTAATGAATGACTGACACTTCTATTCAGAAAGATGGATTTAGCACCTTGTACAAGAGGAGGACAAACATAAGATTTTCTTTTGGAGCAATGAATAAGAGAGAGGATGGGCTCTCTTTGACTAGGGATAGGCCTACATGTCAGCATTGTATGTGGGCTAGGCTTACATGTAAGTATTGTATGTGGGCTAGGCTTACATGTAAGTATTCTATGTGGGATAGGCCTACATGTAAGTATTGTATGTGGGATAGGCCTACATGTAAGTATTGTATGTGGGATAGGCCTACATGTAAGTATTGTATGTGGGATAGGCCTACATGTAAGTATTGTATGTGGGCTAGGCCTACATGTAAGTATTGTATGTGGGATAGGCCTACATGTAAGTATTGTATGTGGGATAGGCCTACATGTAAGTATTGTATGTGGGATAGGCCTACATGTAAGTATTGTATGTGGGATAGGCCTACATGTAAGTATTGAGGCATCATTTCAGACAACCTGGGTGGAATCCAGACTGTATCACAACCGGCCATGATTGGGAGTCACATAGGGCGGCGCACAATTGGCCCAGCGTCGTCCGAGTTTGGCCGGTGTAGGCTGTCATTGTAAATAATAATTGCCTAGTTAAATAAAGGTTCAATTAAAAATATATATAATTAATGACTAAAAAAATGCACCCACACACAATCTCAAGGCCCTTGATTGAATCCTATCAATACACTGTAGTACCGTTTTGGCTGCTGATCCATATACAAAGCACCCATAATCCAAAGAAGATCAATGCCTGATACATACACAACAGTGTCTGTCTATCCGACCCCCAATCATATCCTGCCACTGCCCTTAATGAGGTTCAGCACCTTCCTACACTTAATTTAAATATACTCAGCATGTCTCTTCCACGTAAACCTCTCATCAAACCACATACTTAAGTACTTAAACTGAGACACCCTACCTATCTCCTGTCTGTATATTTGCAGCCTAATATCTTTAACCTTTCACCTAGAAAACACCATAAAGCAGGACTTGGCCACAGACATCCTAAACCCCCATGTTAGAGACCAAACTCCCACACCCACAGCTTCTTGTATCTTCCTCATCACATATTTCACATTCCCACCTCTCTTCCATACAGCCCCAACATCAGCATACAAACATCGATTGTCTGTGATTAGAAATAGGCAGGGTTTATTACTTTTTTCAGTGGTAACGTTCCATTTCTACCATCTACAGAAATGGAACGTTACCACAGAAAAAAGTAATAAACCCTGCCTATTTCTACAATGTATCTTCTTAAAGGGCAACTCCACCACTTTTCAACCTCATTTTCAATATCTCCTGCACAATACCAGTGTGAAAATAATGTGAAAAGGGTGCATTTCTACTTTACTACACGATGACATCAAAAGTTAAAACATAAAAAAAAATATGAGTTTCGTGGTGACATGGAAAGCAAGAAAATACCCTCCCTTGGGCCAACCCCCCCCCTACCAGTGAGTGGGGAGTCTCCCTTCCTCTTCCATCTGTAAACGAGCTCTGTGCAAAACACAACTCTTAATGCAGATTTATTTTCTAAAATATTTTTTAAATTGTCCTTTATTTATAAAGAGAAATCAGTCTGAGACCAATGTACATCAAAGTTAAAATAAATAAAAACACAACTAGTCAATTACAAATAACAATTACATTCAACAACATTTAGCGCATTTATCATGGCTTTAAAGTGTCCAATAGAAACCAAAACGTCTAGCCTAAGGTTTTTTTGTAAATCTTTCGAAGAATGAGGAGCATGGTATACAAATGCCGTTTTTCCCAACTCTGAAATAACCCGAGGGATCTCTAATGTCAGCCAATCCTGAGAGACTGTTTGATAACACCCACTTCTCCAGTTTAATTTAGAGGTAAGATAGCTTGGTAGCTTATACACTAAAGCCTTATATACAAACATCAGCCAGTGTCTGTTTCTACGGGAAACCAGAGAGTCCCAACCAACCAAACCATACAGAAGACAATGATGTGTGCGAAAATCGGCACCCGTAACAAAACGCAAAGCTGAATGATAGACTGCATCTAAAGGTTAAAACCCAAAGCTGATGCATGCATGTAAAGCAGATCACCGTAATCCAGCACTGACATAAAGGTAGCTTCAACAATCTCAGTTCTTTGTTGGTAAGACAGGCACGCTTTGTTTCTATAAAATAAACCAATTTTAATCCTCAACTTCTTCACCAATTCAGTAACATGTGTTTTGAATGAAAGACATTCATCTAACCAAATCCCGAAATATTTGTAAGCTGAAACACGTTCTATAATAGAACTGTCCACGGAATTAATCTTAAAATCAATTACAAGTTCATTTCTTCACTTAGGAGAGAAAAGTATATATTTAGTTTCACTTGCGTTTAGCACCAGTTTAAGATCTGTAAGGGATTTTTGTAGGATTAAGAAATCTGACTGGAGATGATCAAATGCTCGAGCAAGCGATGGAACAACAGCATACAGTATTGTCATCAGCATAAAAATGTTACTTGCAGTTCCTCACTGTATTACAAATGTCATTTATATAAAGAGTGAACAACAAAGGACCCAAAATTGAGCCTTGAGTAACTCCTTTTTGTACAGTTAGGAAACTAGACTGTACACCATCCATTACAATGGCCTGGGTTCTATCACTCAGATCATTCTTAAACCACAAGCAAGTGTCCCTAGCCAGACCCAGGGAGGTCAGTTTCCTCAACAAAATGGAATGATCAACAGTATCAAAAGCCTTTGACAGGTCAATAAACAGAGCCACACAATATGCTTTTTCATCAAGTGCTTCAGCAACATCATTAACAACCAATGTAGTAGCTGTAATAGTGCTGTGCCCAGGCCTGAAGCCAGATTGATATGGGTTCAAGATGCAATTTTCAGTTAAGAAAGCATGCAGCTGTGCAACTACCAGAGACTCAAGCTAGGCAGGACAATTTTGAAAATTGACGATAGTTATCAAGGCGACTGGTTTCACCCCCTTGTGTAGAGGCAACACATGGGCAGTTTTCCATACTTCTGGGATAAACCCATTTCTTATTGTTAGATTACAAATATGTGTTAGCGTTTCAGAGATCAATGGCGCAGCACTAACCAGCAAACTAGGGTCAAGTTTATCAGCACCTGTTGCTTTCTTAGTATTAATAGCCAACAATGCATCAAAGACATCAGTTACTTTGAAGGGATTAAATGAAAAACTGTGGTTATCAACATCTGAATTGCTTTGCATGGATGCTTGATTAACATTTTTTCCATTTTCACTTCCACTAGTAATAGCAGTGGTCGTTCTTTCAAATAAAGAGCCAGCTGCAATAAAGTGGAGATTAAATGCATCAACAATTGACCCTTTCTCAGGGATGGGCCTGGTGTCTGTTTTGGTAATGAGGCAGAGAAACTGTTCTTTAGGGTTTTAACAATTTTCCAGAATTTTGAGTGTTTACATAATATTCAGATTTTTCCTTTCGTACAAGCTTATTGCACAGGTTTCTCAGTTGTTTCAAAGTCTGCCAGTCAGATATTGATGCTGTTTTTCTGGCTTTAGACCAAGCCTCATCCCTTTTATATAATGCCTCAGAGATATCATGAGTAAACCAGGGGTTGGATCTATTTCTTACCCTAATTCTTATAAAAGGGGCATGCCTGTCTGCAATGAAGTTAAAAACCTTAGTGAACTGCTCTAATAGCATTTGGGATAGCAGATATGCATTCAAAATTACTCAGAGAAAGATCTTTCAAAAAGTCTGACATTTCTTTTAGTGATAATGCGAGGTTTGGATCTCTGATTTCTTACATCTCTGATACATGCAATAGGGCAGTGGTAACTAATATCTAGAGGCAATACACCACTTGACATATAGTTATCTGGAACATTTGTTAAAATATAGTCAATGATAGTGGATTTAGAAAACACCTTTAGATTAGGTCGTGTTGGCTTTGTGATTAGCTGGGCCAGGTTTAGACCAACACACAGCTCCTTCATGGTGATATGGAAAGCAAGAAAATACCCTCCCTTGGGCCAACCCCCCCCCTACCAGTGAGTGGGGAGTCTCGCTTCCTCTTCCATCTGTAAACGAGCTCTGTGCAAGGCAAAACACAACTCTTAATGCAGATTTATTTTCTAAAATATTTTTTAAACTGTCCTTTATTTATACAGAGAAATCAGTCTGAGACCAATGTACATCAAAGTTTAAATAAATAAAAACACAACTAGTCAATTACAAATAACAATTACATTCAACAACATTTAGTGCATTTATCATGGCTTTAAAGTGTCCAATAGAAACCAAAACGTCTAGCCTAAGGTTTTTTTGTAAATCTTTCGAAGAATGACGGGCATGGTATACAAATGCCGTTTTTCCCAACTCTGAAATAACCCGAGGGATCTCTAATGTCAGCCAATCCTGAGAGACAGTTTGATAACACCCACTTCTCCAGTTTAATTTAGAGGTAAGATAGCTTGGTAGCTTATACACTAAAGCCTTATATACAAACATCAGCCAGTGTCTGTTTCTACGGGAAACCAGAGAGTCCCAACCAACCAAACCATACAGAAGACAATGATGTGTGCGAAAATCGGCACCCGTAACAAAACGCAAAGCTGAATGATAGACTGCATCTAAAGGTTAAAACCCAAAGCTGATGCATGCATGTAAAGCAGATCACCGTAATCCAGCACTGACATAAAGGTAGCTTCAACAATATCAGTTCTTTGCTGGTAAGACAGGCACGCTTTGTTTCTATAAAATAAACCAATTTTAATCCTCAACTTCTTCACCAATTCAGTAACGTGTTTTGAATGAAAGACATTCATCTAACCAAATCCCTAAATATTTGTAAGCTGAAACACGTTCTATAATAGAACTGTCCACGGAATTAATCTTAAAATCAATTACAAGTTGATTTCTTCGCTTAGGAGAGAAAAGTATATATTTAGTTTCACTTGCGTTTAGCACCAGTTTAAGATCTGTAAGGGATTTTTGTAGGATTAAGAAATCTGACTGGAGATGATCAAATGCTCGAGCAAGCGATGGAACAACAGCATACAGTATTGTCATCAGCATAAAAATGTTACTTGCAGTTCCTCACTGTATTACAAATGTCATTTATATAAAGAGTGAACAACAAAGGACCCAAAATTGAGCCTTGAGTAACTCCTTTTTTGTACAGTTAGGAAACTAGACTGTACACCATCCATTACAATGGCCTGGGTTCTATCACTCAGATCATTCTTAAACCATAAGCAAGTGTCCCTAGCCAGACCCAGGGAGGTCAGTTTCCTCAACAAAATGGAATGATCAACAGTATCAAAAGCCTTTGACAGGTCAATAAACAGAGCCACACAATATGCTTTTTCATCAAGTGCTTCAGCAACATCATTAACAACCAATGTAGTAGCTGTAATAGTGCTGTGCCCAGGCCTGAAGCCAGATTAATATGGGTTCAAGATGCATTTTTTAGTTAAGAAAGCATGCAGCTGTGCAACTACCAGAGACTCAAGCTAGGCAGGACAATTTTGAAAATTGACGATAGTTATCAAGGCGACTGGTTTCACCCCCTTGTGTAGAGGCAACACATGGGCAGTTTTCCATACCTCTGGGATAAACCCATTTCTTATTGTTAGATTACAAATATGTGTTAGTGTTTCAGAGATCAATGGCGCAGCACTAACCAGCAAACTAGGGTCAAGTTTATCAGCACCTGTTGCTTTCTTAGTATTAATAGCCAACAACGCATCAAAGACATCAGTTACTTTGAAGGGATTAAATGAAAAACTGTGGTTATCAACATCTGAATTGCTATGCATGGATGCTTGATTAACATTTTTTCCATTTTCACTTCCACTAGTAATAGCAGTGGTCGTTCTTTCAAATAAAGAGCCAGCTGCAATAAAGTGGAGATTAAATGCATCAACAATTGACCCTTTCTCAGGGATGGGCCTGGTGTCTGTTTTGGTAATGAGGCAGAGAAACTGTTCTTTAGGGTTTTAACAATTTTCCAGAATTTTTAGTGTTTACATAATATTCAGATTTTTCCTTTCGTACAAGCTTATTGCACAGGTTTCTCAGTTGTTTCAAAGTCTGCCAGTCAGATATTGATGCTGTTTTTCTGGCTTTAGACCAAGCCTCATCCCTTTTATATAACGCCTCAGAGATATCATGAGTAAACCAGGGGTTGGATCTATTTTTTACCCTAATTCTTATAAAAGGGGAATGCCTGTCTGCAATGAAGTTAAAAACCTTAGTGAACTGCTCTAATAGCATTTGGGATAGCAGATATGCATGCAAAATTACTCAGAGAAAGATCTTTCAAAAAGTCTGACATTTCTTTTAGTGATAATGCGAGGTTTGGATCTCTGATTTCTTACATCTCTGATACATGCAATAGGGCAGTGGTAACTAATATCTAGAGGCAATACACCACTTGACATATAGTTATCTGGAACATTTGTTAAAATATAGTCAATGATAGTGGATTTAGAAAACACCTTTAGATTAGGTCGTGTTGGCTTTGTGATTAGCTGGGCCAGGTTTAGACCAACACACAGCTCCTTCATGGTGATATGGAAAGCAAGAAAATACCCTCCCTTGGGCCAACCCCCCCCCTACCAGTGAGTGGGGAGTCTCGCTTCCTCTTCCATCTGTAAACGAGCTCTGTGCAAGGCAAAACACAACTCTTAATGCAGATTTATTTTCTAAAATATTTTTTAAACTGTCCTTTATTTATACAGAGAAATCAGTCTGAGACCAATGTACATCAAAGTTTAAATAAATAAAAACACAACTAGTCAATTACAAATAACAATTACATTCAACAACATTTAGTGCATTTATCATGGCTTTAAAGTGTCCAATAGAAACCAAAACGTCTAGCCTAAGGTTTTTTTGTAAATCTTTCGAAGAATGACGGGCATGGTATACAAATGCCGTTTTTCCCAACTCTGAAATAACCCGAGGGATCTCTAATGTCAGCCAATCCTGAGAGACAGTTTGATAACACCCACTTCTCCAGTTTAATTTAGAGGTAAGATAGCTTGGTAGCTTATACACTAAAGCCTTATATACAAACATCAGCCAGTGTCTGTTTCTACGGGAAACCAGAGAGTCCCAACCAACCAAACCATACAGAAGACAATGATGTGTGCGAAAATCGGCACCCGTAACAAAACGCAAAGCTGAATGATAGACTGCATCTAAAGGTTAAAACCCAAAGCTGATGCATGCATGTAAAGCAGATCACCGTAATCCAGCACTGACATAAAGGTAGCTTCAACAATATCAGTTCTTTGCTGGTAAGACAGGCACGCTTTGTTTCTATAAAATAAACCAATTTTAATCCTCAACTTCTTCACCAATTCAGTAACGTGTTTTGAATGAAAGACATTCATCTAACCAAATCCCTAAATATTTGTAAGCTGAAACACGTTCTATAATAGAACTGTCCACGGAATTAATCTTAAAATCAATTACAAGTTGATTTCTTCGCTTAGGAGAGAAAAGTATATATTTAGTTTCACTTGCGTTTAGCACCAGTTTAAGATCTGTAAGGGATTTTTGTAGGATTAAGAAATCTGACTGGAGATGATCAAATGCTCGAGCAAGCGATGGAACAACAGCATACAGTATTGTCATCAGCATAAAAATGTTACTTGCAGTTCCTCACTGTATTACAAATGTCATTTATATAAAGAGTGAACAACAAAGGACCCAAAATTGAGCCTTGAGTAACTCCTTTTTTGTACAGTTAGGAAACTAGACTGTACACCATCCATTACAATGGCCTGGGTTCTATCACTCAGATCATTCTTAAACCATAAGCAAGTGTCCCTAGCCAGACCCAGGGAGGTCAGTTTCCTCAACAAAATGGAATGATCAACAGTATCAAAAGCCTTTGACAGGTCAATAAACAGAGCCACACAATATGCTTTTTCATCAAGTGCTTCAGCAACATCATTAACAACCAATGTAGTAGCTGTAATAGTGCTGTGCCCAGGCCTGAAGCCAGATTAATATGGGTTCAAGATGCATTTTTTAGTTAAGAAAGCATGCAGCTGTGCAACTACCAGAGACTCAAGCTAGGCAGGACAATTTTGAAAATTGACGATAGTTATCAAGGCGACTGGTTTCACCCCCTTGTGTAGAGGCAACACATGGGCAGTTTTCCATACCTCTGGGATAAACCCATTTCTTATTGTTAGATTACAAATATGTGTTAGTGTTTCAGAGATCAATGGCGCAGCACTAACCAGCAAACTAGGGTCAAGTTTATCAGCACCTGTTGCTTTCTTAGTATTAATAGCCAACAACGCATCAAAGACATCAGTTACTTTGAAGGGATTAAATGAAAAACTGTGGTTATCAACATCTGAATTGCTATGCATGGATGCTTGATTAACATTTTTTCCATTTTCACTTCCACTAGTAATAGCAGTGGTCGTTCTTTCAAATAAAGAGCCAGCTGCAATAAAGTGGAGATTAAATGCATCAACAATTGACCCTTTCTCAGGGATGGGCCTGGTGTCTGTTTTGGTAATGAGGCAGAGAAACTGTTCTTTAGGGTTTTAACAATTTTCCAGAATTTTTAGTGTTTACATAATATTCAGATTTTTCCTTTCGTACAAGCTTATTGCACAGGTTTCTCAGTTGTTTCAAAGTCTGCCAGTCAGATATTGATGCTGTTTTTCTGGCTTTAGACCAAGCCTCATCCCTTTTATATAACGCCTCAGAGATATCATGAGTAAACCAGGGGTTGGATCTATTTTTTACCCTAATTCTTATAAAAGGGGAATGCCTGTCTGCAATGAAGTTAAAAACCTTAGTGAACTGCTCTAATAGCATTTGGGATAGCAGATATGCATGCAAAATTACTCAGAGAAAGATCTTTCAAAAAGTCTGACATTTCTTTTAGTGATAATGCGAGGTTTGGATATCTGATTTCTTACATCTCTGATACATGCAATAGGGCAGTGGTAACTAATATCTAGAGGCAATACACCACTTGACATATAGTTATCTGGAACATTTGTTAAAACATAGTCAATGATTGTGGATTTAGAAAACACCTTTAGATTAGGTTGTGTTGGCTTTGTGATTAGCTGGGTCAGGTTTAGACCAACACACAGCTCCTTCATATGATCTGAGTCACGTTACCCAATCAAGATTAAAATCGCCTAGTATGACCACTTCAGCTGACATAAAAGAGGCTAAAAGATAAGTTAGCTGATTTAGCATACCTTTCTTAGCAGGGAGATATACACCTATCAATGTAATATTACAGTTGTTCCCTAACTTAAGGCTTAAAGCTAAAAATTCGAATTATTTTGGAACAGAGCAATATTTTAACAAAGAGACAGAAAGATGGTTTCTGGTATAAAAAAGGGCGGCAGGTAGCCTAGCGGTTAGAGCATTTGGCCAACAACTGATAAGGTAAAAAACCTGACAATGTGTCCTTGAGCAAGGCACTTAACTCTAATTTGCTCCAGGGGCTGACCCTGTAGGTAGGCCATCATTGTAAATGAGAATTTGTTCTTAACTGACTTGCCTAGTTAAATAAAGGTTAAATAAAAAAAATGTAGGTAGGCTGACAGGCCTCACACTCCTGTACAGTAGGTGGCGGTGTATACGCTCTAAAAGTTGGATGCGATCCGCCAACCCGATCCCGAAGAAGAAAATGTGGCGGCAGCTGCAGAGAAGTATTTGGGTATATGAGATTTGACTTGTGAAGAGTAATAGTGGCCGTTGGCATGGTGCAGGAGCAGATAGGGTCAAAGTAGTGGAATGGGGTAGTGGGTTTTTAAACGAGTGTAGGGTTAGTTGGAAGGGTGTATTTGTGTTTTATAATAACCCCCCCCCCTTTTGTATCACAAAGTATAATAGATTTCAATTGTAGTCCAGTTTGGGGCGGTAATTACCACATATTGGATGCCGTTAAACTCTGAAGAAAACGTCATTTCCTGGTCTAGCAACTGACGTGTCTAAAAACAGTTTTAGTGGAGGTAGTTAGACTTGGGAGGACATTCTTCATCAGATAGTGTATATCTGATTACATTTCCTTCTGGAGGTGGAAGGCACTTAAACGATTCGTCTGCTGACTTATTTATTGCGGGATTTTTTTTCCGTTTCACGTTTTTGTTAGTTTTCTCTACCTTGGTATATTATCTCGTGTACGTGGTGGCAAGATGCTGGATTTCTTCACCATCTTCAGTAAGGGAGGCATAGTGTTGTGGTGTTTTCAGGGAACCGGTGTTACTGAATCCTTCACCGGACCTGTCAACGCGCTGATCCGCTCCGTGATCCTTCAGGTGAGAAATGTTTGAAAATCAAGTGACAGCTGTCATGCTTCGGTGTCGTGTGTCTGGTCTTTTTCAGTGTGCGCCAGAGCTTCGACACTTCATCAACGAGCTGGCTAGCTAATATAGCTAGGTAGCTTTCGTAGATACACATCATGTACATTCTTCTTCTAAACTAAATATGATTTATGTTTTGGTAAAGTTAGCGCACATGTTGACTAGTTACCTAGGAGTGAGCAAGCTAGCATATGGTTACAGACATGGGGGATTTGGGAACTGGGGGGGTGTACACGCGCACAGGTTATTTTGCCATCCACGTCACAATAGCACAACGTAGTGGGATTATCACAAAATGCACAGTGTAGCTATCTAAGGTCAGATGTCAAATATTTATACTGAAAAAATATATAAACGCAACATGCAATAATTTCTAAGATTTTTACTGAATTACAGTTCATATAACGTAATCAGTCAATTGAAATAAATTCATTAGTCCCTAATCTATGGATTTCACATGCCTGGGAATACATATGTTGGTCCCAGATACTTAAAAAAGGTAGAGGCGTGGTCTGGATCAGAAAACCAGTCAGTATCTGGTGTGACCACCATTTGCCTCATGCAGTGCGACATCTCTTTCACATATTGTTGATTGTGGCCTGTGGAATGCTGTCCCACTCCTCTTCAATGGCTGCGAAGTTGCTGGATTTTGGTGGGAACTGGAACACGCTGTCGTACACGTCGATCCAGAGCATCCCAAACATGCTCAATGTCTGGTGAGTATGCAGGCCACGGAAGAACTGGGACATTTTCAGCTTCCAGGAATTGTGTACAGATCCTTGTGACATGGGGCTGTGCATTATCATGTTGAAACATAAGCTGATTGCGGCGGATGACTGGCATGACAATGGGCCTCAGAATCTCGTCACGGTATCTCTGTGCATTCAAATTGCCATCGGTAAAATGCAATTGTGTTAGTTGTCTGTAGTTTATGCCTGCCCATACCCCACCACCACCACCATGGGGCACTTGGTTCACAACGTTGACATGAGCAAACCGCTCACCCACACAACGCCATATACGTGGTCTGCGGTTGTGATGCCAGTTGGACGTACTGAAAAATTCTCTAAAACAACACTGGAGGTGGCTTGGTAAAGAAATTAACATTCAGTTCTATGACAACAGCTCTGGTGGACATTCCTGCATTCAGCATGCCAATTGCACTCAACTTGAGACATCTGTGGCATTGTGTTGTGTGACACAACTGCACATTTTAAAGTGGCCTTTTATTGTCCCCAGCACAAGAATCACCTGTTTAATCCGCTTCTTGATATGCCACACCTATTAGGTGGATGGATTATCTTGGCAAAGGAGAAATGCTCACTAACAGGGATGTAAACAAATGTGTGTGAAATAAGCTTTTTGTGTATATGGAACATTTCAGCTCATGAAACAAGGGACCAACACTTTACTTGTTGCATTTATATTTTTGTTCAGTGTAGAACATACATACAGTATGTTCAAGAGAAATGTTCAAGAATGATGTTTTTTCATCATCAGTGATGAAACCTCTGATCTGTGTTACAGTATTGAGTAGCCTAATGTTAATGCTTCTCTGATTTTCTTTCAGGAACGGAGTGGCAACAATTCCTATACTAATGACGCTTTGAGTCTTAAGTACAAACTCGATAATGAGTTTGAACTGGTTTTTGTGGTAAGTTTCACATAAATGTGATTATAATGCACTGTAGTTCTATTTCCTGAAGGAAAATATCATACTAGCATACAGCAGTGTTGGCTTCTCATGCAGTCTATTGTGTGGACTCCCAACTGACCATGTTTAGCTTCTTTTTTGCATTATTATACTTTTTTCTTTTTTACAGGTGGGTTTTCAAAAAATCCTGACGCTGACGTATGTTGACAAGTTCATAGATGACGTACAGCTCCACTTCAGGGATCGCTATAAGAATGAGCTGGAGCAAAAGGGGGCCCTTACACTGTTGAACAGCCATTTTGCATTTGAGGATGACTTCAAAATGCTTCTTCGGTAAGAAGTATCACACTTAGTCTGATACTTCAGACAGAGCTGAACTAATGGTGCATAAAGAGATAAGATTCTACTTTCAAACTAATTCACACACAACCAGCTTTTGAGATGTCAACCCACAGGTCTACAAGGACCTGTAGGCTACTTGTACAAAATATAATTTCACAATACTTCAAGTCAAATCCTACATGCTTTGATTCTAATGTAACTGTCCTGTTGTGCTCTAGTGAGGCAGAAGAGAGCAGCAAAGCTCGAGGTCCCACCTCCATGAGGAGCTTCAATGCTTCCCTGAAATCCCAGAAAACTGTGAAGTCCATGATGGAGACGAAGGGAGGGGATAAAGGCAAAGAACAGGGTGGCAAGAAGAATAAGAATGCCAAGAAAGAGGGTAAGGGTTTGACATGATTATTATGGAGGTGTTGTTGGAATACAAGCACTTTGTCATGGTTCTTCCTGTTTGAAACCAGTCCCACATCTTTGTCATGTTTTAATTTCATGGGGACATTGATAATGTTTTGTATGGCTGGGGTTAGTTTCTGATGTCTTCCCCCTAGCTCCTGCTGCTGAGCCTGTGAAAGGGGAACAAGCCAAGGCTCCAGACAGTTCCCAGAAGACAGTGGAGAATGGTAACCAGGTCTTAACCCAGGAGGAGATCATTCAGAAGAAGAGAGAGGAGTTTATACGCAAGCGCATGGGGGCACCTGTGGAGAAGCCCAGGTGAGTGGGGGGGGCGGAATGGAACACAATGTGATTAAAGTTCTAATTTGGAATGTTACTGACAGTTGTCTCAGTACTGAAAGTCACATTGTCTCTTCCCTTCCAGTAAGTCGCCCAAGCCTGCGAAGGAGAAACCCAAGGGGAAAGTGAAGCGGGTGTGGACCTTGGGTGGCAGCAGCACCAAGGAACTGGACTACAGCCAGAGCAATGGCAACGGAGCCCATGCTACTGGGGACAATGGCCTGGACGCTCAAGCTGACCCGGTATGTGCCTGTTTGGTGGTTTGAGAGCAGAAGAGCTAATATTGCCTGGATGTACCAGACTGAATTCTGTGCTCACATTATTTGAAAAGTGAAATAATGGTGAGTGCAGTGGTCAGACCAGACTAGAGCTAATAGCCTTCAGGGATGCTCTGTTGGTACATTGATAAATAAGGCCCATGTGGTGTAGAAGTGCTTAGTTTATAGGAATTGCACATCTTAATAAAGCCTTGTCTTGTTGTCCAGGGGATGCAGCTGAGCTCGATGAAGGGTGACTTGCTCGCCGTGGATTACGAGTCCAGCGAGGGAGATGAGGAGATTGAGGAGGAAGATGAGGTGGAGAGGGTGGTAGTTGCTGACACAAGCAAGAAAATGTAAGACCCTTAGATTATTACGTGTCAGACAATAAGAAGCATGGCTGAGGAATGGAAGAATGTGACGTTGTTCCCTGTTGCACCTGTCTAAGTATCCTTTTAATTTATTTATTTTTAGCCCCAAAAAGGGTGCTTTTGGGGGGATGTTTGGGATGCTCAAGGGCCTGGTGGGTTCCAAGAGTCTGAGCCAGAAGGACATGGAGCCTGTTCTGGACAAGATGAGGGACCACCTCATAGGTATGGACTCCTGTGTTCCCCCACTACAGTATCACTTCCTTAACACATACACTCCCTTACATATTTATTTGAACAGTGAAGCTAAAACTTTTAATTTGGCTCTATACTCCAGCATTTTGGATTTGAGATCAAATGTTTAATACCAGGTGATAGTACAGAATGTCACCTTTTTTAACAATTCACTTGAGGTAGTCAAAAGTTTAGTATTGGTCCCATATTCCTAGCATGCAATGACTACATCAAGCTTGTGATTACAAACCTGTTAGTGCATTTGAAGTTTGTTTTGTTTGTGTTACAGATTGTTGTTCCCAATAGAAATGAATAGTAAACAGTGGCGATTTTACCATGTAAATCTTAGTGGGGCAAACAAAAACATAGCTGATATGTCTGACTTGCATAAACAAATGTGGTTTCTAATGACAATTGAGATGTACAAACTATGGCATAAGGGGATTACAAGCGGATAAGCTAGGAGGGCCAATATAACTATTTGTATAGGACTTTTGAAATGTAGAGCGACAGAATTCAGAACATGGGCCGTTCTTACAGTGTTCTCCTTGTACACCAAGTCAGAACCGTAGGATAAATAAAGGGCATATAAGCAGACAATATTACAATATTCGATTATTAAATTTTTCTAAAACAGGTTATAGGCTACATGTGCACCAAGTCAGAACAGTAGGCGAAATTAAGAGGTGAAAATAGACCAAATTATTAGGGTCAGGCACATGGGCTACTTACAACTTACTACACAACATACACTTAGTATTACTTTCTTAGCTGCAGTATACATATCTCCCTGGCATATTACATAATTTATGCAGCAGCATACAATACATTTTTGGACTCGCCTTGTGCTGTGCTCACTGGAACAAGAAGGTGGTGCAGCTGTCTTTCGTGGGAAAATGTCATCAGTCTGGCATTCTCTGGATTTATGGTGCTTTCAAGACAACTGGGAACTCGGGAAAAAAAAGTTGAATCATGTCAGTGATATTAACAGTTGTTTTGAGCCTTCTTGGATGGGCACTTGTAACTCAATTCCGCACCCAAGGGGCTTGAATTTTCGAGCTCTACCCTTAGACTTGGTGAGTGACAGAACACTGAGCCAATCACGGCGCAACTAGAGAACATTACCAACGCCTACGCTCCATATTTTCTGCTGGCTGCCCAACCACCACAGAAAGCACTGAGCTAGGTTGAAACACCTGCATTCTGGAGCTGCCTGTTTGTATGCGACTTTATTAACTCCAAGGCATGTGCCTCTAACTTTCTCACTCATCATTATTAATGATTAATTCATGATTATCCGTAATCATGGTAGCATCCACATGTACTTCAAATGGAGGGACTAGATACATAGTGCTTTCATTTCTAAATGGTAAAACGGATATGTACGAAAATGCCCTCAAATAAAAAAGGTAACATTCTGTACTGTCGCCTCATGAAACATTTGATCTCAAATCCAAAATGCTGGAGAATAGAGAAATGTTTAATCTTTACTGTCCAAATAAAAACATAAGGGAGTGTACATAACTAGCCAGCTTTGCTTTGTTCATGTCCTAGTTCACCTGAGGGAAAAGCTTCAGTCGACTTGTATTCATAGAATTTTCTCCTACATTTTTTTTGCAGCTAAGAATGTAGCAGCTGAAATTGCCTCCCAACTCTGTGACTCTGTAGCCAAGAAACTGGAGGGAAAAGTCATGGGTACCTTCACCAGTGAGTACAACTGTCTTCCAGTCAGCCAGTCAGAATAGAATAAGTCCACAATAGAATGAATTCACCTGTGGAGAGATTGAAGTGAACTAGCTAGACTTCTCTTCCCCAAAGAGTTGGGAAGATGCTGCACAACAGTTCAGAGTATAACTCTTGCTCTGATAAAGCCCCCCTCTCTCTCTCTCTAGCTGTGGCCTCAACAGTAAAAGGGGCCCTGCAGGACTCCCTGGTCCAGATCCTGCAGCCCAAGCGGCGTGTGGACATCCTGAGAGACGTCCTGGAGGCTCGGAGCCAGCGCAGGCCCTTCGTCATCACCTTCTGTGGGGTCAACGGGGTTGGCAAGTCAACCAACCTGGCCAAGGTGAGATCCACCAGTGTCATTTTTTTTTTCTCCTGTTAATCCGTCATGTTGGAAACATTTGTATTGCTGGGGATCTTAAACCTGGGTTGCATCCATTTAACCAAACCAGGTACTGGTTGGAACTTTCCAGGCTGTACCATGACCTAGATACATAGGCCACCGATAACCTAGGAAGCCCCCATTCAGACCACAGAAAAATCAGCAGGGAAAATAAATGTTTATTTGCTGAAACCCTCCATCCTCTGTGTGCAGATCTCCTTCTGGCTGATCGAGAACGGTTTCACCGTGCTGATAGCTGCCTGTGACACGTTCCGTGCCGGGGCCGTGGAGCAGCTGCGTACCCACCAGCGTCGCCTTAACTCCCTGCACCCCCCTCAGGACCATGGGGGACGGCCCGTAGTGCAGCTTTATGAGAAGGGCTACGGGAAGGATGCCGCCGGCATCGCCATGGAGGCTATCGCCTATGGTAACCATACCATGCCCCAGCTTGCCATTCATAGATTAGATTCTTAGCCCCATAGTATGCCATAGCTCTGTCTGTCCTCAATTAAGGGGTTCACAAATGCTTCTTAATGTATCACATATAAACTGAGCATACGGACCAAGTCAGACGTCCATTCAACCAAGTGAAGAACTCCTCCTTTGTCTCTCTGTCCAGCCCGTAACCAGGCCTTTGATGTGGTGTTGGTGGACACTGCTGGGCGTATGCAGGACAACACCCCACTGATGACGGCCCTGGCCAAGCTGATAGCTGTCAACATGCCTGACCTGGTGCTGTTTGTGGGAGAGGCTCTGGTGGGCAACGAGGCTGTGGACCAGCTGGTGAGAGTCCTTTTCAGAACCTATAACATCCTCTCATTGTAAATAAGAATTTGTTAACTGACTTGCCTAGTTAAATAAAAAATAAAATAAAGTTTAATCTGTCTTAAACTCAGATCCCTAGAAGGTAAAAACAGACTATCATCTAAATTCTATCAGATTATAAATGGTGTATTTTCAATATTGTTGTGCAGAGGGCACATTTGGCAGACACACTTATTCAGAGCGCATTACATGAGCAATTGGGGTTAATTGCCTAGTTTAAGGGCACATCAACAGATTTTTCACCTACTCGGCTCGGGGATTGGAACCAGCCACCTTTCAGTAACTGACCCACTCCACTTAACCGCTAGGCTACCTGCCGCCTATGGTAACTTTGTTGATTTGCATAGCTGTCTGATGTTGCACTCCAATGTTTAATGAGTGCGATACTTTACTTTCAGGTGAAATTTAACCAGGCGCTGGCTGATCACTCCATGTCTGTTAAGCCTCGTCTCATCGATGGGATTGTTCTCACCAAGTTTGACACCATTGATGACAAGGTTCGTATGTCATTAAATACATGTACAAAAATAAAAAAAAGTATCCTGATCTTATATCTCTGATATAGGACAGACACTTTAGAACAAACTTTGTTTTTATATTGTGTTGGGACTGTTGTTCCATGTAGTGAGGCCGTTATTCAATCCGTTAATAGCAGTAAGGCCAAAATTATTGTAAAACAATTCCATTAGGCTTAGTAGAACCCCCCCACCCTCGGCTTAGACAGACCTTAGACTCTTATGGGTTAACAGAAGTCGCTGTAAACAAAATGTGAACGTTTTATGGTTTATTGATGGGAAGTCAGCATTTTAAATGCTGTTTATGACATCCTTATCGGAATGTGTCAGTACAAAAGTCTGCGTGGTTTGTGGTTGCAATGCTGACGTTACTCCTCCCCTCAGGTTGGCGCTGCCATCTCAATGACCTACATCACAGGGCAGCCCATTGTGTTTGTGGGCACGGGGCAGACCTACAACGACCTGCGGAGCCTTAACGCCCGCGCTGTGGTGGGCGCCCTCATGAAGGCCTAAGGGGCTGCTGCCCCCATCTGTGTTCACCACCGTGACAAAGCCAACCAAACACTGCACTTTGAGATATCTGGTCCTGCGGTTCACATCCTAACTATGAGCCTCCACATAGCACCAAATGCAAAACTCACAAGCACACTGGCTCCGTCCGGGAAAGGGGCGGGTGTTGACTTTTTAAGAAAGATTTGGAAAGTGAGAAATTGCACTAGGAAGAAAGTCTCTTGCATCATCTGTAAAAGTTTGGGCCAAATTCAAAAGTACCTCAATTTTGTTTAGCTTTAAATTATCTGGTGAAGTTCTACAAGAGATACCTTTCTTGACTTTTTATCTGATCAAATAGTGTTTGTCCTCACAGGTTAATCAGATTTGTGAAATTCATTCGGTGTCTGTTTTCCCCCTTCACTTCAACTTTCCTAGAGGAAAGCTTAGTGCCTATCCTTTCCCTTCTCCCTGAAGCATCACCACTGCACAGGTGATTGTCTGTCTGCTGAGAACTTCATCAGTAACCTGCACTACACGCCAGTAACCATCTTCTCTGTTTCTTAAGCTTTCTGGATGGACTGCTATAACCCCCCCTCCCCACCTCTGTGGTGGCGGTGAAGAGAGAACTTGAGTTATACCATTTTGTGGGAGTTAAAAGTCCTTCAGAGGTTAAGGGTCTACATGTTAGTCTCTGGGCAACTGGAGTACTAGCAGGCCTCAAATTTAGCTTTTCTTTAGATTTCTTCCCCTTTGTCAAAAATACAACTCTTACATTTTTCCAGTCCCTTTAATTTGCAGAGAATCGAGAGTTATATAGATTTGTCAATGTAAACATTTCTAAATAAAGCTGCTATGATTGCCTGTAACAACTTACGGTTTTATACGTTTCCAATTCCAACCTTGGAACATAAATGCTGATAGTGTGGTCTGGATAACAATGGCAAACTGCCAAAATGGAAAAGTAGTGCATTCGGGAAGTATTCAGACCCCTTTTCCACATTTTGTTACGTTACAGCCTTATTCTAAAACAGGTTTTTTTTTAATTTAAAAGAAACATACCTTATTTACATAGGTATTCAGACCCTATGAGACTTGACATTTAGCTCAGGTGCATCCTGTTGCCATTGATATTTCTACAACTTAAAGCCCACCTGTAGTAAATTCAATTGATTGCATATGATTTGGGAAGGCACACGCTTGTCTATATAAAGGTCCCACAGTTGACAGTGCATGTCAGGTCGAAGGAATTGTCTTTAGAGCTCCGAGACAGGATTGTGTCAAGGCACAGATCTGGGGAAGGGTACTAAAACATTTCTGCAGCATTGAAAGTCCCCAAGAACACAGTGACCTCATTCTTAAAAATGGAAGAAGTTTGGAACCACCAAGACTCTTCCAAGAGTTGGTCACCCAGCCAAACTGAGTAGTCGGGGGAGAAGGGCCTTGGTCAGGGAGGTGACCAAGAACCCGATGGTCACTGACAGAGCTGCAGAGTTCCTCTGTTGAGATGGGAGAATCTTCCAGAAGGACAACCGTCTATGCAGCACTCCACCAATCAAGCCTTTATGGTAGGGGCCAGACGGAAGCCACTCCTCAGTAAAAAGCACATGAGCAGCCTGCTTGGAGTTTGCCAAAAGGCACCCGAAGGACTCTTAAGACCATGAGAAACAAGATTCTGGTCTGATGAAACCAATATTGAACTCTTTGGCCTGAATGCCAAGCGTCACGTCTGGAGGAACCCTGGCACCATCCCTACGGTGAACCGTGGTGGCAGCATCATGCTGTGGGGATATTTCAGCGGCAGGGACTGGGAGACTAGTCAGGATCTAGGGAAAGATGAACGGAGCAAAGTACAGAGGGATCCTTGATGAAAACCTGCTTGAGCGCTCAGATTGGGGTGAAGGTTCACCTTCCAACAGGACAACGACCCTAAGCACACAGCCAAGACAACGCAGGAGTGGCTTCGGGTTGTCTCAAATGTCCTTGAGTGGCCCGGACTTGAACCTGATCGAACAATTCTGGAGAGACCTGAATATAGCTCTGCAGTGACGCTCCCCATTCAACCTGACAGAGCTTGAGGATCTGCAGAGAAGAATGGGAGAAACTCCCCAAATACAGGTGTGCCAAGCTTGTAGCGTCATACCCAAGAAGATTTAAGGCTGTAATCGCTGCCAAAGGAGATTCAACAAAGTACTGAGTAAAGGGTCTGAAAACTTATGTAAATGTTTTTTTTTTTTTTCATTCATCTGCAAAAATTCATAAGCCTGTATTTCCTTTGTCATGGGTATTGTGTGTAGATTTGAGAGGGGGGGGGGATATTTAATCCAAATGCACTGTATTTTTTTTTTTAAATAGCACTTAATACCTACAGATTTCACAAAACATGCAGTATTAAAAATACAAAAGTCTTGTAAAGGACAGTATACCATTTTTTTCAGCATAGTAGTGGCCAAGTGATTTACTTTACAAAGATGCCTCTCCTAACTCAATGGAACGTCACTCTGCTGTACTTGCAGACAAGATTCTCATAACGTTTAAACATGTTTACCATACACATGTAACCATCCTTAACTGTATAAAGTATTGCTTTACAGATTGAATTTGCTGCTTTCAAGTTGAAAATGTAACAACACATCCACATCAGAGGCTGGTGGGAGGAGCTATAGGAGGACAGGCTCATTAATGTCTGGAATAAATGGAATGGTATCAAACATATGGAAACCATGTTTGAATCAGTTCCATTCAAGCCATTACAATGAGCCCGTCCTCCTATAGCTCCTCCCACCAGCCTCTGATGTGGATGTGTTGTGTTACATTTTCACCACGCCTGCTTCTCTTCAAACTCTGGAGTCTTTAGCACATCTAGGTCCTCAGTACTGTCCACTGGACTGACTGACTCTCCAGCCGTCCATTCATTCATTCATTCAGGACAGGATTCATTTCCAAATGATGTTGAGCAAGAAACCAGATCAGGGACCTGTCCTTAGGTCATCCCTACTTCACACATCTACATCCATAAGTCTTCTATTGCCCTTTCCAACATCCTATTCCAGATGTCAGGGTGTAAGGAAACATTTTAATTGGGTTGCCAGGGTGGACAGCTGCTTTAACAGTTTACTCTCCTGTTAGCTCCTTGGCTGGGTCTTTCCCTTTGTCATGACAATCGGTACAGAAGAAAATTAAAACAATATGCGGGTGACTAGAGAGTAGAACATGGGTGACTCTTCTAAGCCCATAGTTGCCTGGCGGAGTTGTAGTAGTAGATCCAATGAAACCAGACCCAAGTAGAAGTAGACTGAACTCTGAATGAAAATGACTGATACTCCCGCCTGTTTTGTACCTGTCAAGAAGGATAGTCTGGGCAGAAAGAAGGAGAACAGGTCAAATACCAGGACCAACAGCTGTACATTACCACGGACTGCCATGCATTAGGTAAGCCAGTTGTGTGTGTGTAGAGGGTACGAATTCCAATAGTTTTCTCTCATGAAAGGCCTGGATATAACGTTAATAAAAATGTATATTCTAAAAGCATGCAGGGGAAATGGGTTCTAAAATAGGAGGATGAAATTAAGTGGTTTTTGGGAAATGCCTCTTGCATGCGAGCACTGACAACAAAGAGAATCACACAATCCTAACCTTGGAGGCTTTTCTGTGAATGAAAGCCATTCTGGGTTTCCTGTTCTTCTTGGGAGGGAGATCCTATGAAAACCAATGAAATTAACAGATTGACAATAAATAATAGCAAGAGCAAACAAAGGAAAGACTCATGTTCAAACACAGGCAAATGTGCAACTTGGCTCACTAAAATAGAATTCCTCAGTAGCATCATCGTAAGATGAGCCAAGCCCTAAGTAGATAATTGTTTTACGATTTACACTTACAGTAACGTACAACCAATTAAGTGATCTATTGTAGGAAATGGATACAGTATGATTACTAAACATACAGTGACTGTTTGAGTAATTTCACTGAAACTGGCTTCCTTACCCCAGCCGTTAGTGACAGCGTCGCGGTTGCAGATCTCATTGGCCAGCCGTTCAAAGTACTCGGGCAGGTCGGAATACTCGTTGCCGTAGGAGATGACCTTGATGCCCTTGTCCAGCATGTTGTCCCGCAGCTTCTTGAACTCTCCCACGTCCTCGCGCCGCACCAACATGAAGTGCTCCAGGTCCGACTTGTGTTTGACCGCCTCCAGGAACAGAGCCTGGAAGGTGGTATCGTCCACCGTGCGGCCGCAGCCCAGGAACACAAACGACTTGGTCTCGTACAGTTTCTGGATCTCCCTCTGTCAAACCAATGGAATCCAGATTGCATTAAGACACTGACAGAATTGACTTTACTACAATTTAACAATGGGATGAGTCTTAAATTAAAAATTACAGCCAACTGCTAAGCGCCGAAACGTTTCCAGGGTATAATTTAAAAAGGCTGCCTGTCTCAACGCTCACCATGACCTCAGTGTTCCTCAGTACATTCTGGTAGCCAGCAGGGTGCAGTACAATACCGCTGGGATTCGTGTAAACGCCGTGAATGTGCAAAACACTTAGACTTCTCTTCCCCTGAGCCCACTCCAGAACCTGCACACACACATTTCACAGTCCATCACACCAAATCCTGTTCTCACTGGGTAGGGAGTAACACCACTAATGTCAGACAGGGATATTAGTCCAGATGGCGACAGGGCATAAATACCACACCTGAAGGGCAATATCGCAGGCTTAATACATAGATACAGAAGATTGTCAATTATTTGAAAGCGTCTACATAAATAACAATCCATGTTGGGTCCATGCTATGCTAAGAGCAGGGATAGTGTTTAAGTTCTGCTTAAGAATATGTGCAATGTTAGTTCCTATTTCTGAACAAAGACTAATATTGATTAATCCATAAATGTTGGAGGAAGTTTGAAACTTTGACCTCACCATATACTAACTACATCCTACTTCTGTCAATGACATAAATAATGCATTGACCATTTTCTCTGGTTTAAGGACACCATATTAGAAGGGCAACACGTTTAGAAAAACATATGTTGGGCTTTGAATCAAATACTTTACTTTGAATTCACCTTTAATAAGCCTTCAATCTTTTATGTGTAAGAGCATTCCCTGTGTTGTGAGCCTAAACCTGTGATAGTAGTATAGTTCAAATGTCATGCCCTCAGTCTTTCATAGACAACTTCCCCTAACAGCTCTGATGGCAAGCCTTTGTTCCAATGTCCACACTTAGAATACATGCCCAATATATTGCTTCTATAGATGTGACAAATGTAAAACATTTAATGTTTAAACTGCAATTGTTTTTATCCTTTAAATGTTCTGGGGAAAAAAATATTAAATTACATGTGAATTACAATGCAGATCTAGTCCAATGCAGTTCCATCTACCATTGGTTACCAGACAGCGCTCACCTTACTGCTGTCCCCAACCCACTAAGCAACAATGGTAGTTATTGACGTTTTTAAGTTCTCTGCTGTGTGCCTCTCCTCCATGTTCTCAGCGGTCACCACATGGGACTTCATGTCCCACTTCTCCTCAATGTGATGTATGACAGCGTGTTCATAGATGTCCATCAAGCCGTTATTAATGCCACTTATGGGGTTGTATGTGCTCACTTTGTACTTGCAGGGCAATCATTGTACAATTTCTCCATCCAGGCCGTCAAGGTTTTTCGACATGGCATCTTGTAGTCTGGTTCTAGATATGCCATCAGGGCATTGAAGCGGACATCCTCTACCATTGACAATGGCTGCATATCAACTGCAATAATTTCTGTAATCAGCGCCATCATTTACTCACTGTCTCTTATTGCACTTCTTTGGAGTGAAGAGCCTGTCTAATGTCTGTTGTTGGGGGCCTACAAGTGGTTAAGCATTGCACCTGTACTGCCACTGTAGCTCAATTCCACCACAAAGTTTGCATTTCACCACCTCATTTAACTTCCCAAAGTATTGCCATACAGGACTTTACGGTTGTCGCGCTCCCGTCTCACTCTCAGCCATTTTTCCAACGGTTAATGACGATGACATGCAGAGTGCTTTATATCTGTGGCAAATATCCCCATCTCCTCCTACGAACATTACAGCCTTGTTGTGTTAAGTATTTATTACACTTTGGATGTTTCCCTTTGTGATGATGATCGGGACCTGTGAGTGGTAGTTTTGTGATAACTCATTTTACATTTTGTTGAAACATTGTTTTTCAGTTAGGGATTTTTTTGAAAATTTAATTTAAACGTTCACACCCCTAATTGCTTCATAGTGAAGTGGTATGCTACTGTAGATAATGCAACAAAGCCTAGATCTGCATTACATAACTAATACACTACATGGTCAAAAGTATGTGGACACACCTTCAAATGAATGGATTGGCTATTTCAGCCACACCCATTGCTAACAGGTGTATAAAATCGAGCACACAGGCATGCAATCTCCTAAGACAAACATTGGCAGTAGAATGGCCCGTACTGTAGAGCTTAGTGACTTTCAACGTGGCACTGTCATAGGATGCCACCTTTCCAACAAGTCAGTTCGTCAAATTTCGGCCCTGCTAGAGTTGTCCGGTCAACTGTAAGTGCTGTTATTGTAAAGTGGAAATGTCTAGGAGCAACAACAGCTCAACCGCTAAGTGGTAGGACACACAAGCTTACAGAACAGGACCGCCGAGTGCTGAAGCGTGTAACAATCATCTGTCCTCAGTTGCAACACTCACTACCGAGTCCCAAACTGCCTCTGGAAGCAATGTCAGCACAATTAATTAGTTTCCATGGCCGTGCAGCCGCACACAAGCCTAGAATCACCATGCGCAATGCCAAGTGTTGGCTGGAGTGGTGTAAAGCTCGCCGCCATTGGACTCTGGAGCAGTGGAAACGCATTCTCTGGAGGGATGAATCCTGCTTCATCATCTGGCAGTCCAATGGACAAATCTGGGTTTGGTGGATGCCAGGAGAACGCTACCTGCCCCAATGCATAGTGCCAACTGTAAAGTTTGGTGAAGGAATAACGGTCTGGGGCAGTTTTTCCATGGTTCGGGCTAGGCCCCTTAGTTCCAGTGAATGGAAATCTTAACGCTACAGCATTACATTCTAGAGACGATTCTGAGCTTCCAACTTTGTGGCAACAGTTTGGGGAAGGCCATTTCCTGATTCAGCAGGACAATGCCCCTGTGCACAAAGCAAGGTTCATACAGAAATGGTTTGTTGAAATTGGTGTGGAAGAACTTGACTGGCCTGCACAGAGCCCTGACCTCAACCCATATTAATACCCATGATTTTGGAATGAGATGTTTGACGAGCAGGTGTCCACATACTTTCGGTCATATAGTGTATTTTCATGCTAATCCCCAATTTGGCATCCATCCATGATGGGTTATTTCAATGATAGTCAGTTATGCACACACAATTTAGAATTTGGCCCTAAAGAACATACAAGGCCATGACTACAGAGATCTTTCCAAAGGGAAAAGGATTTGTTTTTACCTTCTTCTCATCTGTGAGGTCCAGAGACTCCAGCTTCGATCCCTGGTGGGCTGCGTAGATCTCCAGCAGGTTGTCAAAGTTGGTGGTGAGGACCAGCGCTCCGCTCTCCATCAACTGCAGTACGGAGCGGAGAAGGTGCTTCCCCGCGTTCTCCATCTTACACTCCAGATCATCAAACACCTCGTACAGGCAGTCCTTGAAGAAGGTGGACCGCACGTTGCCTGTTCTCTGCAATGATAGGGCAGGAGCACAATGAATAGGGGTAAGTGGGTGTGTATTGATTATACAGCTGGTACTTAACTACTAGGAGGGAAACATTTTATAAAGGCATTTTCGGGTTTTCAAAAGGTACAATAAAGTGTTTATGACTGGTTGTTATAGTCATGTAAATGAAAGGTGAAAATGTTTTTCCATCAGTAGCAGTGGCATGTAAACAGTTGCTGTACACGGTGGGAGCCTAATGGCTGTGGAGCAGAGAGTTGGAGGGCAGGCTGTTTGAGTAGCCATGAGATGATGGCCGTCTGTAAATGATAAATCTCATTACTCAGAGCTACGCAGAATGCACACACTACCTGGCAGTGGCCGTAGGAAAACAAAGGCCAAGGGCTGACCCGCTATAAATAGCACTGCCGAGGTGAGCTTAGCACACACAAGTGAGCTGCCTGGCCCGACTGCCCAGAGATTAGAGATCTAGTGGGCTAACAGGATCCCTTTTTCACAGGAAGGAAGTCATTAACACCAACAGCAAGCATCTAGAAACCCACTCACCCTGCTGTTGACTTGTTTGAGGACTTATGTAATGACCAAATAAGGTAAAGTAGTACCATGCTCTGATCCTGAGATTGATATAGCCTAGGATTCGACACTAAAGTTGAGTTGTTTTCAACCAATCTAGTCCTACAGGGAAAGTTGTAATATGATTGCCTTTAGTATTTTGCCTAGGTTTTTCAACGACAGCATGAAACATGCTGAGTCTAACCTTCAGATTAGGCTCATTAACCGACATTACGTGCCAAAACACAGCCCTAATCCACAGTTATTTACATTGTTTGGATTTCTCTCGTTATTTGCACCAATACCATTGGGTTGAACTGCTGTGTCCCACACGGTATTTGAGACTCAGGCTACTTTATATCGCAAGCGCCATACAGTCGAAGTCGGAAGTTTACATACACCTTAGCCAAATACATTTAAAATCTGTTTTTCACAACTCCTGGCATTTAATCCTAGTAAGAATTCCCTGTCTTAGGTCAGTTAGGATCACCCCTTTATTTTAAGAATGTGAAATATCAGGATAATAGTAGAGAATTATTATTTCAGCTTTTATTTATTTCATCACAGTGAGTCAGAAGTTTACACTCAATTTCTATTTGATAGCATTGCCTTTAAATTGTTTAACTTGGGTCAAACGTTTCGGGTAGCCTTCCACAAGCTTCCCACAATAAGTTGGGTGAATTTTGGCCCATTCCTCCTGACAGAACTGGTGTAACTGAGACAGGTTTGAAGGCCTCCTTGCTCGCACACGCTTTTTCAGTTCTGCCCACAAATGTTCTATAGAATTGAGGTCAGGGCTTTGTAATGGCCACTCCAATACCTTGACTTTGTTGTCCTTAAGACAATTTGCCGCAACTTTGGAAGACCCATTTGCGACTAAGCTTTAACTTCCTGACTGATGTCTTGAGATGTTGCTTCAAAATATCCACATTTTCTTTCCTCATGATGCCATCTATTTAGTTATTTCTTTAGATTTTCCCATGATTTCTAACAAAGAGGCACTGAGTTTGAAGGTAGGCCTTGAAATACATCCACAGGTACACCCCCAATTGACTCAAATTATGTCAATTAGCCTATCAGAAGCTTCTAAAGCCATGACATCATTTTCTGGACTTTTACAAGCTGTTTAAAGGCAGTCAACTTAGTGTATGTAAACTTCTGACCCACTGGCATTGTGATATAGTGAATTATAAGTTAAATAATCTGTCTGTAAACAATTGTTGGAAGAATTACTTGTGTCATGCACAAAGTAGATGTCCTAACCAACTTGCCAAAACTATAGTTTGTTAACATGAGTGGAGTGTACATCTATACTTCGCTATTCAATAGTTATGTTCTGCTAAAGTTGCATGCCCCGTACTGATAAGATAGATAGATAGATAGATAGATAGATAGATAGATAGATAGATAGATAGATAGATAGATAGATAGATAGATAGATAGATAGATAGATAGATAGATAGATAGATAGATAGATAGATAGATAGATACTTTTTTGATCCCCCGGGGGGGAATCATGCTGAACATGTAGAGGCCTGTGGTGCACCACTGCTTGCTAAGAACAGAAAGATATTTGCCACAGGGTAGATGGTTGTGTAATCACCTGATCTGCATGATTGTGAACTTGGAATAAAAACAATGGATAAACCCACACTGGGCAGTTGGTTCCCTTTGTGACAACAGGCGGGCTGCTGAAACAAAGCATGTTTAAGCAATCTGAAAGGTGCGATGAGACATGACTAACACTGAAGGCAGATGGTATTAAGGCCTCATCAACCGGTTATGGTTTGAGCCGACCTGGTATGAAGGGGATATGGGCCGGTACGGAAATCCAAAAATGTTTCCCCTTGAATTTCTCCGTCATGTGGTCCACTGGTTTGTTGACTTATTGAGAGAAGTCAATGGGAGGTTATTCACTGGGGGGGGGGGGATTTCTTCATCTAGTGAATCAAATAACAGGCCTTAAAAGTCCTGTTTAAATTAGCCTGAGTGCCAGAACTGGTTGAGACAACTTGTCAGTGGCTTTGAAAACAAGGCATTGAATGATGACGTGTTGTTGTTATAGTAATCCATCAGTGCTGTACTTCGGTTAGGGCATCACGTTTTACACAGAAAACAGGTTGAAAAACCTGAATCAAATGTTTTAGAATTTAGATAAAACATTGAACTATGCTGACTCCTTGCCACTGTCATTCCCACTATGATTACAAATCCCAATAAAGGAAAGTTTACAATGAAAGTCACTGGTGTGTCTCAACCAGCTAGAGACGGGTGTATTGGCAGTGTGCTGTCCACGTCCGGCTGTCTGTCTGTGTGCACACAGGAGCGGGGGAGGGGAAGCCTTACCGGAGACAGCTTCTGGATGAGGTCATGAGCCACGTGGACTAGGTTCTTGTCCTCCTGCAGGCTCTTCTGAAAACGCCGACTCTCCTCTTCCTCTAGGAGGTCAAAGTCGTTGGCTGCGTCCAACAAGGCCTGGATCAAACCCTTCCAGGAACGCAACGCGGGGACCTGAGGGGCCACAGCTGAACTCACCCCTGTACCAATAACTAGGACCAGCTCGGGGGCCCGCTTGGTCTTCAGGCTGGGCAGCAGTTTCCTTTGGGGCAGGCAGAGATTGAGTGATGGTTCCATTGATGGTTCCCAAATCCTTAGACAACATGAAGGTTAAACAAATCATGGCAAGTTTACTTGGCTGCTGTTTGAACTCAAACCTAGGCTGAATAGGTAAAGAACGAGTTTAGGAACAGAAACTAAGAGAAAAAGTTCCTGACCAGTCTGATATTGACAATGCATTGGCATATTAACAGGAACTGAGTACTAAATGTACGCTACTCATATCAGTTTTTGATACCTGGGTTTTTTGGTGTTGGAGTCAACATCCTGAGTATCAGCATGAGCAGGTCGCTTCTCAGTTTTCACAGTCACAACAGAGACCACCACAGAGGCCATTCGGCTACTGTAAGACAACCATGAGATTGAATATACATACAATACCATCAAATCAAAGCAATAACTTAAGTGCAATGCAATCTGGAGTGACCACAGAGACTCATGATAGTTTAATGTATCATACATAGAACAGCACACTTACAGGGCAGTGTCCCACTGTCCCCATTACTACTGAAGGCAGGGCATCAGATTCACCTTACACTAGCCTTACACAGTGGAACCTTCATGGGGCTAACCCAGAGAAGATTTAAATCACCAAGTACTGTGACCTGCCTAACTATGGGCAATTCCAGGGTAATGGAATTAGACTCAAAATGTTTAACTTTAAAATTATGCAAAACAAAAAAAAAATGATTTTGATGTTTAACTAACCATACAACTCTACACTTGACTGGAGAACTGTTTGGTAACAGAACGGTAAAATCTCCCTCATTTTTATTGTGTGAACAGACTTTGTATCTGCACAGTTCTTCCTGGAAATGTGTTTTTGTCCTATTTTCAGTGGAAATTGTTAAGTTTCACAAACTGAAATTAGGCACAAAACAAGCAAGTGTAGTGTAGAAAATCATTGTACCATGAATAACGCTGTACAATCTAAAATCGCTGTGAAATATATTTTCCAGAACCCAAAATATTGAATTTTCAGCTGTTTGAAGCTGGTGTACAAAACCAAAAGTAAAAGATGCAAAAACAAAACTTAAGAACGGGAAGCATATAAATAATGCACATAGAACAGATCTGCTGCTTCTTAAGCATTAACTAACTTTTTCACATTAACTATTATCACTCCGCTGTGTTGCACTAGATGTTTTATATTTTTATTTAACCTTTATTTAACTAGGCAAGTCAGTTAAGAACAAATTCTTGTTTACAATGATGGCCTACCAAACGGCAAAAGACCACCTGCAGGGACGGGAGCTGGGATTAAAAATAAAAGTTAATAAAATATAAATATAGGACCAAACATACATCACGACTAGAGAGAGAGAACAAAACAACACTACCTAAAGAGAGACCTAAGACAAGATGGAGGAGAGCCTATCATGCAAGCATTCTTTATTGTGCTGGGCTTTCCTGTACAAACACAATTTCTCACCTCATACATGTTTTATATGGAATAATGGTTCTATATTGCACAGAAACAAGTCATTCTTCTACCATAACTGGTTTTCAAATAATATTGCTTTGGTCTCGCAATTAGTTGATGTTAATGGGTGTCTGTTTGCACAGGAGGAGTTTATGGAGAAATAAAACTGAGGTCTCAGACAAAGAATATGAAACAGTTCTTAAGGCTATACCTTTTGGGATAAGATCCTTAATACAAAATAGCTCTTACGCTGGAACTGATTTTGTCAGTGATGTTCAAGTGAATGGCACTCTTGTAATAGATAAGAATTTTAACAACCGTCAATTAAGAGATATCTTTTATAGAAAGGCTATTCCTTTTGCTATTTATTATTGTTCTTCATTTGATGTGAACTGGCGTCGTGCTTGGCTCACACCTCACCTCGCTGACTAATAAAATTAAGGAAGTTTCCTTCAAGATTCTCCATAAATTCTACCCATGTAATAACTTAATTTCCAAATATATTCCTGAGGTTACCAGTATATGCATTTTTTGCAAACTTGAACCTGAAACCACAGAACACCTATTTTGTGATTGTTTGCACAGTAAGGTATTTTGGACTGACATGAAGATCTATCTTAGTAACAAAATGCTAATTAAGATTGATATAACCAATTTTGAAATGTTGTTTTACTTTACAGATGTTAAGTCTGATTGTCAATATGTCGTCAATCTATTCATCGTTTTAGGTAGATTCTTTGTACATAAATCTAAAATCTTGAAGAAAAAGCACCACTTTTTTTTTTTCTTCTATCAGATGTACAATTATACTTACAATCCTTAAAATGTATTGAAAACAATATGTCTAAAAAATGTATAATCTTCTTGGATGCATTTAGTCTGACTTAACTTGGTTTTGTTATTTTCCTCTTGTTATCTATGCACTTCAGGAAATCCCTATGGTTATGATACTTTCATGCAATGTTTCAAACTGATTATTGTTCACTTTGTCATTTGAAATAAAGCATTAAAAAAAATATTCAACCTAGCCTACTCTGCAGTGCAAGCTAGCTTGACTTGCAATACAGTTAGAGAAAAAAGTAACTTTACAAAACATGTTATCACCTGAAGCAATATATTTATCCTCGAATTAAAAGGTAATATCTCCCTAAATAAATGTGATCTCTGAGGAGACATGCTCTCCTCCATCTTGCGTTACAAACACTACACTCAATGAGACAGATATTTCACAGGATGTATAAACGTGAAGTATCTGCATGGCGTTTCCACACAGAGGAAGCCCAGTTGCCGGCAGTGGGAGAAGATGGAACGAGATGAATTTTGGCTGACATTCTGCTAAATTTGTCATCGATTAAACATTTGATCTCAATACATTTTTATGTTCTCAAAACTTTAAATATGTTACGAACAGAGTGGACTACGTTTTGAAGACTACTCTTTGAGTAAGTTTGAAAAAACTAGTGTTGTTTAGAAGGAGTGCAAATGCGCACTTCAAAGTAGGCGTTCCCCAACGGAAATATGCACACGCATGCTAGAATAGATAATTTTTACAACCGTCAGTTAAGAGATCTTTTATAGAAATGCTATTCCTTTTGCTATTTATTATTGTTCTTCTTCAAGGCTGTAGACTATCTTGGTTTAGTTATACAATCTTTGCTACACTTGTCTGTTCAGTAGCAGGCAAGACTCCTTGATGATGACGTTGGCGTAATGAAATTCGTCCCGACCAAATTTGAGCATCAGACTTGCTTTCAATGAGAATGACAGATATATAATTTACTTACATTTCTATGTGAATTTAGTCGGCTCTCCCAAAAAGTTACACATTGCAGCATTAAAGTTAATTGTGCATAAAGCTCTATGGTTTGTTAAACTTAGAAATCTGTTTTTTTTTGTTTGGAAAAATCTGAGTCTCAGTGTAATCGTCTAGTTAACGTTAAATTACCTTAATGTCTTACTTCTAAAGTCGTCCTTTAGGCTTATTTATTGTGTCTTTATTGCAATAATAGGCCCGGTGTTAAGTAAGAATGATAATTTAATCCTTCTGGAGACATTTCCTAAAAAACGGTGTGCTCTGTCAGAAAGAAATGGCTAACGTTAGGTAACCAGCTTGCAAAAATGCAATGTAGGCTAGCTAGACTGACGTTAAAGTTGAGCTAGCTAACTAAAGCTGCGAAATAAGACACTAGCTAGTTAAATTCGCATAACTATTTTCACTTACCCTGATAACTCCAACAAGTTCCTTTTTTGGTCGCGTTAACTGGCTTGCAACTAAATCAGTCTGCCGACATGTCCTGCTTTAAAAGCCGGTATTTGAGATTGTTGTACTTGACATGACGAAGTCTGAGTGCCTTTGCTTGCTGGATGTAATTCTTAGCAAATCTATTTAGCTATAAACATTTCTGTCGAGTCACATGCGACTGGAGGTCTGTGTTGTGACGAAGATGGAGTTGGACAAGGGATGTGCTCAGCGCGCGACTACCACAGATAGTGAGACAGATATTCCACCGGATGTATAAATGTGAGGCATCCGCTTGGCGTTTCCACCCACTGTCAAATATGGTAGGGAGAAGAAGCATTTGCACTCCAGCTCATAGATGAAATGTTTGATTTCAGTTCTCTTCCCAAAACTAAAATATGTTATGAACATAGTGGAATACGTTTTGTAGACTTTACCCTTTGCAAAAGTTTTTTAAAAAATCGCGTTGTTTAGAAGGAGTGCAAATGCGAATTGAGTAATTGCACACGCTCACTTCAGAGTAGGCGTTCCCTAATGGAAATATGCAGATGTTGCTAGAATGCGCCAATAGGATCTAGCTCGGCTCTGCCCACAACATTGTTTGTTCTGCCGCCTATGACTCATTTGTTCCCATTGGAAACGACAGGCTGTGGTCCATCTTCGTTAAGTTGTAAAAAACGTTGCTATTAGTGTAATGCCCACTTCTTCTTTTGTGGGTTTTATGGCGGACTACAACCCCAAAAGGTGTATTACCGCCACCATCTGGACAGGGTTGAAAAAAAACAAGGTAAAAAATAAAACCCATACGTGATAGGAAAAACTGACTTGATTCCCATAAAATAAAACATTAAAATAACACATTAACAAAACCCCCAAATTCCCACTTCTTCCGTCCTACAAATCTCCATATCTACCTTCTCAGGCTCTATGACCTGAGAGGGTGGTAAGGCTTGTGGCAATACTCCATGCAACTCCTCCGTCGAGAAGTCTTTCAGTCCCAGGAACCTTTCCGCCGCATCCACAATGATATCTAGATTCCTGGACTTCCTCTCCACCTTGGCAGTGCCATTAATCACCATAGTTATAAAGGCCACAAAGTCCACCATCGTAACTTTTAACATATCTGGGTCCTTCTGTTGAACGGCAACCCCTGCAGCCTTCATTGAAGGCCTATCCACCACCTTGGACTCTTCAAGAGCAAGAATCGAACCCTCAACCCTTTTAACAGCCTCTGCATAGGAAATGTTCTGGACAGCCCTGACTTTGGCCACCTCATTCTCTTTCACCCTTGTTGGGCATTCCAAAGACATGGCTTTATGGTTCCCACCACAATTGTAACAGGTCACATTTTCAACACTTTTAAAACACATGATATGATCTTTTCCACAACATATTGGCTTCTCCCTTCTGCATACAATTGAAACATGTCCAAAAGCTTTACAATGATCACTCTGTATTGGTCTTGGGATAAATGCCCTGACTCTGTAGTTAATATACCCAAACTGCTCGAGTAAGGAGAGAATCCATATAAAAAACAAAATAACAGATACTCTTCACTTTTTTTTAAATTCACCATAAGATTCATCTGACAAGAATCAAAATATTTGTTATGTCTGTAACATCGACTTCCCACAAAACACCAGATACTCCTTCTGATCCTCTGAAGAACAAAAAATCTAAACAAGCCTGACTCACAGCCTTTACTTTACCCAGCACTCTCTCCACCAATTTGGATATATCAAATGGATTCTGAAAAATTGGTAATCTAATCCTCATTAACAAAACATACTCCAACAAGATAAGGGACATTCTCATCACTGTATGTTACTTCGCTCCGTTTTCTATACTTTTAGACAATATTCCAATTCTCCTTGATTCCACCGCCATTATATTCACGCTCCAAATCAACGTCCACTTCCGCCATCTTTTTTGCTGTCCTGATCTGTCATCAGTTTGGTACGCTGGTGTCCTTGGTATGACATGTAGTTTGATAGAGCGCGTCTTTGCCCTCCATCGCTCATTCATTCACGCTCTTCAATACTCTGGAAATCCCGCTGGCTCTCTTCTTCTTTGGTATAATGGCATTCACAACAATTATATGTGCATTCTGCCACCTACTGTGCGGGTGTATAATAAAGTATTGGAGGTCCAAAAACGTATCGGCTGCAGATAATGATTTCCAGCTTCTTAGACTTCTTGGACACTTGTCCAGTTACAATTAATAACTGTGACTACAAAAGCCACCTCGTTCACAAGATTTGTATCCATATCACTTGATTGATGTATATGCTAACACTTGCAACTGGTTGTGGTGCATCCACCGCCAAATGTTATTCTGCACTGAAACACTTTAGGAAGTAAATCTACAGTTATAGTTAGCTGGCGTTCTAAATCCTGGTGCTTCCATTCCCCTTTAACTCTCTTCACCGCCTCCACATTGGAGATTTGCTGTACAGCGCTGATTTTTGACACCTTCCAATTTTTCACAATGACAGGGCGCTCAGCGACTCGGGAATATCATCCCCACCACATTTGCAACATTTTACATTCACAGACTTCAATAACATATATTCCTTCAATCTGCAAAAAATGTATACATGGCCAAACTTTTTTGCACTTGCATTGCATCGGGTTTTGCACGAACGCTCTCACGGGGTATCTTATATATCTCAGCTTTACATAGGTTGTTAGATACTCTTCATCAAACATCAACAATACATACATCAATAATACTGATACACTTTGCTCCTTTTTTCCATTCTCCATACGGGTCAAGCGACGTGCATTAACTACTCCAGGAATGTTTTGCCTAAGATATTATCAATGTCCAAAGGGACGCTAGAGATAACACTTTTTACCAGTGCCCTGCTCCGAAAATCAAAGCTGTCCACTTCATGCGTCGATAATTTCGCAAGCCACAATGCACGCTCCGTTTGCTCTTTAGATACACACAATATCAACACAATCAAGAATTACTCAGTGCAGCTGTCTAGACCCCTTACTTAAAAAAAAAACTTTACTAACAACATGCTTTGAGTAAAGCCATCGTGTCTATGTATGCGGATGACAACACTATACACGTCAGCTACTATAGCGACTGAAATGACTGCAACACTTAACAAAGAGCTGCAGTTAGTTTCAGAGTGAGTGGCAAGGAATAAGTTAGTCCTACATATTTCTAAAACTAAAAGCATTGTATTTGGGACAAATAATTCACTAAACCCTAAACCTCAACTACATCTTGTATTAAATAATGTGGAAATTGTGCAAGTTGACTACACTGCTTGGAGTAACCCTGGATTGTAAACTGTCTTGGTCAAAACATATTTATACAACAGTAACTAAGATGGGGAGAAGTCTGTCCATAATAAAATTATACTCTACCTACTTAACAGCACTATCAACAAGGCAGGTCATACAGGCTCTAGTTTTGTCGCACACACTGTACTAGCATCCCACTCCCTTTGCCAAAGACAAGCCCTTTAGCCCAGATTAAGGGCTTGACTTCCCTGCAGACCTGAATATCTACCCGCCCCCCCATCTCCTCACAGCACTCAGCCTTTTCATTACCCTCCACAACCACATAGGCGGGAACCCAGCAAAAGCTTACCACTATACGACCTGCCTGTCTTCACACTACTCACCTCCTCCACCCATCTCAAATCTATAATCACTGGCTCTATACATATACGTTTCCCCCCTTACGACCACCCCATCTAATATTTGCTAGATCAGGGATTGAGGTGGGAGCCTCAATCTGAACTCATCACGAGGTGCCGCAGTGGCTCCTCGGTCTGCGTACCCACACATCCATACCCATACATCCATACCCACACATCCAGGAGCCGGCTTTAGTGAAATGTTGTTGTCCCCCACCCCCGTGAGAAAAACCTTTTTGCGGCCCCCCTGTTGAAAAAATTGAAGTTTTAGAGTTACTTACCTGCAATTCTACCCATTATGCCACGGGGTGGAGAGAAAATGTTGCAGTTTTAAAGCAAGTTTGCTGCAATTCTACCCATTTTGCCATGGGGTGGAGAGAAAAATGTGCAAATGTACAACTAATTTCCTGCAATTCTACACATTTTGCCATAGGTTGGAGAGAAAAATGTGCAAATGTACAACTAATTTCCTGCAATTCTACACATTTTGCCATAGTTTGGAGAGAAATGTTTTAGTTGTAGTTTTAACATGATCTCTGAGCGAGAGTGACAAACGAAATCAACGGGGTCCCCGGTCGGTAATTCAACCAATATTACTACAAGTTTAAATAGCTGGCTAGACTAATTTACCAATCAACATTTTTTTAGCTGACATGGGCTAACTGAGTGACTGTCAGTGATTGATATAACAAGAGAAAACTACTGAAACACAACCACATTTCAAAATTGTGCATTCTACTATTCTAACTCTCAACAATAAGTTGCGACCCGGACTGATTTTTTAAAATATTTGTTGTTTGTTTTGTTTATGGAAATTGATCTGCGGTCTGCCAGTTGCCCATCCCTGAGCTAGATACACTGGATAGAAAGTTCCACAAGAGGCTGATTGGAAGAAGAGCACAACCTGATGGTACAACTTGGCTTTAGTGATGGTAAAGGGCTGACGATGCAAGGGGGAATATTGTTTATGCACTGGGATGTCTTCATGTCTAGTGCAGTTAAAAGAGAGACTGTTGAATGTGCTTGGACTAGGCCTATCTATTTTAGAGCTAAATTTAGACCTATCACTTTCACACAAACTACTTATCTCAGACAAACTACCCCACCCCCGCCACCCCATGACCACATGGTGTTGCATTGATTGCTGAGCGCTTATACCATTTTAGATATGTTACTCTGTGTCACTGGTAGTCAATTAGAGAGGGAGACCATGCTATTTACTCACACTCCTGAAAAGACGTTTTGTTGCCCACCATAAACTGTTCCCGGACCTGCAATTGTGTGCATCTGTTATATTAAGCAAACCTAATTTTACTACCACCACCCTGGAGACATAGGCATGCATGTCGCTGAGATTTTGTACTAGCACCATTCTGAAACTAGGAGACTGACCTATGTTGCACAGTATTCTTGGAGTAATTCATTGGGACATGATCCTTAAGAGAGCTAAATGCATTTTCCTCTAATGGAAGAGGTGACAGCTCTCTCATAGGCTCATAGTCACAGCCTGAGAAAGGGCACAGAAAATGTAAGATGTAAATATAGGAGGCTCAGTATTACTGTGTATGAGAATGACAAGAGGGGCTTCAACTGGTGCTCCCAAGTGGCACATCGGTCTAAGGCACTGCATCTCAGTGCTCGAGGCGTCACTACAAACATCCTGGTTCGAATCGAGGCTGTATCACAACCGGGCGTGATTGGGAGTCCCATAGGGCGGCGCACAATTGGCCCAGCGTCGTCCGAGTTTGGCCGGTTTAGGCCATCATTGTAAATAAGGATGATAAACACCAGCATGATAAACACCAACAGACCGACCATCAGCTGGGAGGTCAAAATCATCAACCCTCTTGTGCTGTGAAAATGGATGGGAATCTGTGCACATTGATGATGGCTCTTTGTGATGATGACTATGCATACCATTAATGTAATGTATAACATCAGGGTACTCAGGCAGGCAGCTGCAAGTCAAAAGTGCTGCAAGAGAAGGTGGGTGTCAGATGGAATGTCTAAAAGGGATCCTTGGGAAGTCCACCCCATTGAAGTTGATGTTTATAACAGTTAAGATAAGGGTTAATGGTGCTTTCAAGACAACTGGGAACTCCTGGGAAAAAAAAGATATCAGTTCATGACATGAGTGATCTTCAGGTCAGAAAGTTGGAGCTCTAGACAGAGGCCCGATTTCCCGACATGGAATTCTGAGATTTATGATCGTTCAAAACGAATGTTCACAGTCTGAACTGTTTTTTTTTTCAGATTTCCAGTTGTCTTGAACTCACTGAAGTCGGAAGTTGGAGATTTCCCAGTTGCGAGATACCAGTTGTTTTGAACGCGGCATAAGGTTGGGTTAGAGAAGGGTTATGATCGGAGCTAATAGTTTTCCCCGAGTTCGCAGTGGTTTTGAACGCAGTAAAGTCGGAAGTCAGAGATTTCCGAGTTCCCAGTTGTTCTGAACGCGGCATTAGGGTATGCAGGGACATACCAAAGTAACACATTTTTACCAGAAAAGTATCATATATGACTGAAATTTATTTTTATTGACAAAGATAGTAGCTCTACTGCAATCGGAATAAAACACTCTTTAAAGTGCTCTTCCCACAGCATAACTCCCTTTCTTCAGGTCCTCGAAGGACTTCTGCAGACTGATGACTGATGTTGCTCAGCCATATCGTTCTACTGAACAATTGCAAAAGTGTTTAATCTCACATTTTGTTGAATTCACTGCAGAGGTGTCTGAGTGCAGAGGTGTCTGAGTGTCTGAACACACACTGACTGAGAACCTTATTTTAATGTATTAATGAAGTGATTTGTATCTGTAGCAAGCACATCTCTATATGAAGCTTACTTCAAATGTATGCTCTACCTTCTTTCAAATGTATGCTCTACCTTCTTTCAAATGTATGCTCTACCTTCTATTAGTATTCATTACAGTTTCATTTTTGAGAAGAAGTTTGTAGATGCATGTTTTGATGTTGTTTATTTGCAGTGTTTAGTAGAACTGGTTTACGTAATTTCTCTGTTTGTGTAATTACGGTCTTTATGTTTTCCATTTTATGGAAATATGACTGACTAATGTGCTCTCTCTCTCATATTTAACATTGAGCCCTGCAAGAACAGCTTCTACCCTTTCCAGAAGCAGAAGAGGCCTCTGCAGTTTCTGGGAATCTAATCTAAACCTCTTCTCTGGGACCCCCAGCCAATGTGTACTGTATATAGGGCAGTGTTTGGTTTAAAGTTTTGTTCTCGATCCTTTTTCCTTTACACACTACACTGAAGTTTTATGAAGTCCTTTAGATGCTTGCGAGCCTGAGGACGACACCTCCTCCTGCCACCTGAACATCCTGCAGACCACCTAAACTACATTTGGCATCATCTGCTAGATGCTGGTCTATGCTCATGGTCTCCTGTTCTCTTTCTCACCTCTACTCTAGTTTCTGCTGGATGTTGGTCTATGCTTAAGTTCTTCTGTTCTATAGTTCATTTAGTAGTGTAGTGGTTGGTATAACATCCGCGGTAGTATAGTGTTGTTTGTAGATAGGTTATGCTTATGATAGTTTTTGTACTGATCTACAGTTAATTTAAACAGCAGCCATGTATCTTTTCTCTCTGTATGTATAAGAGGAGTGTGGCGTAGACCCCAGAAGTCATCAGAAAGGCTGCCTTTCTTTCTACTCCTGTGACCAGTACCCAAATGAGGACCTTAGTCTTACTGATCGTGTGATGCTATAGTTAGTAGCATATATGGACTCCATCCCTGTAGTCTGCAGACTTCTGGGGTCTTCTTAACACTCCTCTTCAATCAAAACGGACTCATTCCTCTCTGTGAGATACCACCATAACAACCGTTGCCTGATTAGCTACAACCCCAATAACTGAGAACATATTCTAGAAAAAAGACCCACACTTTATCCTATGAAACATTTTCATTTGCAGCCCTCTTGACCTCCTGATTGATCTTTCTTTCTTCTATCATTTTCATATTGAGAGGGGATGCATGCTCAACGTGTTCTTCCAGGTTGTCATGGTTTCTATATGTTCTATATTTTTCACCATGTTAACGGGCCTTTAATAAATGTACTGCCTTTTGAGTTTTGTTTATTTTCTGAAGATGCATATAATTATAGTAGAGTATATTTTATGGTATTCTGACCTAATCTGATCATAGGGTAACAGAACATAAGTATACTGAACAAAAATATAAACTCTACATGTAAAGTGTTGGTCCCATGTTTCAAGAGATGAAATAAGATCCCAGAATTTTCCCAGATTTTGTGCACAAATTTGTTTACATCCCTGTTAGTGAACATGTTTCCTTTGCCAAGATAATCCATCCACCAAACAGATGTGGCATATCAAGAAGTTGATTAAACAGCATGATCATTACATAGGTGCACCTTGTGCTGGGGACAATAAAAAGCCACTCTAAAATGTGAAGTTGTCACACAACACAATGCCACAGATGTCTCAAGTTGAGGGAGCGTGCAATTGGCATGCTGACTGCAGGAATGTCCACCAGAGCTGTTGCCAGAGTGTGTTAATTTTCCTACCATAAACCGCCTCCAAGGTCGTTTTAGAGAATTTGACAGTACGTCGAACCGGCCTCACAACCTCAGACTACGGTGTAACCACGCCAGCCTAGGACCTCCACATTCGGCTTCTTCACCTGTGGGATAGTCTGAGACCTGCCATCCAGACAGCTGATGAAACTGAGTAGTTCTGTCTGTAATAAAGCCCTTTTGTGGTAAAAAAAAACTAATTTATTTGGCTCCCAAGTGGGTGGGCCTATACCCTCCCAGGCCCACGGATGGATGCGCCCCAGCCCAGTCATGTGAAATCCATAAATTAGGACCTAATTAATTTATTTTCAATGGACTGATTTCCTTATATGAACTGTAACTCAGGAAAATTGTTGCATGTTGCGTTTATATTCTTGTTCAGTATAGTTGCCTATACAATGTTTTACAGACATCAATCATAACTTAAGAGGTACTTAATGGTGCTCTACAGCTCGATAAATTGCTTTGCAAAGATCCAGTGTCACAAACTATGGCTTCTATTGATTGTGGAGCATACGCTGGGATACCCTTGGATGTAATATGTATGCACTCAGTACTGTAAATCGCTCTGGATAAGAGTGCCTGATAAATGAATCAATTATTACATTTATTGATTATGTATGTTTCTTATCGTGGGATTTTTTTTATTCAGAGACAGAGTACTAGTAGTAGAAAAACCTGCAAATACATTTCTAGCTATTTAAGCCAAGTACATTGTCTATGCTTTTTGTGAGTTAGCTAACTAGCTTCCTTATGTACAGGGACAAGCTAGCTAGCTACGGCCAAGAAGAGGATGAGGACCATTTGTGCCCTACTGAATATGCATGACGTTGTTAATTAGGAAAACATCCACTACCTAGTGCACTCATCCTAAACAAAAACATCTCTATAAACAATTAGGTAAGTCAAGTAAACAAAAGTTAGTGCACTCTGATTGTTACAGATTCTAGTTTTGGAAACAGAAAACTGTATGGGGATCAAATGTTTCATTGATGAGAACATTTGCAGAACATTGACCAAAATCTATCTAGCACCATCTTCCGGTGAGTCCACCATCTACTGGTAATTATGAGAATTGCACCCACAAGGAGTGGGCCAAAGGTTACCAAGACACAAATCTTAACTAAATCAGTCCATTCCATTAGTACTGCCTGAGGGAAAATGAAAGCAGAACCAACCCAGAACACAAGAAAAGCATCTGCAAGCCCCGCTGTTAGCTCTAGCTCTGCAGGTGCTCCAGAGAATCGTCAGGGGCACTGATCACCATGGAAAGGTTCACAGGAAGCAACTCTCCCAGAAAAAAGAGAATAAGGTCTACAGTTTTGTGAGATCTGGATTAACACCTCAAAGAGGAGAACATACAGCTGGAAAATAAGGAGTTGAGAGCAAGGAGAAGACCACTGTTGGCCAAATAACAATCATTAATCAAGCAGACCTATAACTGCTCTTCAATTTGTTTCGGCAAATAGGACCAAAGCAAATGGTTAGGATGTGATGATCCAAAGTATATTATTAATATGTAATACACTGGCTGTAACACTAACACTGAAAAAGTCCTATTATCCAAAACAGTCCTAGAAAATTAACACAGTAGAACAATCATTTAACAAGACTTGGTAGAATGGTAACGCAAGACTAGCATGTTTGTGACTATATAGCCAGAGACATATAGAGATCTGTATGTACAGTAGCTCTGCCTACAGCCAACACAATATTGACCTGAGCTGATAAAAGTTCAAGGAAAATGATAAGAGGATAAGGAGGGCAGTGGAATGGACAGTGTAGTCACACGCTTGTCGTAAAGATGACCAGTATCTCAGGATTAGACAATCAATATATCTGCAGTCCCTATAATCCCACAGCGTTCCGATTCCAGAACCGATGACCAAGTGCATTGGGTCAACATTGAAAAACAAAAAGAGGCATACTAGTATCACTGCGCTTACGTACAAGATAAATTATTATATAATCAAACACAAAATGCCAGTATGACAGATTCTCAGACCCAGATTCAGGGCGTGTATCTTCCAATCCTTACAACGACCCAAACATTATGAATAGTACATAGTGATTCAATCCAAAGCAAACCAGAAAATATTCTAATATTCCAAATATTCTCAAAACATTCACATTTTAGGTGGACTTCAATTTGCATGATCAGGATAATGCAGAATTCCTTAAATAGGTACATCTGAAATAGTATGAGCAGTGTAATAAGATGTTATATTTTATTTATGATTATAATGACCACTACCCAAATGGTAAAATATGATTATATCTTCCAGTTTAAATTCCTTCCTCTTTCATAGGGCACTACTATTGCATATAAATAACTTTTGAATCAACGTCTTGTATTTGTGTATCCATTCTGTTGATTTATGTATTTGTGGAGTCTTACAGTATATTCAAGAATTAAAAGGCATCCAATTATCAATTCTATACCATTTAAATTATTACAGTATTATTACAATTGTATTATTACCTTGTTGTTGATCCTACAAACCCTGCAGCGGCTTGTAGCTTAGTGTATGATACATTTTCATAAATATCCTTATGAAGGACGTCATTCCAAAATTCACTTTCTTTGTTTTTCTAATTAAATGACCAGCTTCAAGGTAGAGTTCAGTAAATCAATAGGCTATCCGAAGTCAATATACATTAATTAGTTAAAAGTGTATACAGCAAGGATGCTGGCCTACTACATGATAAAAGCAGCAAAGCCAGCCGTAGTTCATTTTCCAAAGCATACATGTCAAGTTCACTCAAGCAAAAACGGTTTCTTTCATCCCTTCAAGTCCATGATCAAAACTCATCTTAACAGTATATAGCTGATTGAAAGGAAGATACAATGGCTGATAAAGGTTGAGAAGAATGAGTTGCTGAATTGTTGAGTTCCTTCAGCAAGCACACATCTTTTTCCCTTCTTCCCCAGAGAAATGCAGCAGCTGTACTGTTCAACAGCATGTGAACATATTTGGGTTTCTAGGCAAGGTGGGAAGGTTTTAGGACCCACAGGTCCAGACAGAGACCCCAGGGGTTGCGGTCTGTCTGTCTAAGCTACTCTACGCAGAGACGGAGTCCTCTGAAGTTCCTCTTCCCTATGAGAATATTGAGTAGTGTGGCTCTCCCCTCTCCGGTCTCCTTCTGTGCCTCTCTTATGATGACATCCAGAGACATGACATGGGCTAACAGAGACATTGCATGTGTGAGTATACGCACTAGAGATCCCCAGTATGGTGGCAGTGGAGGTACAGTAGTTCAACATAAAGACCTGTGAAGGCCACGTTGCTGCCCAGGATGGGAACCTGCTCCCTGGAGATCTGGCTCCAACAGGCATCGTTCCCCACCAGAGCAATTACTAGTGTCTGGGAGTTGAGCAATTACTAGTGTCTGGGAGTTGAGCAATTACTAGTGTCTGGGAGTTGAGAGTGAGAGAGTGAGAGAGTGAGAGAGAGAGAGAGAGAGACAAAGCAGATTAACTGGACTGAATGCATGATTAGTTATTTGATATGTTGGTCTGAATGGTGACTTGGTCATTACTGTACCTTGTGTCTGGTAAAAGTGTCAAATTCTGCAACACTGTATGACAGGGATCCATCGCCATAGATGATCGACACCTCAATGAGAAACTTTGTCAGCTAAACTCAGCCAAACATGGTGTTTCAGAACATGAACAAACCGACAAACATAAACCACTATAAAACAGTGATCGATAAAGCCTGCTTGTTATTCTACTGTACCTCTGACTCAGGTCGACTCAGCTTGGCTCCCAGAGCAAACCCTCCTCCAACAGCAAGGGTTCCAAATGCTCCTGTTAGAATGACGAACATCAGGTAATCATCCATTAAGATATCAAGAATGTCCCGGGTGGTTCAAATTCCATAAACAAGTCTTATTTGTTTTATTGTACATGTTAATAACAGTCTTACACAAGTGACAAAATCCTATAACACATTTCAAAACATATTTTGTAAATACCATTCAAAAGTTTGGGGTCACTTAGAAATGTCCTTGTTTTTGAAAGAAAAGCTATTTTTTTGTCCATTAAAATACCATAAAATAGATCAGAAATACAGTGTAGACATTGTTAATGTTGTAAATGACTATTATAGCTGGAAAAAGCTGATTTTAAAATGGAATATCTACATAGGCATACAGATGCCCAATTATCAGCAACCATCACTCCTGTGTTCCAATGGCACGTTGTGTTAGCTAATCCAAGTTGATCATTTTAAAAGGCTAATTGATCATTAGAAAATCCCTTTGCAATTATGTTAGCACAGCTGAAAACTGTTGTTTTCTTTAGACTAGTTGAGAATCTGGAGCATCAGCATTTGTGGGTTCGATTACAGGCTCAAAATGTCCAGAAACAAATATATTTTTTCTGAAACTCGTCAGTCTATTCTTGTTCTGAGGCTATTCCATGCGAGAAATTGCCAAGAAACTGAAGATCTCGTACAATGCTGTGTACTACCCCCTTCACGAGTGCAAGAGTGCAAACAGTCTCTAACCAGAATAGAAAGAGGAGTGGGAGGCCCTGGTGCACAACTGAGCAAGACGACAAGTACATTAGTGTCTAGTTTGAGAAACAGACACCTCACAAGTCCTCAACTGGTAGCTTCATTAAATACTACCCGCAAAACACCAGTCTCAACGTCAACAGTGAAGAGGTGACTCCGGGAAGCCATATCTAGCCAATACAAAGAAAAGATTAAGATGGGCAAAAGAACAAGACACTGGATAGAAGATTGTAAAAAAGTGACAAATCTAAGTTTGAGGTGTTCAGAACACAAAGAAGAACATTCATGAGACGCAGACCAAATGAAAAGATGCTGGAGGAGTGCTTGACGCCATCTGTCAAGCATGGTGGAGGCAATGTGATGGTCTGGGGGTGCTTTGGTGGTGGTAAAGTGGGAGATTTGTACAGGGTAAAAGGGATCTTGAAGAAGGAAGGCTATCACTACATTTTGCAACGTCATGCTATGCCCTATGGACGGCACTTAATTGGAGCGAATTTCCTTCTGCCACTGGACAATGACCCAAAGCACAGCTCCAAACTATGCAAGAACTATTAAGGGAAGAAGCAGTCAGCTGGTATTCTGTCTATAATGGAGTGGCCAGCACAGTCACCGGATCTCAACCCTATTGAGCTGTTGTGGGAGCAGCTTGACCGTACTGTATGGTACGTAAGAAGTGCCCATCAAGCCAATCGAACTTGTGGGAGGTGCTTCAGGAAGCATGGGGTGAAATCTCTTCACATTACCTCAACAAATTGACAACTAGAATGCCAAAGGTCTGCAAGGCTGTAATTGCAGCAAAGTTTGAAGGACACAATTATTATTTAAATAAAAAAAATCATTACTTATAACCTTGTCAACGTCTTGACTATATTTCCTATTCATATTGCAACTAATTTCATGTATGTTTTCATGGAAGACAAGGACATTTCTAAGTGACCCCAAACTTTTGAACGGTAGTGTATATATATTTGTTACTTCTAACACTGTACATTGAAGATCATGACCTGGATCCAGCCAGCGGAGTGGGCCCCTTGGTCTCATGATGTAGGCAGCACTGCCCACAAAGTCGCCCCCATCCGCCACTATGATGCTGTCGTCAGCCATCAGCTCATCCACACGGTGCAGGACACTCAGGGGGTTCAGGTGGCGGTCTGTCTTCTTATCAGCCTTCACCCTACATGGAAAACACACAGAGCAAAACAGTTTCACAAGGAACTAACACAAGATGTACTGTCTGTGTTTGGTGCACTAGATGTCCTGACTGTAGTGATTTGCATGAAGATCATTGGTTAGGTATAAAAATATAAAATAAAACTGTTGGCTTTCTGCCCTACTGGCTAAAAGAGATTAGCCTTCTCTTTGGTGACGTCTCCTGCTTTGAGACTGTGTGGCCAATCCTCGGGACATTTGTGGCCCATGAGGCCTTTGGAGAGATGGAGTAGGAAGGAGCCTGCATCTCCTAAAAGACAAACAGAAATGTGAGTCTCCACAAGATCAAACAGCCAAAACAGGTAGTGGCAGTGTTTTGTGAAAGCAAATAAGACTTCTGATTGGACAATTCAGACCGCTGTACCAACCCTGAATGGCCACAGTGGGCTTCTAGAACATGTCAGCGTTCTTCAGAAGTTGAGTCTTGTCTGTTGACAGCAATGATCTTGCTGCGCCTGTTCAGCACTCTGCCGTAGCTTAATAGGAAGTCACATACAGTTCCTGCAAAACATACCACCATTGTGAGACAGCCTCAAAGACAACAATTGTATGGAGACAATACTTACAGGTGGCAGTTTGTGTCTCACCTGCTAGAAGCACAAGGTCTGTGTCCTTTAGGGTGTCCTTCCTGTTCTGCAAGGGATTGTCCCTACCCAGCATACAGACGGGACATTCCACCCAGGAAGCAGGGGATTCCCAGGGACTCCAGGGCCACCCTTTAACAGGACAACTATATGCATTGGCATTGAATGGACTAGAAGTCTGCTGATGTCTTGTGTAATATAAATGTGGTTGTTGAAATACCTGATGTCGTCTGCAGGTGTTGGAGGTAGTGTTGCCTGGCTCCCCAGAAGGATAACAGGCTTCTTGGCTCTGCTCACCAGCTCTATACACTTTTGTACCTGATGACAGATCACTAGAGGTTGAGCCACAAGGGTTACATAAAAAACATTTCTTAATGTCTATTGGAAATCTGTAACTGGCTACAGTACAAACTGACAGCTTCTACCAAATGAAGCCTTTCTCACTGTTGTTGGAGAATGACTGAGGGTTAGAGTTAGTCTTGGACTGAGGGGGAGAGTTAGTCTTGGACTGAGGGGGAGAGTTAGTCTTGGACTGAGGGGGAGAGTTCATCCTTCCTGATTGTCTATGGCCTGAGGGATGTGCACAGGGAGAGGTGACATGTCTCTGGTTTCCCAGGCCCCAGCAAACCAGTTCTTTAGGTGATTGTGGAGGTACCTTAAGGAAGAAAATATAGAGCCTCTTACTTTCACAAATCACAAGGGATGTGTGAAAGTATGGTCATGCACAACCCTGCTGATTACTTACCAAGTGACCACTTTCCCCATTATTCCCTTGGGGGGGGTTTTCCCTCCGAACTCTTTGGACACCATGTGGAAGGGGTAGAGTGTGTCAATGGGGAACTCTATGAACACAGGGCCTGGAGTTCCAGACTGGGCGATGGCCAGGGCCTTTCTCACCGTGGGGACGATCTCCCTCACACTCCTCACCGAGGCGCAGACTTACACAGCGGCTTAAACAGGGGCATCTGGTCAATGTCCTGCAGCGCTCCTCTACCCTGCACAACAAAAGTTCACCTTTGGCTTATCACCCAAAACCCTCACTAACTTCTACACATGCACAATTGAGAGCATCCTGTTGGGCTGCATCACCGCCTGGTACGGCAACTGCACCGCCCATAACAGAAAAGCTCTCCAGAGGGTGGTGCGGTCTGCCCAATGCATTACTGGGGACAAACTACCCACCCTCCTGGACACCTATAGCACCCGTTGCCACAGGAAGGCCAAAAAGATCATCAAAGACATCAACCACCCAAGCCACTGCCTGCTCACCCCGCTATCATCCAGAAGGCGAGGTCAGTACAGGTGCATCAAATCTGGGACCGAGAGACTGAAAAACAGCTTCTATCTCAAGGCCATCAGACTGCTAAACAGCCATCACTAACACACCAGAGGTGACTGCCTATAGACACTGATTAGAAATCACAGGCCACTTTAAGGAATAGAGCACTATGCACTTTAATAATGTATCCGTATCTGCATCACTCATCTCTATGTATGAACTGCACTCTATACTATTCTACGGTATCTTAGTCACTCAATTTGTGTGTATATATTGCATCTCATATGTATATTGGCCACTTATGTTTTAACTATACGCTATACCATTCTTCGATATCTTAGTCAATTAATGATGTTTATATACTGCATCAACCAACCTCATGTGTAATACTGCATACTATAAAGCTTACTATGCCATTCCAATGCCGCCCTGACATTTAACGCTGTACAATCTAAAATCGCTGTGAAATATATTTTCCAGAACCCAAAATATTGAATTTTCAGCTGTTTGAAGCTGGTGTACAAAACCAAAAGTAAAAGATGCAAAAACAAAACTTAAGAACGGGAAGCATATAAATAATGCACATAGAACAGATCTGCTGCTTCTTAAGCATTAACTAACTTTTTCACATTAACTATTATCACTCCGCTGTGTTGCACTAGATGTTTTATATTTTTATTTTTATTTAACCTTTATTTAACTAGGCAAGTCAGTTAAGAACAAATTCTTGTTTACAATGATGGCCTACCAAACGGCAAAAGACCACCTGCAGGGACGGGAGCTGGGATTAAAAATAAAAGTTAATAAAATATAAATATAGGACCAAACATACATCACGACTAGAGAGAGAGAACAAAACAACACTACCTAAAGAGAGACCTAAGACAAGATGGAGGAGAGCCTATCATGCAAGCATTCTTTATTGTGCTGGGCTTTCCTGTACAAACACAATTTCTCACCTCATACATGTTTTATATGGAATAATGGTTCTATATTGCACAGAAACAAGTCATTCTTCTACCATAACTGGTTTTCAAATAATATTGCTTTGGTCTCGCAATTAGTTGATGTTAATGGGTGTCTGTTTGCACAGGAGGAGTTTATGGAGAAATAAAACTGAGGTCTCAGACAAAGAATATGAAACAGTTCTTAAGGCTATACCTTTTGGGATAAGATCCTTAATACAAAATAGCTCTTACGCTGGAACTGATTTTGTCAGTGATGTTCAAGTGAATGGCACTCTTGTAATAGATAAGAATTTTAACAACCGTCAATTAAGAGATATCTTTTATAGAAAGGCTATTCCTTTTGCTATTTATTATTGTTCTTCATTTGATGTGAACTGGCGTCGTGCTTGGCTCACACCTCACCTCGCTGACTAATAAAATTAAGGAAGTTTCCTTCAAGATTCTCCATAAATTCTACCCATGTAATAACTTAATTTCCAAATATATTCCTGAGGTTACCAGTATATGCATTTTTTGCAAACTTGAACCTGAAACCACAGAACACCTATTTTGTGATTGTTTGCACAGTAAGGTATTTTGGACTGACATGAAGATCTATCTTAGTAACAAAATGCTAATTAAGATTGATATAACCAATTTTGAAATGTTGTTTTACTTTACAGATGTTAAGTCTGATTGTCAATATGTCGTCAATCTATTCATCGTTTTAGGTAGATTCTTTGTACATAAATCTAAAATCTTGAAGAAAAAGCACCACTTTTTTTTTTTCTTCTATCAGATGTACAATTATACTTACAATCCTTAAAATGTATTGAAAACAATATGTCTAAAAAATGTATAATCTTCTTGGATGCATTTAGTCTGACTTAACTTGGTTTTGTTATTTTCCTCTTGTTATCTATGCACTTCAGGAAATCCCTATGGTTATGATACTTTCATGCAATGTTTCAAACTGATTATTGTTCACTTTGTCATTTGAAATAAAGCATTAAAAAAAATATTCAACCTAGCCTACTCTGCAGTGCAAGCTAGCTTGACTTGCAATACAGTTAGAGAAAAAAGTAACTTTACAAAACATGTTATCACCTGAAGCAATATATTTATCCTCGAATTAAAAGGTAATATCTCCCTAAATAAATGTGATCTCTGAGGAGACATGCTCTCCTCCATCTTGCGTTACAAACACTACACTCAATGAGACAGATATTTCACAGGATGTATAAACGTGAAGTATCTGCATGGCGTTTCCACACAGAGGAAGCCCAGTTGCCGGCAGTGGGAGAAGATGGAACGAGATGAATTTTGGCTGACATTCTGCTAAATTTGTCATCGATTAAACATTTGATCTCAATACATTTTTATGTTCTCAAAACTTTAAATATGTTACGAACAGAGTGGACTACGTTTTGAAGACTACTCTTTGAGTAAGTTTGAAAAAACTAGTGTTGTTTAGAAGGAGTGCAAATGCGCACTTCAAAGTAGGCGTTCCCCAACGGAAATATGCACACGCATGCTAGAATAGATAATTTTTACAACCGTCAGTTAAGAGATCTTTTATAGAAATGCTATTCCTTTTGCTATTTATTATTGTTCTTCTTCAAGGCTGTAGACTATCTTGGTTTAGTTATACAATCTTTGCTACACTTGTCTGTTCAGTAGCAGGCAAGACTCCTTGATGATGACGTTGGCGTAATGAAATTCGTCCCGACCAAATTTGAGCATCAGACTTGCTTTCAATGAGAATGACAGATATATAATTTACTTACATTTCTATGTGAATTTAGTCGGCTCTCCCAAAAAGTTACACATTGCAGCATTAAAGTTAATTGTGCATAAAGCTCTATGGTTTGTTAAACTTAGAAATCTGTTTTTTTTTGTTTGGAAAAATCTGAGTCTCAGTGTAATCGTCTAGTTAACGTTAAATTACCTTAATGTCTTACTTCTAAAGTCGTCCTTTAGGCTTATTTATTGTGTCTTTATTGCAATAATAGGCCCGGTGTTAAGTAAGAATGATAATTTAATCCTTCTGGAGACATTTCCTAAAAAACGGTGTGCTCTGTCAGAAAGAAATGGCTAACGTTAGGTAACCAGCTTGCAAAAATGCAATGTAGGCTAGCTAGACTGACGTTAAAGTTGAGCTAGCTAACTAAAGCTGCGAAATAAGACACTAGCTAGTTAAATTCGCATAACTATTTTCACTTACCCTGATAACTCCAACAAGTTCCTTTTTTGGTCGCGTTAACTGGCTTGCAACTAAATCAGTCTGCCGACATGTCCTGCTTTAAAAGCCGGTATTTGAGATTGTTGTACTTGACATGACGAAGTCTGAGTGCCTTTGCTTGCTGGATGTAATTCTTAGCAAATCTATTTAGCTATAAACATTTCTGTCGAGTCACATGCGACTGGAGGTCTGTGTTGTGACGAAGATGGAGTTGGACAAGGGATGTGCTCAGCGCGCGACTACCACAGATAGTGAGACAGATATTCCACAGGATGTATAAATGTGAGGCATCCGCTTGGCGTTTCCACCCACTGTCAAATATGGTAGGGAGAAGAAGCATTTGCACTCCAGCTCATAGATGAAATGTTTGATTTCAGTTCTCTTCCCAAAACTAAAATATGTTATGAACATAGTGGAATACGTTTTGTAGACTTTACCCTTTGCAAAAGTTTTTTAAAAAATCGCGTTGTTTAGAAGGAGTGCAAATGCGAATTGAGTAATTGCACACGCTCACTTCAGAGTAGGCGTTCCCTAATGGAAATATGCAGATGTTGCTAGAATGCGCCAATAGGATCTAGCTCGGCTCTGCCCACAACATTGTTTGTTCTGCCGCCTATGACTCATTTGTTCCCATTGGAAACGACAGGCTGTGGTCCATCTTCGTTAAGTTGTAAAAAACGTTGCTATTAGTGTAATGCCCACTTCTTCTTTTGTGGGTTTTATGGCGGACTACAACCCCAAAAGGTGTATTACCGCCACCATCTGGACAGGGTTGAAAAAAAACAAGGTAAAAAATAAAACCCATACGTGATAGGAAAAACTGACTTGATTCCCATAAAATAAAACATTAAAATAACACATTAACAAAACCCCCAAATTCCCACTTCTTCCGTCCTACAAATCTCCATATCTACCTTCTCAGGCTCTATGACCTGAGAGGGTGGTAAGGCTTGTGGCAATACTCCATGCAACTCCTCCGTCGAGAAGTCTTTCAGTCCCAGGAACCTTTCCGCCGCATCCACAATGATATCTAGATTCCTGGACTTCCTCTCCACCTTGGCAGTGCCATTAATCACCATAGTTATAAAGGCCACAAAGTCCACCATCGTAACTTTTAACATATCTGGGTCCTTCTGTTGAACGGCAACCCCTGCAGCCTTCATTGAAGGCCTATCCACCACCTTGGACTCTTCAAGAGCAAGAATCGAACCCTCAACCCTTTTAACAGCCTCTGCATAGGAAATGTTCTGGACAGCCCTGACTTTGGCCACCTCATTCTCTTTCACCCTTGTTGGGCATTCCAAAGACATGGCTTTATGGTTCCCACCACAATTGTAACAGGTCACATTTTCAACACTTTTAAAACACATGATATGATCTTTTCCACAACATATTGGCTTCTCCCTTCTGCATACAATTGAAACATGTCCAAAAGCTTTACAATGATCACTCTGTATTGGTCTTGGGATAAATGCCCTGACTCTGTAGTTAATATACCCAAACTGCTCGAGTAAGGAGAGAATCCATATAAAAAACAAAATAACAGATACTCTTCACTTTTTTTTAAATTCACCATAAGATTCATCTGACAAGAATCAAAATATTTGTTATGTCTGTAACATCGACTTCCCACAAAACACCAGATACTCCTTCTGATCCTCTGAAGAACAAAAAATCTAAACAAGCCTGACTCACAGCCTTTACTTTACCCAGCACTCTCTCCACCAATTTGGATATATCAAATGGATTCTGAAAAATTGGTAATCTAATCCTCATTAACAAAACATACTCCAACAAGATAAGGGACATTCTCATCACTGTATGTTACTTCGCTCCGTTTTCTATACTTTTAGACAATATTCCAATTCTCCTTGATTCCACCGCCATTATATTCACGCTCCAAATCAACGTCCACTTCCGCCATCTTTTTTGCTGTCCTGATCTGTCATCAGTTTGGTACGCTGGTGTCCTTGGTATGACATGTAGTTTGATAGAGCGCGTCTTTGCCCTCCATCGCTCATTCATTCACGCTCTTCAATACTCTGGAAATCCCGCTGGCTCTCTTCTTCTTTGGTATAATGGCATTCACAACAATTATATGTGCATTCTGCCACCTACTGTGCGGGTGTATAATAAAGTATTGGAGGTCCAAAAACGTATCGGCTGCAGATAATGATTTCCAGCTTCTTAGACTTCTTGGACACTTGTCCAGTTACAATTAATAACTGTGACTACAAAAGCCACCTCGTTCACAAGATTTGTATCCATATCACTTGATTGATGTATATGCTAACACTTGCAACTGGTTGTGGTGCATCCACCGCCAAATGTTATTCTGCACTGAAACACTTTAGGAAGTAAATCTACAGTTATAGTTAGCTGGCGTTCTAAATCCTGGTGCTTCCATTCCCCTTTAACTCTCTTCACCGCCTCCACATTGGAGATTTGCTGTACAGCGCTGATTTTTGACACCTTCCAATTTTTCACAATGACAGGGCGCTCAGCGACTCGGGAATATCATCCCCACCACATTTGCAACATTTTACATTCACAGACTTCAATAACATATATTCCTTCAATCTGCAAAAAATGTATACATGGCCAAATTTTTTTGCACTTGCATTGCATCGGGTTTTGCACGAACGCTCTCACGGGGTATCTTATATATCTCAGCTTTACATAGGTTGTTAGATACTCTTCATCAAACATCAACAATACATACATCAATAATACTGATACACTTTGCTCCTTTTTTCCATTCTCCATACGGGTCAAGCGACGTGCATTAACTACTCCAGGAATGTTTTGCCTAAGATATTATCAATGTCCAAAGGGACGCTAGAGATAACACTTTTTACCAGTGCCCTGCTCCGAAAATCAAAGCTGTCCACTTCATGCGTCGATAATTTCGCAAGCCACAATGCACGCTCCGTTTGCTCTTTAGATACACACAATATCAACACAATCAAGAATTACTCAGTGCAGCTGTCTAGACCCCTTACTTAAAAAAAAAACTTTACTAACAACATGCTTTGAGTAAAGCCATCGTGTCTATGTATGCGGATGACAACACTATACACGTCAGCTACTATAGCGACTGAAATGACTGCAACACTTAACAAAGAGCTGCAGTTAGTTTCAGAGTGAGTGGCAAGGAATAAGTTAGTCCTACATATTTCTAAAACTAAAAGCATTGTATTTGGGACAAATAATTCACTAAACCCTAAACCTCAACTACATCTTGTATTAAATAATGTGGAAATTGTGCAAGTTGACTACACTGCTTGGAGTAACCCTGGATTGTAAACTGTCTTGGTCAAAACATATTTATACAACAGTAACTAAGATGGGGAGAAGTCTGTCCATAATAAAATTATACTCTACCTACTTAACAGCACTATCAACAAGGCAGGTCATACAGGCTCTAGTTTTGTCGCACACACTGTACTAGCATCCCACTCCCTTTGCCAAAGACAAGCCCTTTAGCCCAGATTAAGGGCTTGACTTCCCTGCAGACCTGAATATCTACCCGCCCCCCCATCTCCTCACAGCACTCAGCCTTTTCATTACCCTCCACAACCACATAGGCGGGAACCCAGCAAAAGCTTACCACTATACGACCTGCCTGTCTTCACACTACTCACCTCCTCCACCCATCTCAAATCTATAATCACTGGCTCTATACATATACGTTTCCCCCCTTACGACCACCCCATCTAATATTTGCTAGATCAGGGATTGAGGTGGGAGCCTCAATCTGAACTCATCACGAGGTGCCGCAGTGGCTCCTCGGTCTGCGTACCCACACATCCATACCCATACATCCATACCCACACATCCAGGAGCCGGCTTTAGTGAAATGTTGTTGTCCCCCACCCCCGTGAGAAAAACCTTTTTGCGGCCCCCCTGTTGAAAAAATTGAAGTTTTAGAGTTACTTACCTGCAATTCTACCCATTATGCCACGGGGTGGAGAGAAAATGTTGCAGTTTTAAAGCAAGTTTGCTGCAATTCTACCCATTTTGCCATGGGGTGGAGAGAAAAATGTGCAAATGTACAACTAATTTCCTGCAATTCTACACATTTTGCCATAGGTTGGAGAGAAAAATGTGCAAATGTACAACTAATTTCCTGCAATTCTACACATTTTGCCATAGTTTGGAGAGAAATGTTTTAGTTGTAGTTTTAACATGATCTCTGAGCGAGAGTGACAAACGAAATCAACGGGGTCCCCGGTCGGTAATTCAACCAATATTACTACAAGTTTAAATAGCTGGCTAGACTAATTTACCAATCAACATTTTTTTAGCTGACATGGGCTAACTGAGTGACTGTCAGTGATTGATATAACAAGAGAAAACTACTGAAACACAACCACATTTCAAAATTGTGCATTCTACTATTCTAACTCTCAACAATAAGTTGCGACCCGGACTGATTTTTTAAAATATTTGTTGTTTGTTTTGTTTATGGAAATTGATCTGCGGTCTGCCAGTTGCCCATCCCTGAGCTAGATACACTGGATAGAAAGTTCCACAAGAGGCTGATTGGAAGAAGAGCACAACCTGATGGTACAACTTGGCTTTAGTGATGGTAAAGGGCTGACGATGCAAGGGGGAACATTGTTTATGCACTGGGATGTCTTCATGTCTAGTGCAGTTAAAAGAGAGACTGTTGAATGTGCTTGGACTAGGCCTATCTATTTTAGAGCTAAATTTAGACCTATCACTTTCACACAAACTACTTATCTCAGACAAACTACCCCACCCCCGCCACCCCATGACCACATGGTGTTGCATTGATTGCTGAGCGCTTATACCATTTTAGATATGTTACTCTGTGTCACTGGTAGTCAATTAGAGAGGGAGACCATGCTATTTACTCACACTCCTGAAAAGACGTTTTGTTGCCCACCATAAACTGTTCCCGGACCTGCAATTGTGTGCATCTGTTATATTAAGCAAACCTAATTTTACTACCACCACCCTGGAGACATAGGCATGCATGTCGCTGAGATTTTGTACTAGCACCATTCTGAAACTAGGAGACTGACCTATGTTGCACAGTATTCTTGGAGTAATTCATTGGGACATGATCCTTAAGAGAGCTAAATGCATTTTCCTCTAATGGAAGAGGTGACAGCTCTCTCATAGGCTCATAGTCACAGCCTGAGAAAGGGCACAGAAAATGTAAGATGTAAATATAGGAGGCTCAGTATTACTGTGTATGAGAATGACAAGAGGGGCTTCAACTGGTGCTCCCAAGTGGCACATCGGTCTAAGGCACTGCATCTCAGTGCTCGAGGCGTCACTACAAACATCCTGGTTCGAATCGAGGCTGTATCACAACCGGGCGTGATTGGGAGTCCCATAGGGCGGCGCACAATTGGCCCAGCGTCGTCCGAGTTTGGCCGGTTTAGGCCATCATTGTAAATAAGGATGATAAACACCAGCATGATAAACACCAACAGACCGACCATCAGCTGGGAGGTCAAAATCATCAACCCTCTTGTGCTGTGAAAATGGATGGGAATCTGTGCACATTGATGATGGCTCTTTGTGATGATGACTATGCATACCATTAATGTAATGTATAACATCAGGGTACTCAGGCAGGCAGCTGCAAGTCAAAAGTGCTGCAAGAGAAGGTGGGTGTCAGATGGAATGTCTAAAAGGGATCCTTGGGAAGTCCACCCCATTGAAGTTGATGTTTATAACAGTTAAGATAAGGGTTAATGGTGCTTTCAAGACAACTGGGAACTCCTGGGAAAAAAAAGATATCAGTTCATGACATGAGTGATCTTCAGGTCAGAAAGTTGGAGCTCTAGACAGAGGCCCGATTTCCCGACATGGAATTCTGAGATTTATGATCGTTCAAAACGAATGTTCACAGTCTGAACTGTTTTTTTTTTCAGATTTCCAGTTGTCTTGAACTCACTGAAGTCGGAAGTTGGAGATTTCCCAGTTGCGAGATACCAGTTGTTTTGAACGCGGCATAAGGTTGGGTTAGAGAAGGGTTATGATCGGAGCTAATAGTTTTCCCCGAGTTCGCAGTGGTTTTGAACGCAGTAAAGTCGGAAGTCAGAGATTTCCGAGTTCCCAGTTGTTCTGAACGCGGCATTAGGGTATGCAGGGACATACCAAAGTAACACATTTTTACCAGAAAAGTATCATATATGACTGAAATTTATTTTTATTGACAAAGATAGTAGCTCTACTGCAATCGGAATAAAACACTCTTTAAAGTGCTCTTCCCACAGCATAACTCCCTTTCTTCAGGTCCTCGAAGGACTTCTGCAGACTGATGACTGATGTTGCTCAGCCATATCGTTCTACTGAACAATTGCAAAAGTGTTTAATCTCACATTTTGTTGAATTCACTGCAGAGGTGTCTGAGTGCAGAGGTGTCTGAGTGTCTGAACACACACTGACTGAGAACCTTATTTTAATGTATTAATGAAGTGATTTGTATCTGTAGCAAGCACATCTCTATATGAAGCTTACTTCAAATGTATGCTCTACCTTCTTTCAAATGTATGCTCTACCTTCTTTCAAATGTATGCTCTACCTTCTATTAGTATTCATTACAGTTTCATTTTTGAGAAGAAGTTTGTAGATGCATGTTTTGATGTTGTTTATTTGCAGTGTTTAGTAGAACTGGTTTACGTAATTTCTCTGTTTGTGTAATTACGGTCTTTATGTTTTCCATTTTATGGAAATATGACTGACTAATGTGCTCTCTCTCTCATATTTAACATTGAGCCCTGCAAGAACAGCTTCTACCCTTTCCAGAAGCAGAAGAGGCCTCTGCAGTTTCTGGGAATCTAATCTAAACCTCTTCTCTGGGACCCCCAGCCAATGTGTACTGTATATAGGGCAGTGTTTGGTTTAAAGTTTTGTTCTCGATCCTTTTTCCTTTACACACTACACTGAAGTTTTATGAAGTCCTTTAGATGCTTGCGAGCCTGAGGACGACACCTCCTCCTGCCACCTGAACATCCTGCAGACCACCTAAACTACATTTGGCATCATCTGCTAGATGCTGGTCTATGCTCATGGTCTCCTGTTCTCTTTCTCACCTCTACTCTAGTTTCTGCTGGATGTTGGTCTATGCTTAAGTTCTTCTGTTCTATAGTTCATTTAGTAGTGTAGTGGTTGGTATAACATCCGCGGTAGTATAGTGTTGTTTGTAGATAGGTTATGCTTATGATAGTTTTTGTACTGATCTACAGTTAATTTAAACAGCAGCCATGTATCTTTTCTCTCTGTATGTATAAGAGGAGTGTGGCGTAGACCCCAGAAGTCATCAGAAAGGCTGCCTTTCTTTCTACTCCTGTGACCAGTACCCAAATGAGGACCTTAGTCTTACTGATCGTGTGATGCTATAGTTAGTAGCATATATGGACTCCATCCCTGTAGTCTGCAGACTTCTGGGGTCTTCTTAACACTCCTCTTCAATCAAAACGGACTCATTCCTCTCTGTGAGATACCACCATAACAACCGTTGCCTGATTAGCTACAACCCCAATAACTGAGAACATATTCTAGAAAAAAGACCCACACTTTATCCTATGAAACATTTTCATTTGCAGCCCTCTTGACCTCCTGATTGATCTTTCTTTCTTCTATCATTTTCATATTGAGAGGGGATGCATGCTCAACGTGTTCTTCCAGGTTGTCATGGTTTCTATATGTTCTATATTTTTCACCATGTTAACGGGCCTTTAATAAATGTACTGCCTTTTGAGTTTTGTTTATTTTCTGAAGATGCATATAATTATAGTAGAGTATATTTTATGGTATTCTGACCTAATCTGATCATAGGGTAACAGAACATAAGTATACTGAACAAAAATATAAACTCTACATGTAAAGTGTTGGTCCCATGTTTCAAGAGATGAAATAAGATCCCAGAATTTTCCCAGATTTTGTGCACAAATTTGTTTACATCCCTGTTAGTGAACATGTTTCCTTTGCCAAGATAATCCATCCACCAAACAGATGTGGCATATCAAGAAGTTGATTAAACAGCATGATCATTACATAGGTGCACCTTGTGCTGGGGACAATAAAAAGCCACTCTAAAATGTGAAGTTGTCACACAACACAATGCCACAGATGTCTCAAGTTGAGGGAGCGTGCAATTGGCATGCTGACTGCAGGAATGTCCACCAGAGCTGTTGCCAGAGTGTGTTAATTTTCCTACCATAAACCGCCTCCAAGGTCGTTTTAGAGAATTTGACAGTACGTCGAACCGGCCTCACAACCTCAGACTACGGTGTAACCACGCCAGCCTAGGACCTCCACATTCGGCTTCTTCACCTGTGGGATAGTCTGAGACCTGCCATCCAGACAGCTGATGAAACTGAGTAGTTCTGTCTGTAATAAAGCCCTTTTGTGGTAAAAAAAAACTAATTTATTTGGCTCCCAAGTGGGTGGGCCTATACCCTCCCAGGCCCACGGATGGATGCGCCCCAGCCCAGTCATGTGAAATCCATAAATTAGGACCTAATTAATTTATTTTCAATGGACTGATTTCCTTATATGAACTGTAACTCAGGAAAATTGTTGCATGTTGCGTTTATATTCTTGTTCAGTATAGTTGCCTATACAATGTTTTACAGACATCAATCATAACTTAAGAGGTACTTAATGGTGCTCTACAGCTCGATAAATTGCTTTGCAAAGATCCAGTGTCACAAACTATGGCTTCTATTGATTGTGGAGCATACGCTGGGATACCCTTGGATGTAATATGTATGCACTCAGTACTGTAAATCGCTCTGGATAAGAGTGCCTGATAAATGAATCAATTATTACATTTATTGATTATGTATGTTTCTTATCGTGGGATTTTTTTTATTCAGAGACAGAGTACTAGTAGTAGAAAAACCTGCAAATACATTTCTAGCTATTTAAGCCAAGTACATTGTCTATGCTTTTTGTGAGTTAGCTAACTAGCTTCCTTATGTACAGGGACAAGCTAGCTAGCTACGGCCAAGAAGAGGATGAGGACCATTTGTGCCCTACTGAATATGCATGACGTTGTTAATTAGGAAAACATCCACTACCTAGTGCACTCATCCTAAACAAAAACATCTCTATAAACAATTAGGTAAGTCAAGTAAACAAAAGTTAGTGCACTCTGATTGTTACAGATTCTAGTTTTGGAAACAGAAAACTGTATGGGGATCAAATGTTTCATTGATGAGAACATTTGCAGAACATTGACCAAAATCTATCTAGCACCATCTTCCGGTGAGTCCACCATCTACTGGTAATTATGAGAATTGCACCCACAAGGAGTGGGCCAAAGGTTACCAAGACACAAATCTTAACTAAATCAGTCCATTCCATTAGTACTGCCTGAGGGAAAATGAAAGCAGAACCAACCCAGAACACAAGAAAAGCATCTGCAAGCCCCGCTGTTAGCTCTAGCTCTGCAGGTGCTCCAGAGAATCGTCAGGGGCACTGATCACCATGGAAAGGTTCACAGGAAGCAACTCTCCCAGAAAAAAGAGAATAAGGTCTACAGTTTTGTGAGATCTGGATTAACACCTCAAAGAGGAGAACATACAGCTGGAAAATAAGGAGTTGAGAGCAAGGAGAAGACCACTGTTGGCCAAATAACAATCATTAATCAAGCAGACCTATAACTGCTCTTCAATTTGTTTCGGCAAATAGGACCAAAGCAAATGGTTAGGATGTGATGATCCAAAGTATATTATTAATATGTAATACACTGGCTGTAACACTAACACTGAAAAAGTCCTATTATCCAAAACAGTCCTAGAAAATTAACACAGTAGAACAATCATTTAACAAGACTTGGTAGAATGGTAACGCAAGACTAGCATGTTTGTGACTATATAGCCAGAGACATATAGAGATCTGTATGTACAGTAGCTCTGCCTACAGCCAACACAATATTGACCTGAGCTGATAAAAGTTCAAGGAAAATGATAAGAGGATAAGGAGGGCAGTGGAATGGATAGTGTAGTCACACGCTTGTCGTAAAGATGACCAGTATCTCAGGATTAGACAATCAATATATCTGCAGTCCCTATAATCCCACAGCGTTCCGATTCCAGAACCGATGACCAAGTGCATTGGGTCAACATTGAAAAACAAAAAGAGGCATACTAGTATCACTGCGCTTACGTACAAGATAAATTATTATATAATCAAACACAAAATGCCAGTATGACAGATTCTCAGACCCAGATTCAGGGCGTGTATCTTCCAATCCTTACAACGACCCAAACATTATGAATAGTACATAGTGATTCAATCCAAAGCAAACCAGAAAATATTCTAATATTCCAAATATTCTCAAAACATTCACATTTTAGGTGGACTTCAATTTGCATGATCAGGATAATGCAGAATTCCTTAAATAGGTACATCTGAAATAGTATGAGCAGTGTAATAAGATGTTATATTTTATTTATGATTATAATGACCACTACCCAAATGGTAAAATATGATTATATCTTCCAGTTTAAATTCCTTCCTCTTTCATAGGGCACTACTATTGCATATAAATAACTTTTGAATCAACGTCTTGTATTTGTGTATCCATTCTGTTGATTTATGTATTTGTGGAGTCTTACAGTATATTCAAGAATTAAAAGGCATCCAATTATCAATTCTATACCATTTAAATTATTACAGTATTATTACAATTGTATTATTACCTTGTTGTTGATCCTACAAACCCTGCAGCGGCTTGTAGCTTAGTGTATGATACATTTTCATAAATATCCTTATGAAGGACGTCATTCCAAAATTCACTTTCTTTGTTTTTCTAATTAAATGACCAGCTTCAAGGTAGAGTTCAGTAAATCAATAGGCTATCCGAAGTCAATATACATTAATTAGTTAAAAGTGTATACAGCAAGGATGCTGGCCTACTACATGATAAAAGCAGCAAAGCCAGCCGTAGTTCATTTTCCAAAGCATACATGTCAAGTTCACTCAAGCAAAAACGGTTTCTTTCATCCCTTCAAGTCCATGATCAAAACTCATCTTAACAGTATATAGCTGATTGAAAGGAAGATACAATGGCTGATAAAGGTTGAGAAGAATGAGTTGCTGAATTGTTGAGTTCCTTCAGCAAGCACACATCTTTTTCCCTTCTTCCCCAGAGAAATGCAGCAGCTGTACTGTTCAACAGCATGTGAACATATTTGGGTTTCTAGGCAAGGTGGGAAGGTTTTAGGACCCACAGGTCCAGACAGAGACCCCAGGGGTTGCGGTCTGTCTGTCTAAGCTACTCTACGCAGAGACGGAGTCCTCTGAAGTTCCTCTTCCCTATGAGAATATTGAGTAGTGTGGCTCTCCCCTCTCCGGTCTCCTTCTGTGCCTCTCTTATGATGACATCCAGAGACATGACATGGGCTAACAGAGACATTGCATGTGTGAGTATACGCACTAGAGATCCCCAGTATGGTGGCAGTGGAGGTACAGTAGTTCAACATAAAGACCTGTGAAGGCCACGTTGCTGCCCAGGATGGGAACCTGCTCCCTGGAGATCTGGCTCCAACAGGCATCGTTCCCCACCAGAGCAATTACTAGTGTCTGGGAGTTGAGCAATTACTAGTGTCTGGGAGTTGAGCAATTACTAGTGTCTGGGAGTTGAGAGTGAGAGAGTGAGAGAGAGAGAGAGAGAGACAAAGCAGATTAACTGGACTGAATGCATGATTAGTTATTTGATATGTTGGTCTGAATGGTGACTTGGTCATTACTGTACCTTGTGTCTGGTAAAAGTGTCAAATTCTGCAACACTGTATGACAGGGATCCATCGCCATAGATGATCGACACCTCAATGAGAAACTTTGTCAGCTAAACTCAGCCAAACATGGTGTTTCAGAACATGAACAAACCGACAAACATAAACCACTATAAAACAGTGATCGATAAAGCCTGCTTGTTATTCTACTGTACCTCTGACTCAGGTCGACTCAGCTTGGCTCCCAGAGCAAACCCTCCTCCAACAGCAAGGGTTCCAAATGCTCCTGTTAGAATGACGAACATCAGGTAATCATCCATTAAGATATCAAGAATGTCCCGGGTGGTTCAAATTCCATAAACAAGTCTTATTTGTTTTATTGTACATGTTAATAACAGTCTTACACAAGTGACAAAATCCTATAACACATTTCAAAACATATTTTGTAAATACCATTCAAAAGTTTGGGGTCACTTAGAAATGTCCTTGTTTTTGAAAGAAAAGCTATTTTTTTGTCCATTAAAATACCATAAAATAGATCAGAAATACAGTGTAGACATTGTTAATGTTGTAAATGACTATTATAGCTGGAAAAAGCTGATTTTAAAATGGAATATCTACATAGGCATACAGATGCCCAATTATCAGCAACCATCACTCCTGTGTTCCAATGGCACGTTGTGTTAGCTAATCCAAGTTGATCATTTTAAAAGGCTAATTGATCATTAGAAAATCCCTTTGCAATTATGTTAGCACAGCTGAAAACTGTTGTTTTCTTTAGACTAGTTGAGAATCTGGAGCATCAGCATTTGTGGGTTCGATTACAGGCTCAAAATGTCCAGAAACAAATATATTTTTTCTGAAACTCGTCAGTCTATTCTTGTTCTGAGGCTATTCCATGCGAGAAATTGCCAAGAAACTGAAGATCTCGTACAATGCTGTGTACTACCCCCTTCACGAGTGCAAGAGTGCAAACAGTCTCTAACCAGAATAGAAAGAGGAGTGGGAGGCCCTGGTGCACAACTGAGCAAGACGACAAGTACATTAGTGTCTAGTTTGAGAAACAGACACCTCACAAGTCCTCAACTGGTAGCTTCATTAAATACTACCCGCAAAACACCAGTCTCAACGTCAACAGTGAAGAGGTGACTCCGGGAAGCCATATCTAGCCAATACAAAGAAAAGATTAAGATGGGCAAAAGAACAAGACACTGGATAGAAGATTGTAAAAAAGTGACAAATCTAAGTTTGAGGTGTTCAGAACACAAAGAAGAACATTCATGAGACGCAGACCAAATGAAAAGATGCTGGAGGAGTGCTTGACGCCATCTGTCAAGCATGGTGGAGGCAATGTGATGGTCTGGGGGTGCTTTGGTGGTGGTAAAGTGGGAGATTTGTACAGGGTAAAAGGGATCTTGAAGAAGGAAGGCTATCACTACATTTTGCAACGTCATGCTATGCCCTATGGACGGCACTTAATTGGAGCGAATTTCCTTCTGCCACTGGACAATGACCCAAAGCACAGCTCCAAACTATGCAAGAACTATTAAGGGAAGAAGCAGTCAGCTGGTATTCTGTCTATAATGGAGTGGCCAGCACAGTCACCGGATCTCAACCCTATTGAGCTGTTGTGGGAGCAGCTTGACCGTACTGTATGGTACGTAAGAAGTGCCCATCAAGCCAATCGAACTTGTGGGAGGTGCTTCAGGAAGCATGGGGTGAAATCTCTTCACATTACCTCAACAAATTGACAACTAGAATGCCAAAGGTCTGCAAGGCTGTAATTGCAGCAAAGTTTGAAGGACACAATTATTATTTAAATAAAAAAAATCATTACTTATAACCTTGTCAACGTCTTGACTATATTTCCTATTCATATTGCAACTAATTTCATGTATGTTTTCATGGAAGACAAGGACATTTCTAAGTGACCCCAAACTTTTGAACGGTAGTGTATATATATTTGTTACTTCTAACACTGTACATTGAAGATCATGACCTGGATCCAGCCAGCGGAGTGGGCCCCTTGGTCTCATGATGTAGGCAGCACTGCCCACAAAGTCGCCCCCATCCGCCACTATGATGCTGTCGTCAGCCATCAGCTCATCCACACGGTGCAGGACACTCAGGGGGTTCAGGTGGCGGTCTGTCTTCTTATCAGCCTTCACCCTACATGGAAAACACACAGAGCAAAACAGTTTCACAAGGAACTAACACAAGATGTACTGTCTGTGTTTGGTGCACTAGATGTCCTGACTGTAGTGATTTGCATGAAGATCATTGGTTAGGTATAAAAATATAAAATAAAACTGTTGGCTTTCTGCCCTACTGGCTAAAAGAGATTAGCCTTCTCTTTGGTGACGTCTCCTGCTTTGAGACTGTGTGGCCAATCCTCGGGACATTTGTGGCCCATGAGGCCTTTGGAGAGATGGAGTAGGAAGGAGCCTGCATCTCCTAAAAGACAAACAGAAATGTGAGTCTCCACAAGATCAAACAGCCAAAACAGGTAGTGGCAGTGTTTTGTGAAAGCAAATAAGACTTCTGATTGGACAATTCAGACCGCTGTACCAACCCTGAATGGCCACAGTGGGCTTCTAGAACATGTCAGCGTTCTTCAGAAGTTGAGTCTTGTCTGTTGACAGCAATGATCTTGCTGCGCCTGTTCAGCACTCTGCCGTAGCTTAATAGGAAGTCACATACAGTTCCTGCAAAACATACCACCATTGTGAGACAGCCTCAAAGACAACAATTGTATGGAGACAATACTTACAGGTGGCAGTTTGTGTCTCACCTGCTAGAAGCACAAGGTCTGTGTCCTTTAGGGTGTCCTTCCTGTTCTGCAAGGGATTGTCCCTACCCAGCATACAGACGGGACATTCCACCCAGGAAGCAGGGGATTCCCAGGGACTCCAGGGCCACCCTTTAACAGGACAACTATATGCATTGGCATTGAATGGACTAGAAGTCTGCTGATGTCTTGTGTAATATAAATGTGGTTGTTGAAATACCTGATGTCGTCTGCAGGTGTTGGAGGTAGTGTTGCCTGGCTCCCCAGAAGGATAACAGGCTTCTTGGCTCTGCTCACCAGCTCTATACACTTTTGTACCTGATGACAGATCACTAGAGGTTGAGCCACAAGGGTTACATAAAAAACATTTCTTAATGTCTATTGGAAATCTGTAACTGGCTACAGTACAAACTGACAGCTTCTACCAAATGAAGCCTTTCTCACTGTTGTTGGAGAATGACTGAGGGTTAGAGTTAGTCTTGGACTGAGGGGGAGAGTTAGTCTTGGACTGAGGGGGAGAGTTAGTCTTGGACTGAGGGGGAGAGTTCATCCTTCCTGATTGTCTATGGCCTGAGGGATGTGCACAGGGAGAGGTGACATGTCTCTGGTTTCCCAGGCCCCAGCAAACCAGTTCTTTAGGTGATTGTGGAGGTACCTTAAGGAAGAAAATATAGAGCCTCTTACTTTCACAAATCACAAGGGATGTGTGAAAGTATGGTCATGCACAACCCTGCTGATTACTTACCAAGTGACCACTTTCCCCATTATTCCCTTGGGGGGGGTTTTCCCTCCGAACTCTTTGGACACCATGTGGAAGGGGTAGAGTGTGTCAATGGGGAACTCTATGAACACAGGGCCTGGAGTTCCAGACTGGGCGATGGCCAGGGCCTTTCTCACCGTGGGGACGATCTCCCTCACACTCCTCACCGAGGCGCAGAACTTACACAGCGGCTTAAACAGGGGCATCTGGTCAATGTCCTGCAGCGCTCCTCTACCCTGCACAACAAAAGTTCACCTTTGGCTTATCACCCAAAACCCTCACTAACTTCTACACATGCACAATTGAGAGCATCCTGTTGGGCTGCATCACCGCCTGGTACGGCAACTGCACCGCCCATAACAGAAAAGCTCTCCAGAGGGTGGTGCGGTCTGCCCAATGCATTACTGGGGACAAACTACCCACCCTCCTGGACACCTATAGCACCCGTTGCCACAGGAAGGCCAAAAAGATCATCAAAGACATCAACCACCCAAGCCACTGCCTGCTCACCCCGCTATCATCCAGAAGGCGAGGTCAGTACAGGTGCATCAAATCTGGGACCGAGAGACTGAAAAACAGCTTCTATCTCAAGGCCATCAGACTGCTAAACAGCCATCACTAACACACCAGAGGTGACTGCCTATAGACACTGATTAGAAATCACAGGCCACTTTAAGGAATAGAGCACTATGCACTTTAATAATGTATCCGTATCTGCATCACTCATCTCTATGTATGAACTGCACTCTATACTATTCTACGGTATCTTAGTCACTCAATTTGTGTGTATATATTGCATCTCATATGTATATTGGCCACTTATGTTTTAACTATACGCTATACCATTCTTCGATATCTTAGTCAATTAATGATGTTTATATACTGCATCAACCAACCTCATGTGTAATACTGCATACTATAAAGCTTACTATGCCATTCCAATGCCGCCCTGACATTTATGTATACATTCCCAATCCATTCCTTACTTAGTTTTATGTGTTTATGTTGTGAAACTGTTAGATATTACTGCACTGTCGGAGCTAGAAGCACAAGCATTTCGCTACACCTGCAATAACATCTGCTAAACACGTGTACGTGACCATTAAAATTAGATTTGAACCAAAAATGCATTTTATGAAAAAAATAGAGAAGTAAAAAATTTAAATATAAAATTATTAAAGAGCAGCTGTAAAATAACAGTAGCAAGGCTATATACAGGGGGTACTGGTACAGAGTCAATGTGCGGGGGCAGTGCAAGATTATGGTATTTTGTTGAGTATAACTTGCTAGTGCAGCGTGACCTTAGTGTTAACGTTAGGACTAGGGAACCCCCCATGCAGCTACACCAGTAAAAGCCCTCAGACTCTCACCTGAAGTAGTGTTCCAGCAGCTCCCCCTATGAGAAGCAGTGGAGACTCGGCCATCTGAGCATTCTTCACTGCTGTGACTGTGTTAGTCAGGCCTGGGCCAGCAGTCACTGCAGCTACACCTACAGTGCATGTTGGAGGGAGAATCACTGACAGTGTCAATGCTACAGTATGAACACATGAGTAGACTACAGTATACTAAGTCAGTTAAACCAGTCCCGCCACGGTTCAGATCCACACTGACAACTGTAATGCAAGGTATTTGGGATATTATAGTAGGTAATGTATGGTACTACTTTACCTGAGAGCCTGGCAACAGTGTCAGCTGCAAAGACGGCAGTAGCCTCATGCCTGGTGTCTATGATGCGGATGCCCAGCTTCTCGCAGGCTACCAAGATGGGCGAGATGTGCCCCCCTACCAGGGTGAAGTCAAACTTAACCCCATGGGCACGCAGAACCTCTGCAACACTCTCCCCACAATGGTGATGGCTCTTGAGTCTCAGTCTGTAGAGGACTCAGGCAAGGGGCTGAACAGGCAGATCTCAAATCAGGGTCATGGACAGTGTATCGTTTGATTTAATTAACTGAAAAGTACTGCCGTAACCTAGAAAAGGCCTATTGGTTATCTAATCATCACTATCTTGTATTTAGCAATGAACTGCATATTGTCCTTGTAGGCCTAATGTAGCCTATTGTATGACTTTGAAGAACCTGCACAGTGTCGTTATGGCCTTTGTGTTAGATAGCCACAAGGCAGTTCAACGTTCTCTGACATGCAGCAGGGTTACCTTTCACCTACTAGATGAGTATCTGAGTCTTACGCAGGTTCACTTAGGCTAGGTGGGGAAGGTAGTGAGTAAAATAAAAAGACAGACACTGTAATAGCAAGTTATGAACAATGTGTTTTGCTTCTGAGAATGTCAGGATACAGGTGAGTTTCAGAGTTGAGACAGCGATTGAGCAGGCTGACACCAAGTTCGAATTCAACTTTGTTTACACGGAAGTGACTTAGCTTATGAAACAACTGATACAATAAACCAAGTTTATACGCTACAGATACTAGTCCTCCGAAGGCAAAACTAAATGAGCACCCCAGTGCGGTGGAAATCTCAATTTCTAAGCGAAATGTATCAAAATACTGAAGCGAGTCCTAAAATAAAGCAGTATCGAATATGTTTTGTGGATCGAATAGCTCTCCAGTTTAGGCTGCTGTTCATCCGATGCACAACATAGTGGCAGTACAATTTATAAACAGGCATTTCAAATGCACAAATTACTAGCCTACTGTGCAAGAAACGCGTGGGAAACCATACTTCACCCGTTCGTGCAATGAAACTAACCACCGTATTTCAACTTGAAATGACCGATGATTGCTATTGCTCACCGTTGACACAAAGTTCCCTCACCAAGCTGGTTTTTGTATGTAGGTCAATGCGTGTCGAATTTGGTTAACAAAAAAATGCATGACTTAATTGCTACGTGTGGCTTATTTGATCGAATATACGTTTCGTAATGATATGGTTGTTAAGTGTACTGATATAAGTAGGACACGTGACATCCCGGCAACTTTGAGAAAAAAAACTTTGTCGGAGTTGTGCAGGTCATCCCTCTTTACCACAGCCACAAAGTAATAACCCCCCCCCCCCCCATTTCCACAATTGATCTTAAATTGAAATTTGAAACCTAACCTTACAGACCACTCCTTTACTCCAACCATGCGGATGGAAACACTGTAATCAGTGACTTGACACTGAGAGTTAAGAGTTTCTCTAACTTATTTTATCACGATGTGTGTCTGATAAGGGATGGGCCTACTAGACTATACAGTACACCAATAAACCAGAGAAATGTGTACTACATTAAACGAATAAACCAGCAGAGATACAGTATGGAAAGGTGGAGCTCTCTCTAATAACCACAAAGCCTGTTGGGCTACTTTACATACAGGCAGTCTGATGAAGGTGTCTCTGGGATGGCCGTCCACATACAGCCTGCCCTAGAAGAACCCTGGGAAGGAAGGCTTCTGGGGGACAGAGTTCCACTGGCATGCTGCACTCAATCTGAAACATGGGTAGAGATCACCCACAAGATGGGTCAGCTCTACAATATGAGTCATCTACATTTTAAAGGTCCAATGCAGCCATTTAAAAAAAATCTCAATAGCAAATCATTTCTGGGTAACAATTAAGTACCTTTTGTAACCTCAAAATTAACAAAAATAGTTTCTTAGCAAAGGGCAATTTATAGCTATTTATAACAACAAGATAGCTGTTATTGGCAGAGAGGTTTGGAACTCTCTTTCTTACTAATTTACTAATTAACTAATTTACTGCATGGTGAAAACTCCATCCCAAAAACAGCTCTTACACTAAAAGGGCATTATGCAATTTCACAGTATTATTCCAACCTTATAGTGTGGAAATATATATAAAACACAGGAAAATCACATTTATGATGGCACTGGGCCTTTAAGACAACCTGATATACCAGTTAAACTTGCATTAACAACAGGTGACAAACTGTAAGAGCCAGAATGGAACTTATTAAATGATCAGGACAAACCTCTTTAGGAAGTTGGGCTTCATATCCAAAACTTAGATTGTAAAGTCCTTTAGAGGCACATGGTTCAATACAATGTCTCCGACCAGACCTATGTTAGGTTCTAAGTAAACAGAGTGAAACTCACGGACGACTAGTAAAGCTCAAACCAAGTTTATTCACCCACTGGGTCACATTTAAACCTTCCTCCTATGCTGAGTCTCCTCCTTACACATCTGGACAGCCAATACATATCTGTTGCTAGACAGGACTTTAGTGATGCCTGTTCTTTCTCACTTCATCTGACCTGACCTCGGCCCAAATTCCTCACTCCTCCCCAACTCACGGCTGTCCTGTTGACTTGTACCAGACTGTGGCCCTTCTCCTTTCCATAGGATACCTGATGTCTAACAATAACATGTTCTGACAGAATGTAAACGTTCTGCATGCCCCTGTCTCCCTCAGTAACATGAATAAGGATATTTCATATTTCAAGTTTAGAAGTCAGAACCCATCACCTAGAACAGGGTGACATGACTAGTCTATTGTAGCTCAGACGGTAGAGCATGGCGCTTGCAACGCCAAGGTTGTTGGTTCGATTCCCACAGGGGACCAGTACGAAAAAAAGTATGAACATGTATGCACTAACTAACTGTAAGTTGCTCTGGATAAGAGCATCTGCTAAATGACTAAAAATGTAAAGATTAAGAGCTGCATTGGTGAGTAACAATACAATTATTCCAAGACCTCATGGATATATTTGTTGAGCATTCAGGTCTATCTACTTTAACAACTATGTACAAATGTCACAGCAATGAAGGATTACACCTGAAGCTCTACAGTGCCTTCAATGTATGCTTTCTGCCATGGAATTATGATTGTTAAAGTGGTAGTAACTAAGAATAGCATACCTTTACATTGATCATCCAGGGCTTTCCCATAATTCACTCTTCCACAGTTCTCCATGAGTAAACTCAATGTTCTCTCCCACTTCAATGGAAAACCACTAATTGAACCACTACAGTCAACAATGCATAGTACCCAGAGACAATAGAGGAAACATGTGGCTTTCAGTTGGACTGCAGAGAGAAATTGATCAAGTCCAATCTTCCATTGTGCTATAGGATAAACAGCATGGACTTGTTTTCCATTAACAAGCGGGAGAAAAGTTAGTGATTGTGATTCCACTTTGTTAGAAAAACATTTGTCTAAAATTGGCTTAATCCTCGGCACCTTAGTGACAAACACATTTATCAGCATCACCAGAAGCTTTCACCTCTAACATGGTGTTGAATATTAACTAGCCAGTTTCAAAAGAAGCTCAGCAAAGTGTCTGTCCACAAACACCTAGAAGACAAGCCAACTTTATTAGTACAGATTATGTATTGTCATATGGTGTGCACCATATTGTATTTCATGAGGAGATTAAATAAATCAGGTCAAAAAAATAATAACAACCATTCTACACCTTTGTTCTGAGTGTTCTCACTTCCTGTTTCCAAGCCTGGTACAATCAGCTATCCATCCAAATAATAACCAACTACATACAAGAGTGAAGCTGTCAACCAAAATCAGTGGACTCTCAGGAACATGGAAGCACTGTTCTTGGAGAGAGTAGTGACGGCAGGAGCGAAAATTGCCACCGACCTGACACACCCACTCAATCAGGATGTGTTACCTGCCGCAGGGTCTTTGAAGGCGTGGGCTGTTGCAACGTTGTATCGTTAATCGGGTGCAGGCGTTATTCGTACAATTTTTAAAATACATCCATGGTCCCCAGGCTGTCTCTCACACGACGGTATGCCATTCTCGGTTTTATTATCGTCGGATATATTCTCTTTCAATTCACACGGTAAGACTTTAAGGGCGGGTCTCGAGAGTGTGTGCAAAGTTTTGTCCTCTGTTGTTTTTTTTCCCTCATTTAGCATCAATAGGCAACCGGTATCCCAAACGGACCATTATCAAACTGGTTATTTAACCCTCCTGTTGTGTTCGTTTCATGTTCCCGGTCCAAAATGACCGCCCCGTTATAGCTGATTATAAATCCATAATAATAGATACATTATCACCTAATGTTGTGTTAGATCTTTTTATCAACGTAAGTTCTTGTGAACATTACAAGTTTTGAACTTCTATTTGCTATTCATGGCCTGTAGGCTCATACAACTCGTTTTTGACAAAAAAAAGAATAATGTATGGATTATTTTGACTATAACAAATACTCAGATGAAACATATTGTGGTCTTGTATCACGTTTGTCGAAGTGAATCACCCGTGACAACCCGTGAAATGTCTGGAGTGACATAGTGGCACGAAAAATTGCCCGACCTGCATCCCATAAACTGGTGTGGTGGTAGATTCCTTTCTGGATCTGTACATACCAGACAAAATCAAGAGACCCATGTATGCTTGAACGTCTGTCCGGTCTACCTCCTTGCAGTTACCTTTGTAAACGCGTCTCCCCTCCAAGTTGGTCATGTTTATGACTATAGTTTCGATTGACTCTGTCAGGAACAGCTTCACATATAGTATATCGTTTGGTCATTGTGCTTCCACAGAATGAATTGTGAGCAAGGCCTCAAAAAAGTTTTATATACCAGAACTGCAAGAAAAGTTATATATATTATTGAACAAATGTTACGATTGTTTGTGAGAATGCCAACAGGTGTGGTTCCCGTGGGGGAAAGATTATATTGGGGAAAGGTTCCCATGGTTGGTTGCCGTGGAAATCAAGAAGGTGAGTGAGGTGTGGGGTCTGGGAGAGGAAGTGTGTCCATCTGATGGGCATGTGCCTGAACTCAATTTGATACACTTCATTGTAGTCTCACCCAATCATTTCTAATCACCAATGACCGGGAACACCACAGGGGTACAACAGTTAAATAAAACACCCAAAATGTAATGAAAAACATCCAAATGTATTTTGTGTGTTCAGATGCTCTGTGTGGACAAAGTCATGGAACCTTATGACAATCAAGATTAAATGAACTACGTTGTAAATTGGTCCAAATCGACCGGAACACAACAGGAGTGTCCAGTAAAATGTATCAGTCTGGCGGCAGGTAGCCTAGCGGTTAGAGCATTGGGCCAGTAACCGAAAGGTCACTGGTTCGAATACCCGAGCCAACAAGGTGAAAAAGCTGTCGATGTGTCCTTGAGCAAGGCGCTTAACCCTAATTTGCTCCAGGGGCTGACCCTGTAGGTAGGCCGTCATTGTAAATAAGAATTTGTTCATAACTGACTTGCCTAGTTAAATAAAAATACAATTATACATAGGAAATGCTATTAAAGACAATTCATAATGAGAACATTTGATCAGATTGTTTAATATTATTACACAGAAGAAGTAGGCCTATACCAAATATGAGAAAAATAATATGCAATCAATAGTCTAATTAATACAAAGCCATTCCATATCCTGCATTTTACCTATCATGAACTTTCACTCGACCCACCTGCCCTGGACGATTGCTTTGCAATGCTTGCAGTTAGCCATTGATTCCTTCAAACCACTCTTTGTTGAATTTGTGATTTCCAACTTGTTGTGTAATGTTTATGTCCAGTGGCTGATGAGCACCGATACGCTTTATCTATAATTTCTCTTCATTATTTCTCTTCATATGACAAGGATTAAAAAGGATTTGCCAGTAGATTGTTGATTTGATTCATGATGATGACTGCTAGCTAAAATGTTGAAAGTGTGATGTTGACATGATCAGTCCAATCAAAGCTACTGTAGATGTAATGTGATTTGATGTCATTTTATCTGTGGCCAATGGCATTGAGCCTTCTGGGATGAGCACTTCTAACATGGCAGCACCCAAGGGGCTTGAATTTTCTAGCTCTGTCCCCATGAGTGACAGAACACTGAGCCAATCACGGCCCAACTCTGTATTTTCTGCTGGCTTGCCCCACCAACACAGAAAGCACTGAGCTAGGTTGAAACACCTGCATTTGTGAGCTGCCTTACTTAAGAATACAAAAAAGAGACCATGTTTATATGCGCCTTTATTAACTCAATGATATATATATATATATATATATTTTTTTTTACATTGTTTGATATGTGACACGTATTAATGCCAAAATAACATTTTTTTGGGCAAAAAATGTGGGTCTCAAATCAGGTGGGGCTCTGCTTTGTTGATTTATCTAAAACTGTTGGGTCAATCTTGTATGCTTGTGACAAGGGTGATGATAAATACTTCGCTTCTCACCTTAGACGCCATTGTCAAATTCCTATGATTCCTATCTAGTCTAACTTTCTGGATTGGCCAGAAGTTTGTCTTTTTCTTCCAGCCATCACCCAGAGGTGAAGAGAAAAAGCCAGAAAGAGGGTCTGAGGGCCAACTCCTCTCAGTTCAGTCTGGAGGGAGAGCCCTTTCGCATCCTGGGGGGCTCCATCCACTACTTCCGAGTCCCCAGAGCCTACTGGGAGGACCGGCTGCTGAAGATGAGGGCCTGTGGGGTCAACACTCTCACCACGTAGGGACACACAGAACACCTCATGTCTTCTTATACCACCACTCACTGCTGCTCTACTATGGAGAGATAATGAGAATGACTGCTTTATCTTTCAGATATGTGCCATGGAACCTGCATGAGCCAGAGAGAGGGGTTTTCAACTTCCAGGACCAATTGGATTTAAAGTAAGGAAGACTTCCACTTTTTGTTATATGATTTTGTGATGGAAATGTTTGATAGAGCTGTTGAGTTTTGTTTCTCTGCTTTTCTCTGTGTCTCTCAGGGCATACATCAGCCTAGCAGCAGAGTTGGGGCTCTGGGTGATTCTGCGGCCAGGACCCTACATCTGTGCTGAGTGGGACTTAGGAGGGCTGCCCAGGTTAGATGTTCCCAACTTTTAACATTTTAGCCCAGATTGGATTCAGCTCCCTATATGGATAGTCCCCCTATACGACGTCTCATTCATTTTTCCTCATACATTTTTGTAATGCTCATTTCCACTGTGGTGCTATTTCCCTAATTGACTAGGCATTTAGTCAATCATCTACATTTATGTTTACAGTGAGGTCTCTGTAAAAGGGCAGACAGTCCCATATTCCTTCTTAGTAATGTGGCTAAGTAGAATCATAGATCTAAGGGGAAAAACAGAATTTGCTCACACACAGTTATTTGCTGTGCTTTTCCCCCTCAATAAGAGTCATTTGACTGACTGATCATCATCTAAACGGATTGAGGAAGGGCAATTGGTCCAGAAATATCCCAGTATGCAGTGGTAGAAAAAGTACCCAAGTAAAGATACCTTAATAGAAAAAGACTAAAGTGAAAGTCACCCAGTAAAATACTACTTGACTAAAAGTCTAAAAGTATTTGTTTTTAAATATACTTAAGTATCAAAAGTAAATGTAATTGCTAAAATATACTTAAGTATCAAAGTAAAAGTATGAATAATTTCAAATTCCTTATATTAATCAAACCAGACAGCATGATTTTCTTGTTTTAAACACTGATATAATTTACAAACAAAGCACCGCCTAAAAATAAATAAATAAATACATAAAAAAGCATTTGTGTTTAGTGAGTCTTCCAGGTCAGAGGCAGTAGGGATGACCAGGTATTGTGTCTTGATATTGTGCGTGAATTTGACCATTTCTGTGTACTTCTAAGCATTCAACATGTAAGAGTACTTTTGGGTGTTAGGGAAAATGTATGGAGTAAAATGTTTATTATTTTCTTTAGGAATGTAGTGAAGTAAAACTAAAAGTTGTCAAAAATATAAATAGTAAAGTAAAGTACAGATACCCCAAAAAACGACTTAAGTAGTATTTAAAGTATTTTTACTTACAGTTGAATTTGGAAGTTTACATACACCTTAGCCAAATACATTTAAACTCAGTTTTTCACAATTCCTGACATTTAATCCTAGTAAAAATTCCCTGTCTTAGGTCAGTTAGGGTCACCACTTTATTTTAAGAATGTGAAATGTCAGAATAATAGTAGAGAGAATGATTTATTTCAACTTTTATTTCTTTCATCACATTCCCAGTGGGTCAGAAGTTTACATACACTCAATTAGTATTTGGTAGCATTGCCTTTAAATTGTTTAACTTGGCTCAAATGTTTCGGCTAGCCTTCCACAAGCTTCTCACATTAAGTTTTGGCCCATTCCTATTGACAGAACTGGGGTAACTGAGTTAGCTTTGTAGGCCTCCTTGCTCGCACACGCCTTTTCAGTTCTGCCCACAAATTTTCTATAGGATGAGGTCAGGGCTTTAGATAGCCATGTCTTGAGATGTTGCTTCAATATATCCACATAATTCTCCTTTCTCATGATGCCATCTATTTTGTGAAGTGCACCAGTCCCTCCTGCAGCAAAGCACCCCCACAACATGATGCTGCTACCCCCGTGCTTCACGGTTGGGATGGTTTTCTTCGGCTTGCAAGCCTCCCAGTTCTATTTTTGTTTCATCAGACTAGAGAACATTTCTCCAAAAAGTACGATCTTTGTCCCCATGTGCAGTTGCAAACAGTAGTGTGGCTTTTTTATGGTGGTTTTGGAGCAGTGGCTTCTTCCTTGCTGAGCGGCCTTTCAGGTTATGTCAATATAGGACTCGTTTTACTGTGGATATAGATACTTTTGCACCTGTTTCCTCCAGCATCTTCACAAGGTCCTTTGCTGTTGTTCTGGGATTGATTTGAACTTTTTTCACCAAAGTACGTTCATCTCTAGGAGACAGAATGCTTCTCCTTCCTGAGCGGTGTGATGGCTGTGTGGTCCCATGGTGTTTATACTTGCGTACTATTATTTGTACAGATGAACGTGGAAATTGCTCCCAAGGATGAACCAGACTTGTGGAGGTCTACAATTTGTTTTCTGAAGTCTTGGCTGATTTCTTTCGATTTTCCCATTATGTCAAGCAAAGAGACACTGAGTTTGAATGTAGGCCTTGAAATATATCCACAGGTACACCTCCAATTGACTCAAATGATGTCAGTTAGCCTATCAGAAGCTTCTAAAGCCAGGACATAATTTTATGGAATTCTCCAAGCTGTTTAAAGGCACAGTCAACTTAGTGTATGTAAACTTCTGACCCACTGGAATTGTGATATAGTGAATTATAAGTGAAATAATGTGTCTGCAAACAATTGTTGAAATAATTACTTGTGTCATGCACAAAGTAGATGTCCTAACCGACTTGCCAAAACTATAGTTTGTTCACATGAAATCTGTGGAGTGGTTGAAAAATGAGTTTGAATGACTTCAACCTAAGTGTATGTAAACTTCCGACTTTAACTGTAAGTACTTTACACCACTGCCAGTATGTACCACTAGGTTAACCATATTATAGATACAGTATTTGTAAATCCATTATACTCACACTTATGAAGCACATTAACAATCAATGCAGTCATAATACATTAATGCCATCAGTGCAACCAGTATTTAAATGTAACTGAATACATTGTTGATAACATTAGAGAGTTGTTAAGTATTGCTTTCTTCCTAGTTGGTTGCTGCGTGATCCAGACATGAAGTTGAGAACAACATACCCAGGTTTCACAGAAGCAGTTGACTCCTTCTTTGATCAGCTCATTCCAAGAGTTGCACCATATCAGGTTAATCTTTTCTCACTTTCCCACTTCTATTAAGTACACTTGGGTTTCCAGTTTAATTGTGTGTGACAACGATGTCACCGCGTAAATGTGGTCGGTGACAAGGGCTATCAAAATACCCAAATATTCTTAAAATGTGAAGCTTGGTGTTTTATCAATCCAAAAGGCTTTGAACATATATGCTTGTGACTTAAATCAATTGAAAGCTATGCTCTTATTTGATTTGTAAAACTCAGTACTCCAAGGGTGGCCCAATTATAGCAGTTCAAGTGGAGAACAAGTATGGCTCTTATGCAAAAGACGTTGAATACATGCCATACATAAAGGAGGTAAGACAGTGCAGTGCATCTATTTTATCACACACACACACACACACACGTGCGCGTACATGCGCAAACACACCGTGCATTACTTTATCTTTGACTTACTACAACTATTTTCATTTTCAATAGTAGCATATCTACTTGGAAAGATGAGCATAATTGAGATGAGATCCATGTTCTAGGCATTATTATCCAGGGGGATCGAGGAGCTGCTCCTGACATCAGACAACCAGGATGGGCTGAAGCATGGGGGAGTGAATGGAGGTATTGTACTGACTGGACAAACAGACAGACAGCTGCACTGTAGTAGAGCCTCTCTGCCCGAACTGTAGTTGGTATTCTCCTATAACACAAGAACTCCGTCTGTGCCAAGGACTGGTGTGTGTGTCAGGCAGCTGCTGTTAGGCTTCATTAGAACTGCTCCTTGACTAATTACCTCTCCACTTGAAGCCTAAACACAAAGGAGACCTATGAGCCTGTGCTGTTTGGATAGACACAGATTAAGCTAGGGAGAAAACAAGACAAAAATATGATCTGTTAAAATGCAAAGCAGTTTCCTGAGCGTGACGTCACTATAGCATCCCACTGGGCACACACCGGTTGAATCGGTGCCCAGTGGGATACTGTCATGCTGTATTTTATTTTTGTTTGTTTTGTATTTAATGTGTGTACTCTTGTAATGTACTGTTGAGTTTTTGTTTTCCGTTTACGTCAATAGTTCTAGAAACCATCAATTTTCAGAAACTGAGCCTAGAGGGATTTAAGTATCTGGATGCAATTCAAGTGAGTGAATATATTGAGTTGTGTTCAGATGATCGTCTACTGATATTTATCATTAGATTTATCCAGCTCCACCATTGTAATTGATCAGTTACTAAGTTTCATCTTACACCTGTAGATAAAACAGAGGATATTAGCTATTTAGTCTTAATCTGTGAAATAAATTGCTTTGAACCATAGTCTTGGGATGCCTATAGTCTTGGCCCAGTTTATCAGAAGTTATCGGATTTCGGCAATCGGATAGGATTTGGCAATCGGATAGGATTAAATGCATAGAGGCATTTAAATCGTATCCGATTGCCGAAATCCGATCAGATACAGTGCATTCGGAAAGTATTCCGACCGCTACACTTTTTCCACATTTGTTACGTTACATCCTTATTCTGAAATGGATTACATTGTTTTTTTCCCTAATCAATCTACACACAATACCCCATAATGACAAAGCAAAAACAGTTATTTTGAACCTTTTGCAAATTTATGAAAAAAACAAACAAACTGAAATATCACATTTACTTAAGTATTCAGACCCTTTACTTTGTTGAAGCACCTTTGGCAGCAATTACAGCCTTGAGTCTTCTTGGGTATGACGCTACAAGCTCGGCACACCTGTATTTGTGGAGTTTCTCCCATTCTTCTCTGCACATCCACTCAAGCTCTGTCAGGTTGGATGGGGAGCGTTGCTACACAGCTATTTTCAGGTCTCTCCAGAGATGTTGTCGAACATTTCTCTCCAGAGATGTTCGATCAGGTTCCAGTTGTCTTGGCTGTGTGTTTAGGGTTGTTGTCCTGTTGGAAGGTAAACCTTCGCTCCTGTCTGAGGTCCTGAGTGCTCTGGAGCAGGTTTTCATCAAGGATCTCTGTACTTTGCTCCGTTCATTTTTCCCTCAATCCTGACTAGTCTCCCAGTCCCTGCCACTGAAAAATATCCCCACAGCATGATGCTGCCACCACCATGCTTCACCATAGGGATGGTGGCAGGTTTCCTCTAGACGTGACACTTGGCATTCAGGCCAAAGAGTTCAAAGTTGGTTTCATCAGACCAGATAATCTTGTTTCTCATGGTCTTAGAGTCATTTAAGTGCCTTTTGGCAAACTCCAAGCTATCTTTCATGTGCCTTTTACTGAGGAGTGGCTTTTGTCTGACCACTCTACCATAAAGGCCTAATTGGTTGAGTGCTGCAGAGATGGTTGTCCTTCTGGAAGGCTCTCCCATCTCCACAGAGGAAGTCTGGAGCTCTGTGAGAGTCACCATCAGATTTTTGGTCACCGCCCTGACCAAGGCCCTTCTCCCCCGACTACTCAGTTTGGCTGGGTGGCCAGCTCTTGGAAGAGTCTTCGTGGTTCCAAACTTCTTCCATTTATGAATGATGAGGCCACTGTGTTTTTGGGGACCTTCAATGCTGCAGAAGTCTTTTGGTACCCTTCCACAGATATGTGCCTCGACACAATCCTGTCTCTGAGCTCTACGGACAATTCCTTCGACCTCATGGCTTGGTTTTTGATCTGACATGCACTATCAACTGTGGCACCTTATATAGACGGGTGTGTGCCTTTCCAAATAATGTCCAATCAATTGAATTTACCACAGGTGGACTCCAATCAAATTGTAGAAACATCTCAAGGATGATCAATGGAAACAGGATGCACCTGAGCTTAATTTCAAGTCTTCTAGCAAAGGGTCTGAATATAAATAAGGTATTTCTGTTTTTAATTTATGTGCAAAACATTTCTTAAAACCAGTTTTCACTTTGTAATTGTGGGGTATTGTTTGTAGATTGATGAGGGGGAAAAAAACAATTTAATCCATTATAGAATAGACTGTAATGTGGTCTGAATACCTTCCGAATGCACTGTAACTTTTTAAAGACTGGGACCTGATGTTCAAGGATTAAATACTGTGTCTACAAGGAGTAACATATATTTAGTTTATCTGTACCTCTCTGTTGAACAATCCCTCTCCTAATTCCTCTAGCCCCAGAAGCCAAAGATGGTGATGGAGTATTGGTCTGGGTGGTTTGACCTCTGGGGTGACCTTCACCATGTTTTTGCTGCTGAGGGTAAGTTCTATTTCCTCAAGCAGCAGGATCTCTTTGCCACACCGCATGAGTCCCACTCAATAGATTGGTCACATGGTTCTCAGCATATGGTCAGTTCTCCTTTGTGGTATGTTTCTGTCAGAGATTAATATGCTTTCCGTGTGTGCTTGTTTCCAAGCCAAGCATCATAAACCAGATTTGGTCTTTATTCCCACTAAAACTCTATTTTGACCCATGTAGTCAATTTCAACTGAACCAAGCTGTCTTTTGTACACTGTGTAATTCTGTGTTATGCTTTTATACTGGCCTGGTGTCTAGAACCTTCAAAATAAATGGAAACTGCAAAGTCCCTATGGTCACCCTAAATGTGTATGTACATTCATGTGTACGTGTGCAGCTCGTTAGATGAGTGACTCATTCTCTTTCAGCAGGGAACATTACAGTATGTGAAAGGGCTACTGACTAACCATTTAATACACACACACCATTCACATAACAATGTAGCCACTGCTAGCTTTGGGATATTTTGGTCATGATGGTGATTCTTAAAAAAAAACCTCAATTTTCACAAACCTCTCATGAGACAATGCATCACTGCAGTAAATACTTGTCAGTTGTCATACAGCTTGGCACACAGTTGTGGACCTAGACTTGGCGCTCCGGTACCGCTTGCCGTGCGGTAGCAGAGGGAACAGTCTATGACTTGGGTGACTTGCTAATCAAGTCATGCTCTGTCACTCCATGCTTGTTATTTATTATCCAGCTGCCCTTGATTTAAATCGGTGAAGTCAGCTCAATTTGAATGTCTATTTAAACATGTGACTATGTTCTGTATCAGGGGTTCCCAAATTTTTTTCCCACGGGACCCCCCTTGCAACATTGGGGAACATCCCATGTAGATATTCCATTAAAATGTCAAATGTAGCCGTTTCCAGCTACAATAGTCATTTACAACAGTAACAATGTCTACACTGTATTTCTGATCAAATTGATGTTATTTTAATGGAAAAAAGCTTTTTCAAAAACAAGGACATTTCTAAGTGTCCCCAAACTGTTGAACAGTTGTGTAGATCTCTAAGGTATGCAATGACTAACATGACAAGAGGAACTGATGATGCACTACCCAATTTCAAACTACTACTATTACAACTTTCAAGAGTAAGTTTAAAGCTGGACTGAGTTCCTTAATTTAAAACAAATTATTGGGAACCACTGTTCTATGCAATATGTGTAGCTAATCGATATGGTGAGGCAGGGGATTTTGAATGGGGATCAGGTTGTTCCTATAATGAGTTATAGTTCAATTTAATTAGGTGTGGCGGGGTTCAATGCATATTGCAATTGAACTGAATTTAAGGGCAATAGGATGCTTGGAACGAGGTCAGTTGCTTGTCAAATGTTATCATACTTTTTGTTTTACTTTTGGGCTACCTGCCACAGATCTTGTATATAGAGGTAGAGTTTATAGCAATGCATTTGATACCGCTATTACGGGCACCAGGTCTTGTAATTCTACTCTCTGTACCCTCTTTTTGGCAGACATGGTTGCTATTGTGACGGAACTCCTTAAACAGGAGGCATCAATCAATCTCTACATGTTCCACGGAGGAACTAATTTTGGCTTCATGAACGGGGCCTTTGCAATTGCCACGCTCATGCCTAAGCCAATGGTAACAAGCTATGGTAAGTTCTATTTGGATCTTTATATTACTTGCTCTCCCCTTGTTTTAGAATCAATGTGTTCTCATAGTGTACCTTGTTATTTTTCTTAATTGAAACATACTGTATCTCTGATAAGGATGTTACACCAACCAGTTAAACAGGCAGTGTTGCAGTAATGCACAGTCATTGTACTGTTAGTAAAGGCCAGTAGGTGGTGTTGTCACTCCTCCACAGTGCTTTACCTCAGGCTGCATTTTAGCACTCGCTGCATAATTAATACATCAGCTAATAAAATGCATGGGAAATGTAAATGAAAGTCGGAATGATGGGTTTTATATTCTCTTTGGGACTGTTGACATTGTAACGACCTCGCTCCTTAGAGGAGAATGACGTTGATGTCAAACACAGTAACAGTGGCACATTGGCACCTGCTCTTTGACCTTCAAGTTTAACAGTAGTCTGTATTTACATTTTATTTTCTCCACGGCCTCTTGCCTCCATCCAAACTCCTGCAGCCGCATCTGTCAAGATAACCACAACATATGTCTCCTGTTTGCTTGAGAAGTTTGATAGGAGCCGAGTGAAACTCATCGGACACGGAAAGGGGCATCCCCGCCTCTCACTCCTCGTGCTTCATGCTGTTCTGATAGTGGCATTATCTTTTCAGATTGCGATGCTCCGTTATCTGAGGCAGGGGATTACACCACCAAGTACACTCTTCTGAGGAATGTGTTGAGCCGCTACCACAGTGAGTGCCGCCGTGAGGGTCTCTTCTTTGTATCGTTCTCCAAAGTCAGTTAGCAAGGCCCTATGGGGAACATTGAGTCTGTCTTGCCCAATCAAAGCTGGACTACGGTACTTTAGGGATAGGAGAGGGCATCAGATTAACAGTTTAGGGACACACCCCACCTCCCACCCCTCAAACATACAGTCAGAGCAATCTTACATTTATCCAGCCTCCCGATAAGATCTGCAGGGCTATCTTAACATGTTTCATATACACGACCTAATCACCACATATACACGACCTAATCACCACATATACACAACCTAGTCACCACATATACACGACCTAGTCACCACATATACACGACCTAGTCACCACATATACACAACCTAGTCACCACATATACACGACCTAGTCACCACATATACACGACCTAGTCACCACATATACACGACCTAGTCACCACATGTACACGACCTAGTCACCACATATACACGACCTAGTCACCACATATACACGACCTAGTCACCACATATACACGACCTAGTCACCACATATACACGACCTAGTCACCACATATACACGACCTAGTCACCACATATACACGACCTAGTCACCACATATACACGACCTAGTCACCACATATACACGACCTAGTCACCACATATACACGACCTAGTCACCACATATACACGACCTAGTCACCACATATACACGACCTAGTCACCACATATACACGACCTAGTCACCACATATACACGACCTAGTCACCACATATACACGACCTAGTCACCACATATACACGACCTAGTCACCACATATACACGACCTAGTCACCACATATACACGACCCAGTCACCACATATACACGACCCAGTCACCACATATACACGACCTAATCACCACATATACACGACCCAGTCACCACATATACACAACCTAATTCTGCATTTAGATCCTACTTGAGATCTGCTATTGTTTGGCTCTCAGCTCATATGAGTTTCATGAGTCATGCATACCCTGTGTAAGTAAGTAAGTAGCCTTGCACAAGCCTTGGCTTTTGCGAGCCGGAAAGGCTCCTGCTCCATAAGCCAATCTCCTGTTTCTATAGCATGAGGTACCTTGATGTACAAGTACACCCCCTGGACAGGATGCTAGTCTAGCCTGGGTTATTTCCTGAGTCACAGATGTTTTCCCGGTAGTTATCTTAACCCCACCTGCCTTTAATGACGGGTTGCCACTGTAAATACGTTAACTTGAACTCATTTGCAGTCCACATTGTTCTATGTAATAGCGTGGCTTTAATAGCATTCACACTGATATAGGAGCTATGCCTACTGTAAATTGCATTACATTGTCAATAAGCAATATTACATTAATTATTGACAAGGCCTTAAAAGAGAACGAATAATTCTAATCAAATTCGAAACTAAACGAAACAACAACTTGTTTCAAATAGGCTATGTCACACTTACAGGCACCATCATTTCTCCCCTTGGGCATATAATATTAAAACAACGCAGACTATGGAGGGTTTTACGCACATCCAAACTTTTCACGGTAGCTGGTCAAAGATCCAATATACAGAGAAAGAGAGAATGTCCACTTACCGTTATACTGCTCCCAAATAGGCCTATGTTTTATGAACGTAATCGGAACCATTTTACAGATCACATCACGTTCACACATCTCCAGAAGTTACATTGCATGCACAGACGTTGTAACAATAAAACCAGCAAGGTGAATCGTTCTAATAAGATTTGTTGTAATAAAATCCAAAGTAAAACAAGCACTTTTTTTCAAACAACAATAAATGCATGTAAAATGTAATGATGTCACAAAAATAGGCATTGCTGTTGAATCAGCCTTCGTTATAGTAGGCCTAAGGGAGGGCTTGGGTTTTGAACATATGAGACGGAAAACAAGCAATTGTTAAAGGTTACAGATAACCTTTAACAATTCACCTGAGGTTCTCATCTCTCGTTTAATGATGGGCATGAAAAGTAGCCTACGTCATGGAGGGGGTTTTACGCACGTCCAAAACGGGACCTGCATGACTAAAATAATGTGGGCCTGCCTACAATCCATAGATAAAAAGGGAATGACAGCTCACGGTTTTACTCCTCTCGAACGTTGTATTTTAATAAAGGTTTGGCTAATAAGATTTATTTCCAAGCGGTCTCATGAGCCAAACCCAGCCTTGACTACTTCGCGATTGCATTTGGCAGGGGAAAAAGGCCTTAATTGAGAGGAGGGGAGGCAATGCTTGGGTTTTAACCAAATAAACCGAAATGGGAGAAAACATTTCATTTTTTATGTTTCTAAATAAAAAGTATGCGGGCACCAAACGCACATTAGGCTACTCTTGTTCCATGCACATATGGGCAGTGTGCATCACGGCTGGATAGGCTGCATTTCCGCTGCCAAAATGCATGCCATAACCAACTGCGTTACCACTAAAACCAGCTTTTGGTTGGTCTTAAATATTCCTTCCAGCCCTGCCTGAAATTAGCACTTTGGATAATATTTTTAAGGACACGCCTAAAATATTTCCACCCCTCCCATCAGAGCTCAAGCATTCTGATATATGACTGGTAAATTGCTGAACCTGGCGTTAGGGCGGGAAAATACCAGTGCGCCAGTTTCTACATGACCAAATTGCCAACAAAAGTGCGTTTGACACCTAGCGCAAAGCCGAAAATAGAGCCCTTAGAGTGTATTAATGTTCAAAAGCTCAAATGTCCCATTTCTGTCTCAGTCCCCCAAGAGACTCCCACTCCCCCGCATGTTCTATATCTGACTATGTATGTGTGTCTCAGGTGAGAAGCTTCCTGAGGTTCCCTCCCTCCAGGCCAGGAGAGTATATGAGCCTGTCATCATTCAGCAGCATCTGTCACTGTGGGAGAGCCTGCAGTTTACTGAGAAGGTGAACAGATAGGGCCAAAGTAGCATGCTGTCTGCTGTAACCTGGCCTGGACTGCTTGGTTGTATACAATATCACTAGAATTGGTTGTATACAATATCACTAGAATTGGTTGTATAGCGTGTATCACTAGAATTGGATGTGCAATGTATCACTAGACTAGACCTTACATGCTATCTTCATTGTTTATTTTCTGGGCAAATGTAGCAGCGCGTCTGGTACTTGCATAGACCCTTAATTATTCACTAGCCGTTGCTGTAATTTGCTCAGTTCTGAGACAACAATTACTTTCCCACCATCTACATCCAGACACTTGTAGAAATTATGTATTTCATAATTATGGTAATTACTGCCTACAAATGGATATTGACCTTTATATTATATATATATATAGTGCCTTCAGAAAGTATTCATACCCCTTGACTTATTCCACATTTTGTTGTGTTAGCCTGAATTCCCTCACCCATCTACACACAAGGGAATTGTGTTTTTATTGCACATTTATAGAAAATTATATACAGAAATATATCAGATTTTCATACACCCCCGGTCAAAAGTTTGGAATATTACTGATTTCAAGGGTTTTTCTTTATTTGCACTATTTTTTACATTGTAGAATAAAAGTGAAGACATCAAAACTATGACATAACATATATGAAATCATGTAGTAACCAAAAAAGTTTTAAACAAATCTAAATATATTTTATATTTGAGATTCTTCAAAGTAGTCTTGGCATTCTCTCAACCAGCTTCATGAGGACAGCCACAGGAATGGAAGACCTAGAAATACTTCTGCTGAAGAGGATAAGTTCATTAGAGTTGCCAGCTCAGACTCAGCCCAAATAAATGCTTCACAGAGTTCAAGTAACAGACGTCTCAACATCAACTTTTCAGAGGAGACTGTGTGAATCAGGCCTTCATGGTCGAATTGCTGCAAAGAAACCACTACTAAAGAACACTAATAAGAAGAAGAGACTTGCTTGGGCCAAGAAACACGAGCAACAGAGATTAGACCGGTAGAAATGAGTCCTTTGGTCTGGAGTCCAAATTTGAGATTTTGGGTTCCAACCTCAACCAAATTTAGATGGTTTGGGATGAGTCGGACCGCAGTGAAGGAAAATCATCCAATAAGTGCTCAGCATATGTGGGAACTTCTTCAAGACAGATGGAAAAGCATTCCAGGTGGCTAAAATATATTTAGATTTGTTTAACACTTTTTTTGGTTACTACATGATTCCATATGTGTTATGTCATCGTTTTGATGTCTTCACTTTTATTCTACAATGTAAAAAATAGTGAAAATAAAGAAAAACCCTTGAATGAGTAATATTCCAAACTTTTGACCGGTAGTGTAAGTATTCACACCCCTGAGCCAATACTTTGTAGAAGCAGCTCTGGCAGCGATTACAGCTTTGAGTTGTCTTACGTATGTCTGTATCAGCTTTGCTTTGGGGTTTTCTCCCATTCTTCCTTGCAGATTTTCTCAAGCTCTGTTAAGTTAGATAGGGAGCATGGTGAATAACAATCTTCAAGTCTTTTCACAGATTTTCAATGGGATTGAAGTCTGGGCTTTGGCTGGGCCACTCAAGGACTTTCACATTCTTGTTCTGAAGCCATTCCAGCATTGCTTTGGCTGTATGCTTGTGGTCATTGTCCTGTTGGAACATAAATCTTTGCCCCCCCCCAGTCTAAGGTTGTTTACACTGAAGCAGGTTCTCATCAAGGATGTGCCTGTGTTTGGATTCATTCATTGTTCCCTCTATCCTTACCAGTCTCCCAGTACCTGCATCCCCATAGAATGATGCTGCCTACCACCATGCTTCACATTAGGGATGGTGTTAGACTGTTTTTTTTATATTTTTTATTTCACCTTTATTTAACCAGGTAGGCCAGTTGACAACAAGTTCTCATTTACACATGAGAATAAACAAACGTACAGTCAATAACACAATAGAGAATCTATATACAGAGTGTGCAAATGTAGTGCAAAATGCAGAAAGGTTAGGAAGGTAGGACAATAAATAGGCCATGAGCTGTGCCTGGTTTTCTCCAGACATAGCATTTGTATTCAGGCCAAAGAGTAAAATGTTTGTCTCATCAGACCACAGAATGTTTTGCCTTATGCTCCGAGTCTTTCACGTGCCTTTTTGTAGGCGTGCTGTCATGTGCCCTTTTCTCAGGAGTAGCTTCCGTCTGGCCACTTTATCATTGGTGAAGTGCAGTAGAGACTTTCAGCCAAGGAACTCTGTAGTTCTGTCAGAGTGGTCATTGGGTTCTTGGTCAACTCCCTGACCAAGGTCCCTTTTGCCCGGTTGCTCAGTTTGGTTGTTGGGTAGTTCCGTATTTTTTTTTACCATTTCCCAATGGTGGAGACCACTGTGCTCTTGGGAACTTTCAACACTCTAGAAATTGTTTTATACCCTTCCCCAGATATACTTTATGCCTCATAACAATTCTATGTCGGAGATCTACAGACAGTTGCTTTGACTTCATGGTATAGTTTCTGCTATGACATGCACTGTCAACTGTGGGACCTTAAATAGACAGGTGTGTTTCTTTCTAAATCATGTCCAAACAATTGAATTGGCCACAGGTGGACTCCAATTAAGATATAGCGACATCTCAAGGATGATCAAAGGAAATTGGATGCACCTGAGCTCAATTTGGAGTGTCATAGCAAAGGGGTGTGAATATTTATGTAAATGAGATATTTCTGTATTTAATTTTCAATACATTTGCAAACATTTCTAAAAACATGTTTTTACTTTGTCATTATGGGGTACTGTGTGTAGATGGGTGAGAAAAAATCTATTTCATCCATTTTGAATTCAGGCTGTAAGACAACAACATGTGGAATAGGTCAAGGGGTATGAATAATTTCTGAAGTCACTATCATATAATGTATAATCATGTCAGATTAGATGTTGTTGTTTTGTCCTGCTGTAGCCCTTGAAGTCAGAGAAACCAGTCAACATGGAGAACCTTCCTGTCAACAATAACAATGGTCAGTCCAATGGCTACACTCTGTATGAGACCATCATCCACAGTGGAGGCTTTCTGAACTCCAGGAACAATGTTAGAGACAGAGCCCTGGTGAGTACAGACAGACACATCTTTCATGATATTAGCAAACGTCAAATACCCTATGATGCACACCCTATGTCAGTAGATTATTTGTACTAATAAACTTCTCTTGTCTTCTAGGTGTTTGTGGACAAACTCTTTGTTGGAGTTCTGGACTATAAGACGCTGGAGTTTGCACTGCCTGATGGGAAGGTATAGTGATAGTGTGTGTTTCTGTCAGCAGGTAGGCTAGCGTTTAGAGTGTTGTGCCAGTAACGAAACGGTCGCTGGTTTGAAAACCTGAGCCGACAAGGTGATACATCTCTCTGTGCCCCTGAGCAATGCACTTAACGCTAATTTGCTCAAGGGGTGGAGTACTAGTATGGCTGACTCTGTAAAACAAAGTTTCACTGCGTCTATCCAGTGTGTGACAATAAAAATATATTTTGTAATTATATTCAGGCTATAGGTGTGCTGCTGAGCTGCTTTCGAGACTGGCTAGTTAATATTCAACACCATGTTAGAGGAAAAAGCTTCTGGTGATGCTGATAAATGCGTTTGTCACTAAGGTGCCGAGGATTAAGCCAACAGAAAGTTTTCAGACAAATGTTGTTCTAACAAAGAGGCATCACAATCACTAACTTTGCACCTGCCTGTTATTGGAAAACAAGTCCATGCTGCTTTTCTATCACACAGCAGCAGATTGGACTTGATCAATTATCATCTGCAGTCCAACTGAAAGCCACATGTTTCCTCTATTGTCTTTCTTTAGTCTACTTTGCATTGTGGACTGTAGACGATGCAAATTGTTTCCACATCTTTTATGCACTTTCCATTGAAGGGGGAGAGAACATTGAGTTTACTCGTGGAGAACTCTGGTAGAGTGAACTGTGGTAAACTCCTAGATGAACAGCGCAAAGGTAATTTGATAGTTTCACCTGCATTTTACATTTAGGTAATTTAGCAGACTCTCTTATCCAGAGCAACTTAGTTAGTTAGTGCATACATGTTTATACTTTTTTTGTACTGGTCCCCCATGCACGCACCATGCTCTACCATCTGAGCTACACAGGGACCTACTGTATCTGGGTCAGTGATAGCCTTGTGGTTGTATAACTAGACACATCTATTAGTGAATTATTTCAGAATAGGTGCTCAAAAGCAGCTAATTAACGACTGAATGTAAAATAAAATCAAAGACCACCATATTTCAGCCTTGGCTTATTTTCCAGGTCTTGTCGGAGACATTGAGTTGAACAATACCCCGCTACGAGACTTTATCATTCATAGTCTGGATATGAAGCCTGGCTTTGTAAATAGGTTTGTACTGATCATCTACATCTTTCAATTTCCGTCCTCATGTTTATTTGTTCTGTTCTGAGTCTCTGTCATTGCTCCTGCCTAGCTCTGATTCTGTTGAGTTGATTATCTTCTTGGTTCTCACTGAGCATAGAATTACAATGCCAGATTGCAGAAATAACATATTTTTCATGTGGTTTCCCAATACCGTGTTAAAACCCCATTATAATCAGCTGGGAAATTAGCGGTGTCTTGAAAATGCTTGCCCATTGAGAACAACACTAGATCAAAAGATCGGAAGTGGAATAAAACCATTTATATATCCATGACTGAAGCCATGCCATTGTACACTCATAAATGATCTTGTTACATGAATAAATATGACGAGGAATTGTATTAGTTAGTATTTTCTTGTGTTTTAATAGGATGATCTGCTCCAATTTTCAGACTGAGTGCAGCAGGCGAGTGGAACTCTGTCTTCAAGAAGCCTTCCTTCCCAGGGTTCTTCCAGGGCAAGCTGTATGTGAGCGGCCATCCCAGAGACACCTTCATCAGACTGCCTGTGAGTAAAGCAGCCCAACAGGCTCTGTGGTTATGAAAGAGAGCACCACCTGTCCACACTGTTTATTGATGCATAGTGTAGTAGGCATCACACATCAGACCAACATAGTGATGAAAGAAGATCCCAGAGAAACTATAAACTCTGATTTTCAAGTCACTGATTAGTGTTTTTTTTTTTATCCACAGGGCTGGAGTAAAGGAGTGGTCTTTATCAACGGGCAGAATCTTGGACGCTACTGGTCCATTGGCCCCCAGCAAACCCTCTACCTCCCCGCCCCCTGGCTAAACCGAGGAAACAATCAGGTACTGATGCCGTTAACTGTTACTGCCTCTCTGTCTCTAACTGGTTCTCTGGAAAAATCTCTCACACCCTCCACAGGAGTTCACTCAGATGCCTCTGTTAGGAACATCACAGATCAACAGTTTTGATATACAGCTATAGCGGCTGGGCCACCCCGTGGGTTTGATGATATTGAACTTGGCAGTGCTTTGCTGGAATAGTCCTCAGGCGACTTCTCTTTCCTCTGAACATGTTGTCTCCACACCTCGGCACCTTACTGCTATGTTGACCTCTGTTGTGTTTCAGAGTCTTTTGTTTTTGTTGATCTCAGGTCGTTGTGTTTGAGGAGCAGGAAGCTGATGGTAAAATCCAATTCGCCAGTGAGCCGGACCTTGGAATGACTGTTGACGTACAGTGAGGATGGCCTGGTGGAATGGAGTTATGGTTAGGAGTTCCATCCTCTCACATTTTTTACACTCTGTCTGCCATCAGGGACCTAGCTGGATAGCTACTCAGAATCGATGCACATCACTGCACATGGCATTTATTTCCTGTCGGGAAGCCCCTGAATGATCCAGACTAGTTAAGCATCCTACTAGATCTTGCAAACGTAACTGTGCCCTCATTATATTTGATATGCCACTGCAATATCTGTATTGCAATGTACTGCAATATCTGTTTTGCAATGTACTGCAATATCTGTTTTGCAATGTTCTGCAATATCTGTTTTGCAATGTACTGCAATATCTGTTTTGCAATGTACTGCAATATCTGTTTTGCAATGTACTGCAATATCTGTTTTGCAATGTACTGCAATATCTGTTTTGCAATATCTGTTTTGCAATGTTCTGCAATATCTGTTTTGCAATGTTCTGCAATATCTGTTTTGCAATGTTCTGCAATATCTGTTTTGCAATGTACTGCAATATCTGTTTTGCAATGTACTGCAATATCTGTTTTGCAATGTTCTGCAATATCTGTTTTGCAATGTTCTGCCATACTATTTTGGAGATTTCATGTGTTTTAATGTATAGGTGTTTGTCTCTATTCAAAGACACATCTACTTGCGATATGGCATTGTGTTTTATTTGATTGGATAGCAAAATACATTAGATTGTGCTTTTGACGTGTGATGGTGAATTAAACTGAACGATCAGTGCAGTGGAGATTCTCAAATACAAAGACATTTGGGAAGTGCTTCACTATTCAGTTGTTTATTTGTCTTGATAAATGTCATATGGTATCTCTGAGGTGGAGTCATGGGGAGAAATTAACAACCTTTAGAGTTACATGCAGAAGAAGTGATTCACACAGGGATGGAAGATGACTGTGGATCAAAGTAGGTAAAGGAAGGGGGAGTGGAGGAAATTGTGATTTGCCCTAAGAAAGCCTAGTATGAGCCATCACCTTTGTTACATTATGTATATACCACTACGAAGCTAAACACTGGATAGGGCTGTTCCATTTCATTAAGCCGTTTCTGACTGTCAGAAGAGTATCACTCGTCGATCGGACTGTGAGAGTGTGAGAAAGCCAAGGGTGTAAGGAGAAGTTTGAGTTTTCTACCATCAGATTGCTACAGCTACTTATGATTCGTTAAGTGATTACAACAGTGTAGGAGCAAGCTCCATTAAATGTCTTAAGAGATTAAATTGCACTTCCATTATGTACAACTCATCTCTTATTGTTGTCTGAGTTCATCTCTGCAGGGCTCTCTAGACAGGCCCAAATATTTTTCCTAAAATCACATTAATGAACACAATCAATTCTAAGAAGTGTAATTGAAAATGAAGGCTACTGATAGCGATTGAAGTCAGAGCAATACATAATTGATGGAAAATAATGAAATGTTGTGTCTCAGTTTGTTGGTGTTGCCCGCAAACCTAAATGTGACCTCAGAAGAGCTTGTCTGTGTGTGGATTCTGAACCTCATTGGCTGAGAGGCACCGATGAGAAAAGAAGGGGGTGGGGCCAAACATGGACAAAAATGTTCAATTATAATTAAATTTGACGAGGACATTCATACTTCAAATAAATACATAAATAAATATATTTCTATTGATTTTTTCATAAATATACAGACTTGACTTGACATTTTGAAGAATGGAAACAGATCAGAAGACATTGATTCTTGCCTTAATGGTACTTTGCTGTGCAATCCAAAAATCCAAAGGCTAAAGGTGAGGTCAACATGAAGATTAACAGCCACACACATTGTTTGATCGCAAAACATTCGGTTTGAATTCCTCGATTTAAACAATACTATTTAATAGAAATGATCAGAAATGACATGTTGGTATGTCCATTTGTATACCAGTACCTGATGGGGGAGCATATTTTTGGGGGAGCCTTATTCGATGGGGGAACAGTACCTGATGGGAAAACTGTGTCTGATCTAATACTGCTTTGGATAATTGAACAAGCCATAACTATCCTGGTCATTGATCTCCCTTTTTCATAGTTTGCCATTAGTGTCTTCCCCTACGTTAAGCATACGTTAAGAAACTGAAACGGACATGAAACCTTAATACTGTAAAGGTATAGCTCAGCGTGACACCATGCATTGTGCTTGTCTTTACATTTTGCCTACTATTGCCAAGAATTGTCACAAAGTGTGTCACAAAACTTCAACCCATATATGGTACAGTTTTGTCAGGGCAAGAAACTACGATTGAGCATGCATGGATAGAATGGTGTTGCAGACTGGGGTTCTAGCATGGGTTATCTTGCTAGTAGTTGTCCAAAGCAGAGGATCTTATTCTAGTTTTCATGGTATATTTGATTTGCCGCCTTACTCGCCTACAGTTCATAGAGCCATTAATGAGTGTGGGTTGTTTCTTGATTGTCTGTCTACCTCTGATGAAACTGAGGTAAAGTATTCAGTAACATTTCTACACTGCAGTGGGCTTATAGATGTAGCTGTGGTACGAGCGCAAATATCTAACTTACGTAGGCAATACGCACTCTGAACCTGGATGCTTATGCACATTTTACTGTATATCTCGACTGTCTGTGCCTTTAGCTTAGATAACTTCAATTGCTTTCTTTAGTCCTACTCTACTTGTTAGCTACTGTGGTTATATAAACCAGCATACTGTATGGCCATCTGCCAAACTGCTCATCATTGGGTAATGGGAATACTGTAACATATGCACAAAGTTGGGTTAAACCTAACGTGGTTATGTGCTGTTATACTGTCCATGTCATGTGATGTAAAAACAGGAGTGAACATGTGCTATGCCAGTTGTCATACAGTGAGGTGTTCTTGGCAATGTGTAAATCAATTCTTAGTTTTGAGTTTACATTTCTATAAATTCAGTAGTTACATTTTATCTGAGAGGACCTTACTATGAGTCCTCCAATTGTTCCTGTGTTCAATTAGTATGTACAAGTGTTGCCACTTAGGAACACAGTCACTGGTGCTTTTAAGTGCTAAGTTAAGTTTTGGGACCTGTACCTGTAATATTGTGTGTCTCCTACACGTTAGGAGCCCATCTTGATGTCAGTTATTTCAAGTGACTAGCTTCAGTACACACTGAATTACATGTTTAAGAATGACACTGAAAAATGATGGTGTCCCAGCTTTAGCTTTCAAAATGGAGGCAAGAGTCAGTCAGTAGTATTGAACTAGCAATAAAATGCATGTAAACACCAAAAAAACACTAATTAAATAAAAGCAGACATAGTTTTAGTTATACAAAAAAGGACATTCCTTCCCTTTTTGAACTTTCAGTGTTTGCTGAAAGTAGTATTTATCTTCTGAGAGATGACTTGTTCGGATTCTCCATAATTGTTCGGTCTGAAGACGTGGAGGCCATTTCAGTACATGTCTATTAAAGGTGTCCAGGGGCTCAGTGTCCAATCAGATCCTTCAGTCTCTTACAGACCCTACTAAGATCTCAGGATCTCATCCCCTGGACTGTAGATCCATGTCTATAGAGGGAAAGCCAATAGATATCTCATTAACCTGTTCAGGCCAGTAAAGTTCCATCTCATTGGCTGCCTAACTCCCTCTCTCCCTACAGTGTTTGTGTTGTGCTGTCTCGTGTTAGGACACTACAGACGCAGTATGGTGCCATGCAGGTTCCGAGAGCATCGATCGCCCGTTGATCCTTAATGGCTCAGCTCTCACCACCTGCTTCATGTTGGTGCTGCTGGCAACATTTAACCTGATAAATATTGCCATCTTGTACTAATCTGTGCTTTAATATGATACATTTGTACTGTTTTAATCCCAATATTAAAAGCGTTTAGTTTCAGTCAAGGGGATTAGGATTTGGCCCCGAGACAGTCTTTTTTGAGATGATTAAGACATGAACACTGTTTGCACTGGGAGATGGCCTCTTTTTCTTCTCAGGGTCCATATTAGACAACCACCTGGAACAGAGAGCAAGGACTCAGTGAGAAATTACACACATTCCTAATTAAGTCCATTTGCAGTACAGATCAATATAGTTGTAATAACGCTTACAGTTATTAGTGACCTTCTTAGCCCAAAAATGTGGGTGTCTGTAAAAGCAACGGATAAGTACAACAATACCCTGAAATGTGCTTATCATTGGTATACCATTTCCCTGTTCGCCAGAGGTTATACAAATATTTTTATATAAATTAGGAAAATAAGTCTGAGATGTGAACTAATTTCAATAATTTCTCTCTTTACCATCGCCCGAGGAGACAACGTTAAATCTCCACATTGGGGTCTGTAAATCCTTTCTTTCCCTCATTTACAAGGACAGGTTTTTCCGTCCTGGTGTGCCAAACGAGAATCTGTAGAGAAATATCAGAGAAGATAATCAGCATCAGGCAGCACTCTCACGATCTAACACACACCCATCCCCTCTCCTCTCTCCTCTCCTCGTGGGCTGTGGTGATGTTCTTCTGAGCATCGACTCCCAGATATAGCAACATGAGCAGTACAGATGGTACAATTGGAAACCTATCTATAAGAATGTACTCCGGCGTGTCAGCTCGGCCCTGCTCAACATTGTATGATGGTGAATAGTGAGTGGCCGTAGTGGAAAAAGGCTCTTCTTTTAGGCTCTTTTGTAAGTGATGAAGCTCAGTTATTTTGGGTGCGTCACGTACCAGTAACTATAGCCCCAATCACGCCTTTGGATTGGGATGATTTGGCCCTGGAGGCCGGACACATATCCAGGAGAGTGATGGTGGAAAAGAATTGGCGTATAGAGCTCATTTTCTTCCGCTCTCCCCTCAGTCTCTGAGCAGCCCTTCCTTTCATCTCCTCCACCTCGGTAATGAATTATGCATGGGGCGTGTTTGAGCTGCCTCCACCAGGAGCCAACTCCCACTTTACCCAGGTGTAGATGAGGTTAATTGTCACACTTGCGTCTGAAGAGGTAGATTATAAGGAGGAGAGGTGCTGGAGCACGGCTCATCCCCCATCCCTCTCCCTGTGCTCATCTGGGCTGAATGTTAGGATGTCCCCTGCTCCATTCCACCCCCCCACCCCCACACACTCTTTTCATCTACTCCCCTCCAGGAGCCCTGAATATAATCAGGCTGAATATCCCATCCTGTGAGTGTGAGTGGTGGTGAGCTAAGGCCCCTGGGTGACTCCTCTCTACCCAGGGAGAGGCTTAGCAGCTGGGGCTAGGGCCAGGCAGGGAACAGCAAGGCTGGAGATGAAGTGGGCATGAAACACCACTCTGTGCCCTGAAGCCTTTTACAATCACACCCACAATGTGAGGAGAGCCTGCCAGTTACCTAATCGATCCTCTCACATTTTTAGCACCTGGTTATATAGGAATTTGTTTTGGAGAGAGTGAACTTGCCACTGCCTCTGCACTAAAGTTGGATCAACCAGAGGATCATCAGAGTATATAAAATACCAATAGGTAAAACATGGATATTCTGGTGTAAAATGACAGAGTATAACATGTAAAAAGAAAGCATCTATTTGGCTCTATCTACCTTAGTGCAATTAGCTGCTTTGGGCTCCAGGTCGTTGAGTGTGACCAGCTCCCGGAGCAGGCTGCTCTCCTGATAGCCTCCCTTCACTCCCCGCAGCTTGAAGTAGGCCTGGGGCTTGAAGAGAATGAGCCGCAGGTTGATGGCGAAGCCCGCCATGTCGATGGCAAAAGGCCGGTGAGGGTCAAATACAGTCTTCCAGCCGTACACCTTTCCCGCTGCGTTGACCTTGGGCGACTCGTAGCGCAGACCACCAACGAAGGCCACAGGCCATACAGATACCTTCCTTGTTGACCTCATCTGGATAGAGAAGAAGAGAGGACCGAGAGAGTTAAGCATCTTTGCGCTGTTTGTATTGTAATGAACAGGATCAGTTTATCAGTGTCTATACGAGATGTGCCAACAAGGCAAGATACATTAATTACAGGAGACAATAGTTTTCACTGCAAACAATGATACAAATAGAGCCAGACAAGCTGAAAGCTACAGCGTGTATGTTGCATGTATCACAAGAGCCATGCAGGGCCACCCTATAATCTAAGAAGAGTCAATGTGGACAGAGCTAAGTGGGTTTGAGGACCAGGGCCATTATTCAGAGTGGATGGGAGAAGAAGAGCAGGTTGGATGAGGAGATGCTTAAAAGGTGCCAAGCCTCTTCCGTTCCTCAGAGCCTCAGGTTTGTCCTTTAATCTTCCAGCATCAAAAGATCTCCCGGCCGCCTGCTCTTTGTCGACTGTATTTCTGCACCACTGGCAGCGGGAGAGAGCCGTCCAAATCATGAAAGGAAATGTTCTAATGAGGAGGGCTGAACTGTAGAGTAATTTAGCCACACTCAATGCAGTAGCAATAATACTGTTGCTGGTGTACTGTTGTGGAAGGGCTTTTTAAATGAGGTGTGTAGCAGGGAGAGGAGATGTGTGTGGTGGGTGGGTGGGACCACACTGTGGAAACAAGGCTCTCTGTGTGTGTGTGTGTGTGTGTGTGTGTGTGTGTGTGTGTGTGTGTGTGTGTGTGTGTGTGTGTGTGTGTGTGTGTGTGTGTGTGTGTCCCAGTATTCTAGTCGTATCTGATGATCACCCATCTGCCCAGGGGATCAGAGAGGAGACGTGTGTGAGAACAGGATGGAGGGCGCCAGGGTTTATGATTGAAGTTTGGAAACACATCTGGGCCACTGAGACCAGGACTCTGCCAGGCTAGCCACCTGGATAACATTTTGCATGATCGTGCGTTAGGGATGACATCACCCTCTCCCAAGGGTCATGTGTGATTTTTGTTCATTAGAAAACTGACCTTTTATCACAAGTTTAGATCATGTATCTTTCCTATGAGGGAAATAGCTGTTTTCCTCAAGGGTTTGGTTCTGGAATTAAACTGTCTCAAGCATTGTCTGGGGGGTTGCCCCTCTCCCTCCATGATACAATGTGAAAATGAATGTTTCCAATGCTGCCACTGACGGGAATCAGTGATAAAACAGTACCCCGTCTCCTCAGTTTAGAGCTGATCAAGTGAAAATGCCACAAAGTGCTGCCCAATTTTTGTGGATTTGAAGTGTTTGTGCTAAGTCCCTCTCCTCTCCTCTCCTCTCCTCTCCTCTCCTCTCCTCTCCTCTCCTCTCCTCTCCTCTCCTCTCCTCTCCTCTCCTCTCTCTCTCAGCTATGTTTCCTTTACTGGGGCGAGGCAAGTGATGGGGAGGCCCACAGAGACCGCCTGCCTATGTTCTTGAAGTCAGAGCACAACAAAGGAAACTAATTCCAAACTCTAAAGGGAGATGGCAGACATCCAGGTGTGTTAATCAATCTGGAGCGCAGGAGAGGGTGAGGAGATGGGGATCTATACTTGTTCACAGAGGCTCTAAAGTGAGTTGTCATCAGAAACGGGCTGATACTGCTATCGGGTGATTGTAATGCTATAGGTTGATTATCTGTCTGTAATACATGTAATTGATGGCTTAGTCCATAGAGAACACAGTAGAAAATGGTTAGTTTAACTCCTAAACTGTGGCCCATTTTCATCAGTACACACCACATGATACATAAACCAGAAGCAATATTATTCTATTTACCTTTTATATCGAATACTTATTTTATCATCTAAAAAAGTATTCAATTTAGGTGATATATTCTATTCTAAGTGATCTGGTTCACAATGTTAAATGTGGATGCTGAAGGAGAATAGAGAAGGGTAGATAAAAAGAGAGAGGCAGACACTGCCTGTAAATACTCCTTGTGGCTTTGGAAAGGCAACATAAGCATTTTCTATGAAAGCTTAATAATTAATGCACCCCTTTACAGTGATGTAGTTTAACTATGACAGATGCATATTTAATGAAATATGCTATTCATCCCAAAGGTGTTCGATGGGGGTGAGGTCAGAGCTCTGTGCAGGCCAGTCAAGTTCTTCCACACCGATCTCGACAAACCATTTCTGTATGCACCTCGTTTTGTGCAGGGGGACAGAAAAGGGCCTTCCCCAAACTGTTGTCACAGAATTGACTAGAATGTAATTGTAGGCTATATTGTAGCATTAAGATTTCCCTTCACTGGAACTAAGGGGCCTAAACAGCCCCAGACCATTATTCCTCCGCCACCAAACTTTACCGTTGGCACTATGCATTGGGGCAGGTAGCATTCTCCTGGCATCCGTCAAACTCAGATTCGTCTGTCAGACTGCCAGAAGCGTGATTAATCACTCCAGAGAACACGTTTCCAATGGCAGCGAGCTTTACACCACTTCAGCCGACGCATGGCATTGCGCATGGTGATCTTAGGCTTGTGTGCGGCTGCTCGGCCATGGAAACCCATTTCAGTTATTGTGCTGATGTTGCTTCCAGAGAAAGATGATTTGTACGCGCTACACGCTTCAGCAGTCCTGTTCTGTGAGCTTGTGTGGCCTACCACTTCACTACTGAGCCGTTGTTGCTCCTAGACATTTCCACTTCACAATAACAGCACTTACAGTTGACTGGTACAGTTCTAACAGGGCAGAAATTTGACGAGCTGACTTGTTGGAAAGGTCCCAATGCCACTGAGTTCTTCAGTAAGGCCATTCTACCGCCAATGTTTATCTATGGAGATTGCATGGCTGTGTGCTCGATTTTATACACCTGTCAGCAACGGGTGTGGCTGAAATAGCCAAAACCACTAATTTGAAGGCGTGTCCACATACTTTTGTGTATATATATAGTGTATTTTAATTTTCACAATTTACCGCAGAGTCTCTGCCCATGTCTCTCGACATGGAATATTTCCCATGGTTTGAGAACATCTTGTTTCTGCTTTAGGTGAGAGAATCTGCTTAATGTAATAAGAGAACCCTTTTTGATTCCAGGCAGAACTCTTTTGGTTTCCATGAAAAACCCTCTGGGGAAAGGGTTCTACATGGAACCCAATAGGGTTCTACCTTGAATCAAAAAGGTTCTTTCTGTAACCAAAAAGTGTTCTTCTATGGGGACAGGTTCTGGATAGCACCTATTTTTCTAAGAGTGTATAAATGATTCAATTTGTACCAGTTTTCATATTTTAAATGTCAGGTCAAGCTGAACAAGTTGGCGTCTTTCCATTCAGGTTAATTCAAGTCCAGATCACAACAACATGACATATCCAACTGCAATCTCTTGGATGGATGTCTACTTTCAACCTCTTCACATGAAGCTGTTATGGCCATCCCCTCCATGACTTACACCTGTTAGCAAGTCGATGAGAATGGTCTGATATTTACTGCTCTGTCAGTTGGGTCGGTCAGCCCAGAGGCAGCTAGCTCAAGCACAGCCCTATAGGTTGTTACTGGTGCTGGGTGTAAGTGATGGAAGGCTTCTAGGGAGAGGGAGAGCACTCTGCCTGATTTCCAGGGAAAGGTAATGACAGGCCCATCGATACCGAGCGCACCATTTACAACCTGCCCCATTCACACTAACAAGACCTGAGGCTAATGCCCTAAGGCCCAACAGTATCCATTCAAGCCAATGTGTCTTGAGTCAAAATGGATGGCCTGAGGCACTGATTACCAAGTTCAAACTTATCCTCGGACCACTGTTGTTGGTAATGGGAATCAAAATACTTCAGGCAATAACCACAATCTGTTACGACTAGGAGTAGGAGTAGGAGTAGCCACCATTCATGTTAAAATAAATTAGATTAATTCTTGAATTAAATTAGGAGCCATGTAAAACGACACAAATATGTACATTATGTGATGTAAACTCCCCACTACTATTATATTCAATGTTACTAAAGTGAATCTAGTGGACTGGACGTGGCCATGAGATGCCAGTGCGCCCCAGGCCGGTACTGACCTCCTCAAACAGCTCCAGGCTATAGGTGTTGTCGTCATCAGCGAAGTAGACAATGCCCGCCTGGCTGCTGTTGGAGTTGAAGGTCTCTCTGAGCCAGCGCAGTGCCAGGTTCCTCTGCATGGTGCCCCGGGGTATTCTGGGGTCCCGCGTGTCCCCACGCAGCTTATAGTTCCTGGGAGTCTCCACGTTCAGGTGGGTGTAGTTGAGGCCCGTTTCCCTGAGCATGCGTGTGACCAGCGGGGTCCTCCTCTGAGAGTCCTCCACCAGGATCCAGTGCAGGTTGGCCACATGGAGGAAGGTGTTGGCCAGCCGCGTCAGCTCTGCCTTCTGGACCGGGCGGCTGTAGGTGGGGGTGATGATGTGGATGGTGGGCAGCACGTCAGACCATGGCGGCGGCCGTGTGTACACGTACTCCGTCCTCACCACCTCCACTATGTCCTTATCAGAGGAACAGTACTCCTTAGAGTCGCTGGCCTGGCCCGCCTCCCTCCGCCCTCCGTCGGCTCCGTCATCTGCAGGGGAACAGGAAAACATTTAAGGCATTAGCACGCCCCGCGGGTGGGGTCGACCGCTGTATAATCTCAGGTGACACAATCCGAGAGGCAAGTACCTGCAAGTCGGTGTCGATGGACTGCAAGCCTCTCTGGTATGATAAAGATCTCTTTTACTAGGTGGTGACAGGCTGCAAAGAGTGAAAGCAGGCAGCGTGAGGTGAGTGGACAACATGGCTACAGTATGGTTAGGGCAGCGGCTTCCCTGGCTGCCCCTACTCATTCAGCTGGAACAGCCATGGCAGGGAAACTGTCTGTTCCAGTAGTGGAGCTATGATTATGTGGCCCCCATAGCCCTCTATGATGGATAGAATATCATTATTGGATCATTAAGGTAGTTAATTTCTCCCCACATTGTTCCATAGCTAATGGCAATCTTTATCGGTGCTCAGTTAGAGCGGAGGTTCTCACTTCAGACATAAAAATGATATTTCTGCATCACACAGCAGATTAACACAATCTCCTGATGGCCAGATGTTCTGCGGTGGCTGCCAGAAAGCATTCTGGCAACCCCCTGCTCCTTTTAAGACAACCCAAAAAGAAGGCTGCAGATGATTTGTGGAAACCTGCCTATATTACACATTACATTTCACCTTTATGTCAAATGGAAGGAGGCAAAGAACGCTATTAATTTACTGTCACCTTAAAGGCCCAGTATTGTCTAAAATATATATTTCCACACTGAGGTTGAAATAATAAAAAAACGATAATGCTGTTTTGAGTGTAAGAGCTGTTTGAAAAGACCTGAAATTTCAGCCTGTTTTGGTAGGATGGAGTTTTGGCCTACCTGGCGACATCCCCAGGTTATATACAAAGAGTTTCAAACCCTGGTGGGGGGTGGTGGGGGGGTGATAACGTCTCAGGCTTGTGTAACGTATGACATTCAATAAAGCCTGCCTGGAAGCCATTAGGGAGCAGTGATTATTATTTCAGATGCTGATTAAAGGGCATTAGAAATGAATCTAGTCTCCTTTTGATTTAAAAAGTCTGTTACAGTTTAACTGCTAAATAGATTAGCTGAATGACTGCTGAAAACCATATGCTGAGAGTAAATTAGCTTTACTCCAAGCACAAACTGCGGATGGAGCTGTGCGAATCAAAGGACACTTACCAAGAAGTGCATTTTGTATCGCCTTAACTGACAAATTACCTATATTAAAATCTGATAAAGCACACCACCACATTGGGATCTGTAACAGACCCTGTGGAAGGTATGTGTTGCACTGTATGTACTGTACCACGATGTTCTATAACTGTGCATGTGACCTGATTTGATTGGATGAATTGGCTATTGAATAGTCCTACACCATGCAACAGAGGACCTATGAGAAAGCGGAGAATGTACCCTTGCGGATGGCTAGCAGCGGAGCGATTGCGCTTTGGTGCCAAACGGTGATGAGCAGAGTCCATGGTAACACTATCAACACGATGGCAAGAACGTCTCTTCTCTTCGGCATCTCCACGATTGGTTTTATGTCTCGTCATTACCTGTCAGGAGAGAGGAGGAGCGACCAACATGTCAACAACAAGGGCCGCTAGCTAAATGATCCACTCTGCATTTTATTTCAGAATGAGAAGATGTGATGGCTTGGCTGAGAGAGCCGATGACTTTTTCTACCCTGAGGAAGGCGACAGTCTTTTAGCACAGCTGCATAATACGTAAATTCTGTTTTATCTTTCCAGCCTATATATACTCCAATTATACACATGCTGTCAAGCAGAAGGCTTAATTTTCAAAGTGTGAATGCATCTGACACAACGTAAGCCCCATAAAAGCTTCCACTGATAAAGAAATGGGTCAAGAAGAGCAGTTTTTTTCTGCCTCAGTGGAGAGCAGGCAGAAGAAAGTCCTCAGAGGAAATTGCCATTGTTGTGCTGCCTGAGTATCTAGAACTGTATACAGACGGGCACTATCTGGAACAAATCATTTTACCCCTTTTTGAACATGCACATTTCATTGCTTTGGAATATCCGTGATTAGACTGATGGATCAATGTGTTTGTGCTGTGGAAAGCATCCGTGCTGTGAGATTAATATGGTATCTTGCACTCATAAAGCCTATCATAAGCAGACCTATGGCCATATTATGTATTGTGCTAAACATGTTGACGACAATGGTAAATTACTATGAATCCTCACCCACGGTTAGAACTGGATTATGGCACCATCAGTGGTGCGGCTGGAGGAGCCGGGGCCGCACAGCGCAGCAGCAGCAGCACGTCGAGCAGAGTGGTGTGATCGTCCACGACATCTCAGCCAGCCATGCCTCCTCCTCACACAACCAGGAAACACCACCCGGAGACCTGGACGAAAGACAACATCAGTCAGTCACGTTCTAGGAAGACATGACATCAGTCACAGTAGGATGCCATTCAGACCATTTGCACATTAAGTAAACCAAAACCTTCCGGAAACCCAGCCCCATGTTTACCAGCACTCCAAAGATGACAACATCAACTCAGTGAGCTTCATTCTTGTGTCAACTCTAGGAGTCAATAACTACTCAAGGTTGCCTAGCAATCTTCCTCGGCTGTATGTACATCCACAATGTAATATCCCTGTCTCAACTATCGCAGAACTACTGTTCAAGAGCAGGAGCAGCGGAGGACTACAGTACAGAACTCAATGTACATATTACCTCAATTACCTCGACTAACCAGTGCCCCCGCACATTGACTCTGTACTGGTACTTCCTGTATATAGCCTCGCTATTGTTATTTTACTGCTGCTGTTTTACTATTTGTTACTTTTGCTTTCTATTTTTCAAATTGTTTTTCTTAACTTCTTAATGCATTGTTGGTTAAGGGCTTGTAGGTAAGCATTTCACTGTAAGGTCTACACCTGTTGTATTCAGCACGTGACAACTACAATTTGATTTGATTTGGAATTAGGGCTAACGTCATTCCCCACTCGGCAACGTTTAGTTTTCTGAGCCCAAAAAAATACACATTTACTTGTAGTTGTTGGACATAAACCCTGTAAAAACACCAGGAAATCAGCTCCATGTGATACCATTTTTGGAAATCTGTTCCTACGTATTTCCACGCAGAATAGAGAGACATCTGATCGTATACAAACATGAGCAAGGTTTTAGTCTGTTTTAGTCAAGTATTATATCTGTTTGAGCTTCTTGCGGTCAATTTAGCATGACTCAGGATATGACCCAGAAGACGGAAGGTTCAATACACAAAGTAGTTTATTAAACCACAGGGGGAAGGCAAAGGGCAGGTCGAGGACAGGCAGAGGATCGTGAGGAGTCCGACAGGTACAGGGAGGCAGGCTCAGGGTCAGGGCAGGCTGAAGTTTGCAAACCAGCTCAGAGTCAAATAGGTACAGGACGGCAGGCAGGCTCTGGGTCACGGCTGGTAGAATGGTATGGCAGGCGGACTCGGGGTCAGGGCAAGCAGAAAAGGTTGGAACCGGGAGAACTAGGATACAGGCACTAGCGAAAACAGGAGTACAGAAAAACACGCTGGTAGGCTTGACGAGACGAACTGGCAACAGACAAACAGAAAACGCAGGTATAAATACACAGGGGATAATCGTGGGAAGATGGGAGACACCTGGTGTGGGGTGGAGACAAGCACATAGACAGGTGAAACAGATCAGTGTGTGACAGAATTTGCAGTCTACAAATTATTTGTGTAATTATGCCACGGCCCCCCAACATCCCCTCAATCAAATAATCGGCCTGTGGCTGAATCTAGTTGAGGATTCCTGATCTATGTGATGATGTTAAATTAATTTATGGGATTTGCAAAAAGCCATCAACGTAAAGGCATTTCGTATTTTTTTCACCTCACTTTTAGCCTAAATCCAATGACGGGTGACATTTTTTGTTGATTTCACGGTGAATTCAGGTTAGTTGACAACTCAACCAAATGTAAATCAAAACTAGACGTTGAACTGACGTCTGTGCCCAGTGGGTCCTGTTTACAGAAAGAATCTGTGGCAGTGACAGGTTGTTTTTATTTCTCCCTAGAATGTGGATACTGGGAGAAGAGCATACAACCACGTCGCTTGCCAAGAGTCTGGTGCTGTGGATGGAGAATGGTGATGTTATGAAACAATTAGCATTCTATCTCGTCCAAAAGCATGGGAAAGAATGAATGCCACGGTGAGCCAGGATGTCTGTGTATGCTGCAGCTCAGATATTGGTCGGCTGCAGATTGACTGGGTGTATATTTTTAGACACTTTGTGATGGAAGATCAAATGAACTGCAAAGATTTTGTTTTTTTCTTCTAAGCGAACAGCAGGGGCCCACTCTTTTATTGGCATAGTATAAATGCAAATTGCCTCTGACCTGGTAATTCGATAGGGCGTGTATTTGCTTGTGTGTAAGTGCACAAGATTTCTAAACAATCTCTCCTCACACTGACCAAGCTCGTCCAATTTACAGAATGTCTCCTGAGAATTCAGACCAATCAGATGAAAGGATGACAATCAGGAACACTATTTTGAATGGACTTGACTGTAAGTGGAACATATGGATAATACTTTACTGTATTGACAAAAAGATCCATGCTTGCTGCTATTGTCGCTGTATCCGTTGTTAGGTTCTAAGTAAACAGAGTGAAACTCACTCTCGACTAGTAAAGCTCAAACCAAGTTTATTCACCCACTGGGTCACACCGCTGCATAAAACAAAGACTGGTATTTAAACCTTCCTCCTTACACATCTGGACAGACAGGACTTTAGTGATGCCTGTTCTTTCTCACTTCATCTGACCTGACCTCGGCCCAAATTCCTCACTCCTCCCCAACTCACGGCTGTCCTGTTGACTTGTACCAGACTGTGGCCCTTCTCCTTTCCATAGGATACCTGATGTCTAACAATAAAATGTTCTGACAGAATGTAAACGTTCTGCTTTCCCCTGTCTCCCTCAGTAACATGAATAAGGATATTTCAAGTTTAGAAGTCAGAACCCATCACCATGCTCACAAAACACAGTGATGTATTGTACATGTTTCTCAATGGGAGTGCTGCAAGAACACCTTACCTTTCCTCAGCTCAACACATTGTGATGGATCAGAATTAGACAAACACAACCTGGACATTGTACAGCACAACAACCTGTCAACATTTCAGTCTGTCTTTCCTTTCTTAAAGAGAACTAGAAAACAGATGCATCCTGACAGCCTTCAGCTTCTCTCTACAGTGTTATGTTATAAATCTTGATTGAAAAGGATGAACAAGCTATGGTCTTAATCATCAAGAAATCATTAGAATAACAACGTCAAAACATTCCCAAATTAACATCTGCTGACATGAGGAAGCTGAAGACTCTGAAGTCTAATCTCTGCATGTCTCTCAATACCCAATGTCTGAGCTCAATACCAGGTAGACTAGGTAATAGTCCCAGCTCAATACCAGGTAGACTAGGTAATAGTTCCAGCTCAATACCAGGTAGACTAGGTAATAGTCCCAGCTCAATACCAGGTAGACTAGGTAATAGTCCCAGCTCAATACCAGGTAGACTAGGTAATAGTCCCAGCTCAATACCAGGTAGACTAGGTAATAGTCCCAGCTCAATACTAGGTAGTAGTCCCAGCTCAATACCAGGTAGACTAGGTAGTAGTCACAGCTCAATACCAGGTAGACTAGGTAATAGTCCCAACTCAATACCAGGTAGACTAGGTAATAGTCCCAGCTCAATACCAGGTAGACTAGGTAATAGTCCCAGCTCAATACCAGGTAGACTAGGTAATAGTCCCAGCTCAATACTAGGTAGTAGTCCCAGCTCAATACCAGGTAGACTAGGTAGTAGTCACAGCTCAATACCAGGTAGACTAGGTAATAGTCCCAGCTCAATACCAGGTAGACTAGGTAATAGTCCCAACTCAATACCAGGTAGACTAGGTAATAGTCCCAGCTCAATACCAGGTAGACTAGGTAATAGTCCCAACTCAATACCAGGTAGACTAGGTAATAGTCCCAGCTCAATACCAGGTAGACTAGGTAATAGTCCCAGCTCAATACCAGGTAGACTAGGTAATAGTCCCAACTCAATACCAGGTAGACTAGGTAATAGTCCCAACTCAATACCAGGTAGACTAGGTAATAGTCCCAGCTCAATACCAGGTAGACTAGGTAATAGTCCCAGCTCAATACCAGGTAGACTAGGTAATAGTCCCAGCTCAATACCAGGTAGACTAGGTAATAGTCCCAGCTCAATACCAGGTAGACTAGGTAATAGTCACAGCTCAATACCAGGTAGACTAGGTAATAGTCACAGCTCAATACCAGGTAGACTAGGTAATAGTCCCAGCTCAATACCAGGTAGACTAGGTAATAGTCCCAGCTCAATACCAGGTAGACTAGGTAATAGTCCCAGCTCAATACCAGGTAGACTAGGTAGTAGAACTTGGCAGACAGTGCTGGTGTTTTTCTCTCCCCCACTATGGTGAGCAGTGGAAATGGCACTGCTTAACAAATGTGAAGATTAAGGAATACAAATGTGTGTTTGACCTGGAGACTGTTACAATCAATGTCTGACAGTGGGGCTCGACAGCGTTTCACATCAACAACGTCTAACCAGGCGTGAAGGGAGGATTGGAGGGAGTACCTGCTGCAGGTTAAGTAGCTACACATTAGAAATGCATAGTACTGTAGAGAGCAGCTGCACTGATTGGGAGGCACTGGACTACATAGCTTTTGACCCCACCCCTGATGACTGCAACAACAGCAAATGGGAGAGGAGCACAACACAAAACACATATTTCCATATTTTGTACCTACATTGGGTGAGAATAAGGGAGGTGAGATGCGAAAGTACCATTTGAGGGAAGTCAAATTCAAATTTAGGATACAGGTATTCACATTGATGTGACATAATTCAAATTCTACACGAGTCTGACACATTGTTATCTTCTCTCATCCCTTTTCCATGTCTCCAGTCTATATAGGAGTGTACAGTATGTCACAATATACCACAAGACTGTTATTATTATACATCAGACTATTAAACAGTCACCACTAGCTGGCCTCCGCCCAATACCCTGCCCTGATACTCAGACACTGTCACTAGCCGACCCAGTACTCTACATTGCACCTCACACTGTTTCCCTATCTACATAGAGTCATTGAACACTGGTCAATACTGTTTTACCCACTTTATATGTATATACTGTATTCTAGTCATGGCTCATCCTGTATTACTACTGCTGTACACACTTTTTCTACTCACATACTGTCCATACTGTATATAGTATACATATAACTACTGTTGTACACACTTGTTCTACTCCCATACTGTCTATAGTATACATATAACTACTGCTGTACACACCTTTTCTACTCACCTGCCTGCCTCTGATGATTGAGATCCCGTTGGCTCCCATCTACTCATATTTCTGGTATACCAATAATAACACCATCTTTTCCTAGCCACTTCACCAGGGCATAATTTTGATATAGTCTCTAGTCAGTTGGAGAGCCACAGAGGAGATGGTATGTCCTTGTCTGTCCAATCATTATCTCCTACTTATTAATTTATTGGTGTCCTACCAACTGGGCAGGCCTTGGAACAGTTTTCAGTGACGTTTTAGGGACTATCTAAGATGGGAGCTGCGATAGGTCATTAACGATGTTCCTGTCACAGAACAAAAAATACCTTTGCCTGGAGGTGTCATTAAATTTAAATTCTGGATATGTGAGGTATTGATTCATACCACCTTAATTGCTTTAGAAATGACCAAGAATGTACAGCCTGGCTGAGTGGTTTCAACAATCTCTACTTTTCATTGTGTTCTCTATTGTGCTTGTATTGGATTCAGAGAAGCAGACAGAAGGAATACAGGTATTGACAACCAAGATGGGCCAGTTGCTGTGAGGGCTTGGTTGTGGTAAGGCCTCTTACTCCCACCTAGGGGAGGAGAGAGGCACACAACCAAGCTCTCACACACTAACTAGGGAGATTATCATCCCCAATCAGATTATCATCCCCTAGTTAGTGTGTGAGAGTTTGGTTGTGTGCCTCTCTCCTCCCCTAGGTGGGAGTAAGAGGCCTTACCACAACCAAGCTCTCACACACTAACTAGGGAGATTATCATCCCCAATCAGAGACAGCTGTCTAGCGTTGTCTCTGATTGGGGATAGTATTTAATCCCCACACAAATCCACCTGTGTGTGGATCATTGTTCGTTTGTGTTTGTCTGCACTGCCTGCAGCCACAAAAGTAAGTCACGTGTTTTTGTTATAGTTATATTTTTTCACTCTCCTTTTTATTTGTTTAATGCCTCGTGAGAACATCTCATTTCAAATAAAAAGGATGACACTTCACCAGCGCTCCGTATATCGTCCCTTCAATACTATGCACCGTGACAGTTGCTGTATGAAAAAAATAGATTATATGTTTGTAAATAATAACTTCCATAATGCAAGGACGAGCATTGTTTTTGTCCTGTGTTGGTGGGCGTGTGTGTGTCCATTCATGTGCTCATGTGGGCGCACATACAGTACTAGCCTGAGGGTTTGTGTTATAACTTCATCTAGACACTCCATACAAAGAAATACTGTAATATAATGAGCTACAGTAAATATCGAATTCTATTTACATTCTGTTTACTGTACATACATCTCAGATGCCTCCATTGTAATTATAGCCTTCTCCATCTCCAGAGGTAGAGAGACCATACAGGAGAATGGGAGAAAACAACTTATATTGAGTACCCTTGGAGCAGAGTAGAATGCCATCACATACTGGTTCAATGGCTTTGATTCACGGAGAGTGACAGAGTCAAACAGGGATTTGTGTATAGCCAACCAAGTGCCAATCAAGTCTGGGAAGATGTTGCACTGATGTCTTGGTAATGTGAAATTCAGAGCAGTGACTAAATACTTCTCCCCCTCAAAATATACATTTTACAGAAATAATTCTCTATTTTGCGATGTTCACTCGTGGTTTATTATAAGAATTATCATTTCCCTATAGTAGGCTTATGTTACATGTTCCAAGAATAATGGCGGCGGAGGAGATGGCTGCCGTTTTACGGGTCCCTAACCAATTGTGCTATTGTGTGTGTTTTTTGCGTTATTTGTAACTTATTTTGTACATAATGTCTCTTATGACCGAAAAGAGCTTCTGGATATCAGGACAGTGATTACTCACTTCGTACAGGACTAAGATGAGTCGGATGCAAAGGATTTCCTTCAGATACTCGACAAGGCCCAAATCCCCGTCGTTCGCATGAGAAAGAGACAGAGACATCGGGGACGGAGGTTGGTGTGCCTTGTAAGTGCTTTGAAAGGCTGGTCATGACTCAAATCAACACCATTATCCCAGAAACCCTTGACCCACTCCAATTTGCATACCGCCTCAACAGATCCACAGATGATGCAATCTCTATCGCACTCCACACTGCCCTTTCCCACCTGGACAAAAGGAACACTTACGTGAGAATGCTGTTCATTGACTACAGCTCAGTGTTCAACACCATAGTTTCCTCAAAGCTTATCACTAAGCTAAGGATCCTGGGACTAAACACCTCCCTCTGCAACTGGACCATGGACCTCCTGACGGGCCGCCCCTAGGTGGTAACGGTAGGTAACAACACATCTGCCACGCTGATCCTGAACACGGGGGCCCCTCAGGGGTCCTGTACTCCCTATTCACCCATGACTGCATGGCCAGGCATGACTCCAACACCATCATTAAGTTTGCAGACGACACAACAGTGATAGGCCTGATCACCGACAACGATGAGATAGCCTTTAGGGAGGAGGTCAGAAAGCTGGCCGTGTGGTGCCAGGACAACAACCTCTCCCTCAACGTGATCAAGACAAAGGAGATGATTGTGGACTACAAAAAAAATAGGACCGAGCACTCCCCCATTCTAGTCGACATGGCTGTAGTGAAGCAGGTTGAGAGCTTCAAGTTTCTTGGTGTCCACATCACCAACAAACACACCAAGACAATCGTGAAGAGGGAAATACAAAGCCTATTCCCCTCAGGAGACTGAAAAGATTTGGCATGGGTCCTCAGATCCTCAAAAAGTTGTACAGCTGCAACATCGAGAGCATCCTGACTGGTTACATCACTGCCTGGTACGGCAATTGCTCAGACTCCGATTGCAAGGCACTACAGAGGGTAGTACATCACTAGAGCCAAGTTTCCTGCCATCCAGGACCTCTATACCATGAAGTGTCAAAGACTCCAGCCGACCTAGTCATAGACTTTTTTTCTCTGCTACAGCACGGCAAGCAGTACCGGTGCAACATGTCTAGGTCCAAAAGGCACCTTAACAGCTTCTACCCCCAAGCCATAAGACTCCTGAACAGGTAATCAAATGACTACCTGGACTGTTTACGCTGCTGCTACTCTCTATCTATTATCTATGCATAGTCACTTTAACTCTACCTACATGTACATATTTCCTCAATTACCTCGACTAACCTGTGGCACCACACACTGACTCTGTACCGGTAGTCCTGTATATAACCTCCTCACACTGACTCTGTACCGGTAGTCCTGTTTATAACCTCCTCACACTGACTCTGTACTGGTACCCCTGTATATAGATAGATAGATAGATAGATACTTTATTGATCCCCGAGGGGGAAATTTCTTATAGCCTCGCTACTGTTATATTACTGTTGCTCTTTAATTATTTGTTATTTTTTACTTATTTACTTTACTTATTTTTCTTAAAACTGCATTGTTGGTTAAGGGCTTGTAGGTCAGCATTTCACGGTAAGGTCTACACCTGTTGTATTCGGCGCACGTGACAAATACAAATTGATTTTATTTGATTTGAATACGGACAAGTTGACATGTAATCAAAGATAATCCATCTCTAAATGTGCCTAATGAGTGTGGGGATGCCAGACCGCCTCATTTCCACCTACTGTTAAGTCAGCCCATGTAGATTTACACTCTTTGCTTTGCTTAACACGAGGCCGGCACTCTGTCCACTTTAATGCTGCTTAATAACTTAATCAGTCCAAAAGAGCAGCGGGGAGTACACTTTCCCATTTGATGCATGGCTGTTTAATTTTCTGGAAAAGTTAAGTAAGCCATTTTCAGCGTGGGTTGCCCTTGATTGATGGCCGGGATCCTGTCCAGAGTCGGCTGCCTCAGCATTGATGAAAGATTTATGCGCCCATTCCAAGGCAGGTTATTCTCTGCTGATAACCACGGCCTGTCTACCACTTTCCCCTTGAATTTATGTGCAGCTCAGCCAGGCAGGGCAACTTCTTTCAGCTGAACTCGAGATTAGGCACTCACAGGTGAGGTAGGAAGAACACAGACATCCCCTAGGACCATGGGGACTGAAACTGAAACCTTGAGCAAAGGGTAAAGATCCGGTCATGTCATGACATGTCTCATATTAGAAACTGGTTGGTTCGAGCCCTGAATGCTGATTATCTGAAAGTCGTGGTATATCAGACCGTATACCATGGGTATGACCAAACATTTATTTTTACTGCTCTAATCACATTGGTAACCAGTTTATAGTAGCAATAAGGCACCTCAGGGGTTTGTAATATACTGTATATGGCCAATATACATGGCTAAGGGCTGTTCTTATGCACGATGCAACGTGGAGTGCTAGGACACAGGCCTTAGCCTTGGCCATATCCCACACCCCCTCCAGCGTTATTGCTTAAGTGACCTACAGTGGGGAGAACAAGTATTTGATACACTGCCGATTTTGCAGGTTTTCCTACTTACAAAGCATGTAGAAGTCTGTAATTTTTATCATAGGTACACTTCAACTGTGAGAGACGGAATCTAAAACCAAAATACAGAAAATCACATTGTATGATTTTTAAATAATTAATTTGCATTTTATTGCATGACATAAGTATTTGATCACCTACCAACCAGTAAGAATTCCGGCTCTCACAGACCTGTTAGTTTTTCTTTAAGAAGCCCTCCTGTTCTCCACTCATTACCTGTATTAACTGCACCTGTTTGAACTCGTTACCTGTATAAAAGACACCTGTCCACACACTCAATCAAACAGACTCCAACCTCTCCACTATGGCCAAGACCAGAGAGCTGTGTAAGGACATCAGGGATCAAATTGTAGACCTGCACAAGGCTGGGATGGGCTACAGGACAATAGGCAAGCAACTTGGTGAGAAGGCAACAACTGTTGGTACAATTATTATAAAAATGGAAGAAGTTCAAGATGACGGTCAATCTCCCTCGGTCTGGGGCACCATGCAAGATCTCACCTCGTGGGGCATCAATGATCATGAGGAAGGTGAGGGATCAGCCCAGAACTACACGGCAGGACCTGGTCAATGACCTGAAGAGAGCTGGAACCACAGTCTCAAAGAAAACCATTAGTAACACACTACGCCATCATGGATTAAAATCCTGCAGCGCACGCAAGGTCCCCCTGCTCAAGCCAGCGCATGTCCAGGCCCATCTGAAGTTTGCCAATGACCATCTGGATGATCCAGAGGAGGAATGGGAGAAGGTCATGTGGTCTGATGAGACAAAAATTGAGCTTTTTGGTCTAAACTCCACTCGCCGTGTTTGGAGGAAGAAGAAGGATGAGTACAACCCCAAGAACACCATCCCAACCGTGAAGCATGGAGGTGGAAACATCATTCTTTGGGGATGCTTTTCTGCAAAGGGGACAGGACGACTGCACCGTATTGAGGGGAGGATGGATGGGGCCATGTATTGCGAGATCTTGGCCAACAACCTCCTTCCCTCAGTAAGAGCATTGAAGATGGGTCGTGGCTGGGTCTTCCAGCATGACAACGACCCGAAACACACAGCCAGGGCAACTAAGGAGTGGCTCCGTAAGAAGCATCTCAAGGTCCTGGAGTGGCCTAGCCAGTCTCCAGACCTGAACCCAATAGAAAATCTTTGGAGGGAGCTGAAAGTCTGTATTGCCCAGCGACAGCCCCGAAACCTGAAGGATCTGTATGGAGGAGTGGGCCAAAATCCCTGCTGCAGTGTGTGCAAACCTGGTCAAGAACTACAGGAAACGTATGATCTCTGTAATTGCAAACAAAGGTTTCTGTATCAAATATTAAGTTCTGCTTTTCTGATGTATCAAATACTTATGTCATGCAATAAAATGCAAATGAATTACTTAAAAATCATACAATGTGATTTTCATGATTTTTGTTTTAGATTCCGTCACTCACAGTTGAAGCGTACCTATGATAAAAATTACAGACTTCTACATGCTTTGTAAGTAGGAAACACTGCCGATTTTGCAGGTTATCAAATACTTGTTCTCCCCACTGTATGTGTGGCGGTAAACTAATATGATTAGGAAAACAAGTAAAAGGTCAAGACATCTGTCTCTTGTAGGAGATGTTAGGACAGAAAGAACATTTACATTCTATTGGGAGACTGCTTGCCATCGTTGTCCCACAGAGCACCATAATTCAGTGTAAAGAGTGAACAGTGACGTACAACCACGCAGAATCTTTTCACAAAAATATCCATAGGCTTTATTCACATAACACTGTCTTCACTTCATCCCTTTAATTGTCATTGTGCACATATTTTATTTGTGATACAGTAATACACCGTCAGCTATATTGTATACCGCCTCGTTTTTTTTAAAATGCTGATTCTCAGTCATAAAAGTACAGTATTATTTCACTGTGTGGAGCTGTATGCTGCTGATGCATGGCTATTCTACACCACAGGCACTGGACACACTGAGTAGTTTGTTTAGCAATAATTAGTTCCATGACATCTACAAAATGTGAGATGAGTCTCATATAAACGGTTCATGAGCTATCAGCATTGTACTGAATGCTATTACAGCACATTAAGAAATGTAATCGGTGTCAGAATCTGACCTTTCTGGTTAAAAACGATAGTGTTCAGTTTCGTTGCCGTAATCATGCACCATTTAGAAGGAAATACAGTAAGGTCCCAGTGTTCAGTGTGGAACATAGATGTATGATTTATCTAGCCATAGATCAGGCTCACTCATAAACATAGACCAAGGGTTAGCACCAGGAGCCTCCTAGATAGATTCATGAGTTAATTAAAGTTAGTGTACTGAGTGGGAGTTTAGGCCAACACTCCCCACCGTCCTCTCCTCTCATACGCCACAGCATACCCTGGTGGTAGCTAGTGCTAACTCTACTCTATGCTCCCCTGATGAGGGAGAGACGATGGATTCTTCACATAAAGCCTTCTCAAGAGCCAAAGTCCCCAATTACTGGATATGCCTGTGTGGAGTGAAAAATGAATCTGATAATCACTAATTAAACCAGGGGGAATTCATCCAAGGTTGAGGCAGCCTGCACATGATTTTTGTTGGGCTTGGAAAATAACTGGTAAGGAATGACAAGGAAAGAAAGTAATACCAGAACAAATTGAAACTATGAGCTGTGGCTGTGTTGTTAATAGCCACCTTTGTTAAATAGCAACACTCACATTGAAGGTGTTTTTTGAATGACTGTAACACAATACGTGCAGGGTAGTCTAACATGAACATCAAATAGCACTAAGCAGCTATTGTAAATGCCTTGACAACATTATCAATCTGAATATCAACGATATCGATGATGAACATTAGAAGGGGGATAAGCTTTAACTGGACATTGATTTCTACATGGGCACCATTCCTGTTCATCCCTGTTGTTTTCTTAATTGCATAATTTGTGAGACTGTTGGCATGACATGCTGTCATTAGCTTTTAACCTGTCACTAAAAGGCAGCCCTCTGAAGTAAAACAATTTTGTGGTGGAGTTTTATTTAATGGCTTTGGTAATTAGAGAGAGAGCTAGCTATTAGTTGGTTCGTGCACACTTTTGCTTATTATATGAGAGTGATTCAGTTTGGTAATGCAGCCCACAGGAATACATGTTGAACTTCATACATCCACTGGATTGGCTACTCTGGATTTAGAGTTGTGTATTATGTTTATACGTTTAGCTGCTGGTTTTAGTCTAAATAAAAAGCTAGGATAAATTAATCCATCTCATTCAACACAGAGTTCTAAAAGCAGAATGATGGGGGGTATGGGCATGGCCTATCAAGCTACTTAATACTGAACAGCTAACACTTTCTATATGCGCAACAAGGCCACCCTGTATTTTGTTCAGTAAAGAAACATGACATGTCATTGCACACAAAATAAACCATCTTATTTATTTATTTAACCTAGTTTAAGCAGTGAGTCCCATTGAGATCAAGGTCTCTTTTGAAAGGGAGCCCTGCAAAATGTCATGAATGTCACCTGACCATACTGAGTGACCTTTATATAAACCATTTGTATATAAAGAAATGCCTAACCTCTCCTTATAGCACTGCAGGATTGAGAGATATGTTTATTTTTTATATATATTTAAAGTTTTGAAGGATTTAGGTAAACCTAAAGCCAATTCATTCCTACAAAAACCGGCACGTGCCCAAATATGGGGCTAAACTGACAGTCTCCAATATTAATTGAAAACATGAATACATTATGATACACAATGAGCACTTGTTGTCTCTCAAATATATTGTTGCAAGTGAATTTTAGTCAAATTAGTGTAGACATCACATCAGTCAAAACACCTCAAAACAAGACATGGTATCAAGAACAAGATAAAGTTAGCTGAAACGAGCCACCTACGATTCCCCACATGGCAGGTTCTTGTCATTGTTACTAGCTATCTGACCATCCAGAATCACGACAACACACCGCCTTCTGGCCCATTGAAGCAAGTGCATCGTTTTAGTGACGTTGTCAGCTAAAACATCTATAGATAGAGAATGTACAGTTGAAGCATTTGCTCAGAAACTTCAAAGTGTACTCTGCACAGATTGGTGTATTAACATTTTTAGAAGCAATGACATTTAAACCCCCTTGGTGAAATGCGAAATAAGTGTCACACTGGACATACAGTACCAGTCAAAGGTTCGGACACACCTCCTCATTCCAGGGTTTTTCTTTATTTTTACTAATTCTACGTTGTATTCTTCAAAGTAGCCACCCTTTGCCTTGATGACAGCTTTGCAAAGTCTTGGCATTCTCTCAACCAGCTTCATGAGGTAGTCACCTGGAATGCATTTCAATTAACAGGTGTGCCATGTTAAAAGTTAATTTGGGGAATTTCTTTCCTTCTTAACGCGCTTGAGCCAATCAGTTGTGTTGTGACAAGTTAGGGGTGGTATACAGAAGATAGCCATATCTGGTAAAATACCAAGTCCATTATGGCAAGAACAGCTCAAAGAGAAACGACAGTCTATCATTACTTTAAGACATGAAGGTCAGTCAATCTGGAAAATGTAAAGAACTTGAAAAGTTTCTTCAAGTGCAATCGCAAAAACTATCAAGCGCTATGATGAAACTGGCTCTCATGAGGACCGCCACAGGAAAGGAAGACCCAGAGTTACCTCTGCTGCAGAGAATAAGTTCATTAGAGTTACCAGCCTCAGAAATTGCAGCCCAAATAAATGCTTCACAGAGTTCAAGTAACAAACACATCTCAACTGTTCAGAGGAGACTGTGTGAATCAGGCCTTCAGGTTTGAATTGCTGCAAAGAAACCACTACTAAAAGACACCAATAATAAGAAGAGACTTGCTTGGGCCATGAAAAAAACAAGCAATGGACATTAGACCGGTGGAAATCTGTCCTTTGGTCTGATGAGTCAAAAATATGAGATTTTTGGTTCCAACCGCTGTGTCTTTGTGAGACGCAGAGTTGGTGAACGGATGATGGTGTGGGGGTGCTTTGATGGTGACACTGTCAGGGATTTATTTAGAATTCAAGGCACACTTAACCAGCATGGCTACCATAGCATTCTGGACAATGACCCAACACACCTCCAGGCTGTGCAAGGGCTATTTTGACCAAGGAGGAGAGTGATGGAGTGCTGGATCAGATGACTTCACCCGACCTCAACCGTATTGAGATGGTTTGGAATGAGTTGGACCACAGAGTGAAGGAAAAGCAGCCAACAAGTGCTCAGCATATGCGGGAACTCCTTCAAGACTGTTGGAAAAGCATTCCAGGTGCAGCTGGTTGAGAGAATGCCAAGAGTGTTCAAACCTGTCATCAAGGGTGGCTACTTTGAAGAATCTAAAATGATTCCATATGTGTTATTTCATAGTAGTCTTCACTATTATTCTACAATGTAGAAAATAGTAAAAATAAAGGAAAACCCATGAATGAGTAGGTGTGTCCAAACTTTCAACTGGTACTGTAAGTGTTAATTATGTAGTCCTATTTGTTCAGTTAATCTAGAGGCCTAACTGAAAATTACTTGTCTTAAATTCAATTCTTAACGATGGGCCTCTGACATTTCAACGCTCATCTCTCCATACTCCACTGTTTTTGCCCTCCTTAAATTACCGACTGGTTGTCATATTTTTGTCAGCCCTTTTACCTCTGCTGTCCTTGTACATCAGTGGTGACACGCGCAGAACAGTGTTGACACAGTATTTCTGCATCTGCTGATGCTACAGAACAGTATACTGTCACTGGCTCGGCTGGAAGATGACTCTGCAGAGAGCTCACCGTTGACTTTGAGCACATGCACTCCTTTGGCTATTCCAACAAACTCAGAGTCTAATAATCTAGTCAGGATCATCTATTCTCGCCAGCCGTCATAATATCTCGAGATAGTGTAGTAGAAAAAACTCTTCCTCTTAAAAACGAAGGCACTTCTGGAGTTTGTAGAAGCAAGATAGACTTTATTGCAAAAAGACAACAAAGCCGAGTGCCCTGCAGGAACCACTCCCCGCACGAACCACTCCCGTACATCTCTAAGTTTTTGGCTTATCTACAAGTTTTGAAATGTTTATTCATAAGACACAGTTATCACAGCTCCACCCATTCTACTTTTCCTCCAACCTGGTCTCAAAACTCCTGATGCTATTTCTTGTTTTCTCCTTATTTGGAGATACCATTGGCACAAAATACATGTCTAGCTCTAAGTCAGGAAAAATGGGAGGTACACAGGAAGCCTTTACCCCTGGGGGAGTCTCCTGACTCTGGTAATATTCCCCTGGTCAAAGGTCAACCTGCTGAGTAGTAGACCTACACCCTACTCTCATCTGCTGAGGACAAAGAGATCTTGTCTTTGCTTTAAAACATACCAAGCTAAGTATATTCAGGGAGCTATAAGGAATTGGAAATTATACAATAACTATAAAGAATTGGAATTTACACAATAATAGCTATCTAATTTGAATGTCTGTAAATGAGACTAGGATAGTCAGTACAAGGAATATAGTAAAACCATGGGATTGTTGAATATTTTAACTAACTGGTAGTCTATAGATAACAAAGAAGAATACACCAGTCCACAATATAATGTACCTCTCCAGTGACACTGCCAGACAGTGCAACCTTGCCAAGATTCCCCTTCACGACTAGGTGGCTCTGAAACATCTGTGATGATTCCCTTTATTTCCATGGACCCTCTGTCTCCAACCCCTATCCCTCCAAGACCCTTGTCAAGTAAAGCATAGCGATAGCCTCACACAATCAAGACAGCGGGACAATTGTTCCTTCCTTCACACTGTCCATTACAGAAGCTATATCTGTCCTGTGCGAGCTGGGAGGCTGTAGTCTGTCTGGCCGGAAGTCTAAACTATGGTGCACCCAGGGGGACCCAGTAGCACTAATGAGGTCCCCAGAGGATGCAGAATTACCAGAGGAAATGGATCCAATTAAAACGTCCAGCCGTAAATTCCAGGGGAAGGAGGTTGAGTTTTTCACATTAATTAATTAAGTTATGGGGGGTTGTGGATGCTACCACGGCGACTGTAATCAGATGCCATCAGTGCTGCATTCAATCACACAATCGTTTATCTGCAGATCTGGGACTTTCTCCTCAGTTTTTTCCCCCTCTCCTGCATGGTTTGTCACACAAAAGTCACACAAATCCACCGATTGTATGTCGTGTTTGAGATATTAATCCTATGTTACATTCAAATATTACCAATGCCATAGTGGCAATGTGTGATCATTGTGATTATTATGCAGTCACCTGTTTTCTTCATCAGATAACTTATAGATGGTATGTCTATGCACATATCTGTCTGAGTTCGTGGGTGGTGATTATAATAAGAGTTATATTCACTGAAGATTTTCCACTCTAAATCCTGGTCATAATCTGTTCCTCGATTGCCACAAATGATACTGGCAAGCTTGCTTGACCTGTCGGAAATGATCCACCTACACAGACAGTGTGGTGAAGAAGGCGCAACAGAGCCTCTTCAACCACAGGAGGCTGAAGAAATTTGGCTTGGCACCTAAAACCCTCACAAACTTTTACAGATGCACAGTTGAGAACATCCTGTCGGGCTGTATCACCGCCTGGTACGGCAACTGCACCGCCCGCAACCGCAGCGCTCTCCAGAGAGTGGTGCAGTCTGCCCAATGCATTACAGGGGGCAAACTACCTGCCCTCCAGGACACCTACAGCACCCAATGTCACAGGAAGGCCAAAAAGATCATCAAGGACAACCACCCGAGCCACTGCCTGTTCACCCCGCTGCCAGTACAGGTGCATCAAAGCTGGGACGGAGAGACTATCTCAAGGCCATCAGACTGTTAAATAGCCATCACTAGCACATTAGAGGCTGCTGCCTATGGACATAGACTAGAAATCACTGGCCACTTTAATAAATGGAACACTAGTCACTTTAATAATGTTTACATATCTTGCATTACTCATCTCAAATGTATATGCTGTATTCTATACTATTCTACTGTATCTTAGTCTATGCCGCTCTGACATTGCTCGTCCATATGTAGAGTATATATTCTTAATTCCATTCCTTACTTAGATTTGTGTGTATTGGGTATATGTTGTGAAATTTTTAGATATTACTTGTTAGATATTACTGTCGGAGCTAGAAACACAAGCATTTCGCTATACCTGCAATAACATCTGCTAAACACATGTATGTGACCAATAGAATTTGATTTGATTTGGAATACAGTTGTCTCTTTTAGCTTGATGAATGAATGCATCTGCTCTGAGTATATGGTTGACCCCATGGCCCTAACCTGTTAGACTAGAGTAATGATTCATGATTGAACTCAACCCATTGCAGACAAGTCGATGCAAATCGTTCATACAATTACAATAATGTAATAATGCTGTATATTTAAGGGCATTATGTGGACACTGACAGTATACACTGTTTAAAGACCACAGCTGTGGATATGTTCTGTTGACCAGCTCGTCCTTGTCTGGTGGGGAATGCAATAGTAGCATGCACACATTACGAAGGGGAATGGCTCCTATTCTCTCACAGGCTGCCATATTGTGGTAAAGACTTTTACTCTGGGAATGAAAAGGGTCGGCTGCTGCTCAAGCATTGATTGCAATTCCTTCTCCAATTCACAGGGCTCCAACTGAAGGGCGCAGATTGATTTTACACATCTCAGGGCTAAAGGAGATTCAAGGTTTTTCCAGGCTCAACAATACACAGATCCCTGAGTTTTGAGGAAAATCTCAACGGCTCAAGTTGATCGCATGCAGTTCCTCTCCGCCTCATAACCAGAACAATCGGTTTCCGTTCCTTGTAAGTGTATAGGCCTATGTGTATATAGTGTACCATAATTTAACTTTACATTGCATATTCTTCATCCTAACTCATTAATAATGTCACAGTTTGTTTTTTATTCTAACTGATACAATACATTGCAGTACATTTGAATTGGAAAAAAAGTAATGCATGGCATGTGGTAATAGGTTTCCAACCCTGCTGTGTTATAGAAGTTTGGTAATCACTTGGGGCACGAGAGCCAATCCCTTGTTTTCAAACCCCAGAAACTGTAACATAGTGGCCCTATGTTGAGCCAGAAAATGTAGCAGCTGAAATGAGATTGCCTTAGTGGGGATTGTTACTGCTGTATTGCCGCGGGGCGCACTGCTGCCGAAAAGTTGAGCAGCCATCTCAGAGCCGGTCCTGACCTCCCTGGGGCCCTAAGCAAAATTCTGCTAAGGGGCCCTCCTACCTTACCCGTGAGCCATGTAAACCATTTGCCATTGCCCACAGTCACACCTGATACCCCAGTGCTCCCAATCCTCCCTCCTTTAAAACAGTTTGCTCCATCTGTCGGTCTAAGAATAAGTAGACCTATACAGAACAGAATGAGGTATAAACAAACAATATTTATTGAATATAATATTTTCTATAGAATCTTAAGATAAGTGAATATTAACATTAATATAAATAAGAAATTGTAGAAAATAGATTTGGCTCTGCTGCCTGGTAATTAGTCCAGTCCTCACAATATTCTACAATTAGCTTTGTCTATACAATGTAAACATAAGCCTATAGGCTTTGGCTGCAGCTATATATAATAGTCAAATAAAACCTATACAGCTGTGTGATTATCTTTGGTTCCCTCTACAGCCTGGGCATTTTCAGCATCAGCATGGGCACCAGTCTATCTGGACTGTCTGGAAGAAATTGAGAAAGCATGTCACATAGTTAGTTAAGCAGTCATTTACACAAATGCACTTTTGCCATAAAATCTTAAATGTTACTAAGTGTGTAAACATTTGAATGTTTCAATTAAAATCTTACCATCAAAATATTCCTCTTCTGCACTTTCTTGAGGCAAAATCATCAATGATGTCATCATAGGACATGTGTTTCCCTACGTCATGATTTATACTCAATGATGGCCAGACTACTCAAACGTTCCTGTGACATGGAAGACCTCAGAAAGATTTTGATGAGCTTTAATTTTGAAAAGCTCCTCTCTGCCGATGCTACTGTTACTGGTAGGGTGACTGCAATTCTTAGCGCCATCCAAAGGTTTGGATAGAGTTCCCCCAGGTTTTTCTCACAGAGAAAGGAAAGCAGCTCAAAGACAGTCATCTTATCTGATGGCAGATCAGGTCAATTCTGAATCTTTTGTGCCAGATCCATTCCACTGATGTCACAGTCATCTCTGAAGGTTAGAGTGTTTTCAACTTCCATGCAGTGAACCTTTGAAGATTCACTGGACATCTGAGAGGCAGTGCTGAAGTTCAGCAGCACTCCATATTTTCACCTGGTTGAGTGTTTCAAATCAAACACAGCAGAGTCGACCACAATGTTGAAGTAGTTGGCGTCAAGGTTTTTCAGTGCTTCAGTCACTAGTCATAGCTGAAATGCCTCTGGCTGTTTCTCAGTCTCTTCTCTTTCAGAACAGCCTTCACATTAATTTCTTCACAAATGCTTTTGGCTGTTGTCTGGGCCTCAGAGAATCCAGTTTCCCGGTATGTAGTGAGGGAGGCCTTTGCATTTGAGATTAAATTCACTGCGATATCCAACTGCATTGAGGCGGATTGGAGGAGCTTGTTCACCTTGTTTGTCATTGTCAGAATCTCCAAAGCTGTAGGACCCAACTTCCTCTGCAAGTGCTTGGGCCTCCACTTTGACCACAGGATCGTTTATTGTCTGTCTGGCTTCCAGTAATGCCTCCCGAACCTCAGAAGACTGATACCCGATTGCATGAACACTTTGGAGCCTACTCTCCCATCTTGTGTCGCTCCATGACTTCACGGATAAGTTCACACGTTTCTTCACAACAGTCCATCTTTGTGTGCCAGCTGAAAAGAAGGTGAAGAGCTTTTGCACATGCCCAAAAAATCCAACTGCATATTTTGAAGATTTGGCAGCATCTGCAATGACAAGGTTTAGAGTATGTGCTCCACAGGGACGAACACGGCTCTGGGATTTCTTTTAGCAGTCTGGCTTGTACTCCTTGTTGCTTGCCCTTCATGTTGGCCCCATTATCATAAGCTTGCCCTCTGTAATCTTAAAATGGAATCTTCAGCTTGTTCAGCTTATCTAAGATGACAGTGGACAGATTCATGCGTGTTGTAACCTCAACATTCACAAAACCGCTCCTTGATCTCTGGCGTTCCCTTTAAAGCTACATGTGTCTCTCCATCTTTCATTTTGCTGAGATGATTTTCCATAACGGGGTCAAATTTTGACAGTAATTCAACCTCTTTTAGGAAGTTTCCTTTATCTGGTTGGAAGAGTTTGTCTGATGAACCCCTGAATGCTAGGTTTCTTTCAGCCAGAGACTAGGTGATACTTATTAAACATGCAAGGACATCCCGCCATCTCTTTCTTTCAGCCTCCAAAATTGTCATTTGTATCTGGTCAAGAGTCTGTCCCCGACTTAGGCGCAGATCAAGTTCTCTCTACTTAAACATATTGTTTGTGTGTTCAGGACTACCCTCATGGTGTTTCAGAATGTCGTTGATATTTGACCAGTCATTCACGCCTTCCTTTATTATTTTGTAGTCTTTTGTAGAAAAGAGCTTACAGCAAAAACAAGTTCCAGCATTGTTTTTGATTGAGTATGAGAGCCAGCTCCTGTTAATCTTTTCCCCATTTGACATCTGTCTCTGTAATAAGCCTGAATGGAAACCTCTTCTAGTCTTTAGGGTAAGATTAATCCAGTCCTGGTTTGAATGGACCTCTGCGCACTAACTCAGTCCTCACGAAGTCTGTTAAGACGGGGACAATCTGCTGGGTCATTTGGTGGAGCAGCAACTGTTCTATTAGGGTCTGAGCTGCTTGTATCTGATGCTGATGTACACCTCTGGTTGTGCTAGTACTGGCTGAGGCTGCCTGTAATTCACCTGGGTCTGTGTTAGTACTTTCTGAAGACGGCTGTATTAGGTCTGTGTTAGTATTTGCTGAAGCCAGCTGTACTGGGTCTGTGTTAGTACTTGCTGAAGCTGCCAGTTCTGGGTCTGTGTTAGTATTTGCTGAAGCCGGCTGTACTGGGTCTGTGTTAGTACTGGCTGAGGCTGCATGTGGATCAACTGAGTCTGTGCTTGATCCAGCATCTCCTCTACTGACAAACTTAAGCATAGCACCTGTAAATTATAGATAACAATACTATTATTAATTGTATGAGCTGCATCAGGCCCATTCAAACTGGCCTCTCCAGATTTCCTTTTACACATTTTCAAAAATAAAATACTATTTATACTATGGCTTGGCTATGGTTATTATTTACTGAAAGATGTGCATCCATATTGCCCAGTATGCCCAGCTAATCAACATTTTAAATTCAATATATAAATCAATAGTCAATGTCAATCCATTGCTTTCCATCTTGCATTAGACCAGAGTTGTAACTAAACCTTGGCTGAGAGACTAGATAATCATTGTCTTGTTTTAAAATTATGTAGCCTATGAGGAGTGCCATCACACACATATGTTGTCTGGACTGGTCCCCACAGAGGTTGCTGCTGGAAAGCGCAAGTTTCATTTTGTGCACGCACATATGAACGCATGTTCAGGCGCGGCGCGGTTATCTTTTCGGTGCTGCAGTTTATAAACACTGTTGCCCATTGGCGTTTATCAAAAGTAATAAATAGTTGTATTTCACTCTCACTTTTGTCAGGGACAAAGTCACAGAACACAGCCCTGGAAGTGGCTGGCAAGCAAGCAAGACACAGACAAGAGATGCACTGCCCAACTAGGTTAGCAAGACAGACAGACTAGAGAGAGATGCACTGCAAGCTAGCACATCAACTTAACATTACTGTTATTTGCTGACATCAAACTTGGAAAGGAGAGAACACAAGTTTACCTGATTGCTGTTCCCACAAATCACTCGCATGGTGTTTTTATTTTCTCTTTTCGTGACCAGAAGGATAGTTCCGCTTCATCCTCTCATTGAAGTGGTTAACGTTGACACCCGCTTTGACACGAGGGGGAGGCGGGGCCCTTGCGTAATTTGCGAGGCCCTACTCAACTTGCGTAGTGAGCGTATAGGGCCGTCCAGCTCTGATCCATCTGCCCCGGTCGGCGGAGATGCAGAAAATCTGGGAATTTTGTTTTTCAGATGTGGCTGACTGTCTCCACTCCCTCCCCCTTCTGACTGGCCCTGGGGTGTGATGGTGGGCTGTGAGGCTGTGATCTGCTGCAGTGTGATTAAGTCGCTTCATGTAGCAGGTCCATGGGATCTCACAGGCAGCACAGGGTTACTTATCTCTTTCTTCCAGGGCTCACAGTGTGCAGGTAGTGTAGCACACTGCTAGCCAACTAGTTCTGGGGTAAATCCACGCCGCACCGCCTCACATAAAGTAGACTGACCATGTTCACTCCTTATTTGGTTCATCTTGATTTACACTGTTGTATATGGAGGAGTATGCATGTTCAGATACATTAGTTTGAGCATAATTACTTAGCATATATGTTATTTGCATAGTTAAATGGCAGAAAATCCACAACATGCCATGAGCATGTACGGTACATACTGTATGTGTCATTATGTATGTACAGTGCCTTCATAAAGTATTCACACCCCTTGACTTTTTTCACATTTTGCTATGTGACAGCCTGAATTTAAAATTGATTAAATTGAGATTTTACAATACCTGACAAAGGAGGGCACATATTGGTAGGTGGGTACAAAATGAAAAAGCAGACATTGAATATCCCTTTGAGCGTGGTGAAGTTATTAATTACACTTTGGATAATGTATCAATACACCCAGTCCCTACAAAGATACAGGCGTCCTTCCTAACTCAGTTGCCGGAGAAGAAAGAAACCGCTCAGGGATTTCACATGAGGACAATGGTGACTTTAAAACAGCTACAGAGTTTAATGGTTGTGATAGGATAAAACTGAGGATGGATCAACAACATTGTAGTTACTCCACAATAATAACCTAAATGACAGAGTGAAAAGAAGGAAGCCTGCACAGAATAAAAACATTCCAAAACATGCATCCTGCAATTAGTCACTAAAGTAAAACTGTAATACAAATCACTATGTTTGGGGCAAATCGAACACATCACTGAGTACCACTTTACATATATTCAAGCATGGTGTTGGCTGCATCATGCTATGGGTATGCTTGTCATCATCAAGAACTAGTGAGTTTTTTAGAATCAAAATAAACGGAATAGAGCTAAGCACAGGCAAAATCCTAGAGTAAAATCTAGTTCAGTCTGCTATCCAACAGAAACTGGAAGACAAATTCACCTTTCAGCAGGACAATAACCTAAAACACAAGGCCAAATATACACTGGAGTTGCTTACCAAGACGACATTGAATGTTCCTTAGTGGCCTAGTTACAGTTTTGACTTAAATCGAATTGAAAGCCTATGGCAAGACTTGAAAATGGCTGTCTAGCTATGATCAACAACCAACTTGACAGAGCTTAAAACATTTTTTAAAGAATAATGTTCAAATATTGTACAATCCAGGTGTGCAAAGCTCTTAGAGACTTACTCATAAATACTCATAGATGTGATTGCTGCCAAAGGTGAGTCTAACATGTATTGACTCAGGGGTGTGCATACTTATGTAGATGAGATATTTCAATAAATGTTCAAAAATGTCTAAAAACATGTCCTTATGGGGTATTGTGTGTAGATGGGTGAGAATAAATAAATAAATTCAGGCTGTACACAACAAAATGTGGAATAAGTCAAGGGGTATGAATTATTTCTGAAGGCACTGTAACTGTAACTGTAATCCCCACATAAATAGGATCACTCCCAAGACCTGAGCGGTAGCACACTAAAGAATTTTCCAGGTTCTAAATAATAATGTAATACTTGTTGTTTTGCCATTGATAATAAAAAGTGCATATGTGGAAATGCATGTGTCTGCCTATGTATTGTAGGGGCATTTACTGTATATTACACAATTTAGACTTCAAACTACTGGAAACAAAGTTTGATGGATGTTATGTGCAGTCAGAGAGTTGGTGGGTCGTTATAAACAAGCAGCACATCACTTATGATGGAAATTCCAAAGAAAGTGACAACCAATCCATGCGTTCCATTTCTCGTCCAAATCAATTTGCAGTGTGTGACAGACCATGTGGCAGTCTTGCCATAAGAAATAGCAAGGCAGTCGCCACTTAAAAATATCTAGTTCAGTTGTTTGTATGGAGGTTTAGTCTCCATCTCCTGAACTTGAATTGATGCTCAAGAAAATAACCATCATGTATTGACTATAGTGTAGGTGGCAAAACCCTCTTCATTAATATGATGATTAAAGTACATTACTTCTCATATCTTTGATATTTATTATTGCATGTTTTTCTGCTATTAAAGCCTGAGTCCTTAATTGGAACAATAGCCTCTGTTAACTGACTTTCTATGAGATCAAAATGATAGTTTTAACGATGTTTTGAGGCTATAAAGTGTATGTTAACATTTACATTGTTTACAAACATTGGAGTATTTTCTCTTTTTTTTTTTACCTTAATTTAACTAGGCAAGTCAGTTAAGAACAAATTCTCATTTACAATGACGGCCTAACCCAGTCAAACCTGGACGACACCACCCTATGGAACTCCCAATCACTGCCGGATGTGATGCAGCCTGGATTGGAACCAGGGACTGCAGTGATGCCTCTAGCACTGAGATGCAGTGCCTTGGACCGCTGCGCCACTCGGGAGCCCCTTAATAAAGTAAAGATGCAGTTGTGGAAAAGTTCATGGACGTGTAATTTGCCCCCGTCACAGGGAGAAATTCAATGAACGCTTTTGGGGGCTGAGTTCTCACTCAATAATGTATGTTCCAATTTCTCATTCTACAAAAACCTCTGTCTATGGGGTGCTTATCATCCAAGCCAAGGGAGAAACTCTGTACACTCCAGCAGAATGAGAAATGCTGTTGCATCTGATAGCAATTTTTCTGGGGTGGATGTGGCCTAACCTAAGGAAATATCTAAGTATGTACAGTATTTGTGTTGAGAGGATATGATGCTGTAACATTTGAGACCTGAGAAGCAACATCATAAAGAGGTAGCCTTCACAAATCCATCTCCAGCACATTGCAGCAACCCAGCATCCTATCCCAACAACCAGCTACCAACATATGAGTGGTGAGGAATTGCTATGCTAGCCATCTGTATTCTTGTCATTGTGGAGGTAATACCCTTCGAGTAATGTCACATGGTGAGGAATTGTTATGCTAGCCATCTGTATTCTTGTCATTGTGGAGGTAATACCCTTCGAATAATGTCACAATACTCAATTATTTTGTTGTCCTTTAAACCACGATTATTTATTTAACAGGATTCAACCCCACATGATTTGGTCAGAGTGGGACAGAAGCAGAGATAGTAGAGTTCGGGGGTCTGCAGGTCTGCAGGGTAGCTGTTGTATTTCTGCTGTTAATTAATAAGCTGGGTTGCTGAAGGGTCGCAGGCTGGGCTGCCAGGAAGCTGCACCCCTCTCTCTTCTACTCTCTCTCGCTCTCTCTGCTCTGACACAGTGGGGGCGGATGTCGCTGTGGTCCTCCGCGGAGCTGGAAAGGATATCCTCCCAGTTTAATTCAGCTCAACCCCGGTCCCCCAGTGCTCTAGGACTCAGTGTGTGTGTGACAGCTCTCTCTCTCTCTCTCTCTCTCTCTCTCTCTCTCTCTTTTCATTTGAATCTGTCAGTAGCAGTAATGATTCTTTCAGCATCTCATTTCACTGGGCCCACAGATTGGCAGAGCTAATTTAGACCTCAGAGCAGTCAATCACGGTCTGTAAATCTATGACGGGAGACTACCAGATTGGTTGGTCTGAACGAATGAGAATGTAATTTATAGAACGTTATTGCACAACACAGACAATATGTTATTTGCCTAGAACAGAATGTACCTATGGTTATAAAGATATTATAACACTACTTCTGTGCTTTTTCATTACAGGGTAACTACTTTATAAATCACAGTTATCCAATCCAGTTATTCAACCAGTGCCAAACAACACTCAACAGGAAGTCACAGTTTTTTTGTCCGTAACACCACAGGAGAGCACAATAAAAAAAAACATTGATTGCACCACCAGGAACAATACACCCGATATCCCATTGTACCTTTTGTTTCTAATAATGAAGATCTCACCTAACAGGAATAGTTTTTGTTTCCCTGGGTACTACGGTAAAATGTTTTTATGTACGTTTTGTAGACAGCGTGCTGACCAGACTTATTTCAGCATTGTTTGTTTGTATCAGCCAAGGCGAAGGGAGAACGAGGAATGCATTCATCTGGCCCAAGGCTTTTAAGTCGAGAAGCACAATATTTCCCTCCGTACCCAGGAGACGACAGGCAATATTTCTCCCACCTTCCACCTCTGAAGTTTATTTCTCCTGCCTTTCCATCACCTATACCTTCCCTCTTCCTTCCAGACCTCCTTCTCCTCTCCCCTCTCAAGCCGACGTCTACCTCTTCAACTCGGAGGTATCTGGCTCTAATAATACAGTATTAGGGCCGGGGGCTCACAGATGGTTGAAATAAGTGGATCTGTCAGATCATTTCACCTCTGTCGTTTTCCTAATCCCTCCACCCCCACTCCCTGTGAAAATGGAATAGTGCACGGAGAGGAGGAGGAGGTAGCCCTGTTTGAACCTACATAATCCCACTTATCATGTCCCCTGATATAGACATGATTGTGTCATCACTTTTAGCCGAAAATGCTAATAAATAATTCAGCAGTGCGTTTGTTCATCTGCTATGAAACAAAACAGAGGGCAACACGACACAGGGCAGCATGAGCCTGACAGCTTCATACGGTAGTTTATGGATGGATAAGAAACGGCACACCTATTGGCAGGCCTCTGGCCCCGTAATGGCTGCCTCCTGATATACAACTCATTCCGTTGCATTTTTCTATAGGAAACTCAGTGTTGAAGGAAACAGTTGTGCTCGGTTTTGGCAGTGGTGGAAAAAGTAGCCAATTATCATACTTGAGTAAAAGTAAAGATACCTTAATAGAAAATGACTCAAGTTTAAGTCAAAGTCACCCAGTGAAATTCTACTTGAGTAAAAGTCTAAAAGTATTTAGTTATATATATTCTTAATGTATCAAAAGTAAAAATCATTTCAAATTCCTTATATTAAGCAAATCAGATTTCACAATTTTCTTGTTTTTTTAATTTACGGAAAGCCTAGGGGACACTCCAACATTCAGACATAATTTACAAACAAAGCATGGTATGTTTAGTGAGTCCGCCAGATCAGAGGCAGTAGGGATGACCAGGGATGTTCGTGAATTGTGTGTGACTATTTTCCTGTCCTGCTAAGCATTCAAAATGTAACGAGTACTTTTGGGTGTCAAGGAAAATGTATGGAGTAAAAAGTACAATATTTTCTTAAGGAATGTAGTGAAGTAAAAGTAAAAGTAGTCAAAAATATACATAGTAAAGTAAAGTACCCCAAAAAATGACTTAAGTGGTACTTTAAAGTAGTTTTAATTAGGTACTTTATACCACTGGGTTTTGGCTGTACATTCCCTACGTACAGTACTTTTGCTCCTTTGGAAAATGACCAATGCGTGTGGCCAGAATGGCAGCTTTACCTCTGGTGGGAAATTAAGATTAATGTCAACAAAGAGCAATAAAGATACTCACAATTAACAGTGTTCTGCCCGACTGCAGCCAGCAAGGATCTGGTCTGTTTTTTTCTATTGTGGTCTGCTAGTAACCCTGGCCACTTAGTCCTCACACATCCCTTAATTGGACAAACTTGGAGAGCGGTGGTGATGGCCGCTGTGGCTGGTGACGAAGAGGAGTGGAACTTTGGCTGTGGAGCGTAGCAGGGCTAGCAGGGCGCCTGGTGACATCCAGACCACGTGCACTGTCACGTCCGGAGGGCAAGCTCCTACAGAAATATAAAGGGAGAGCAGAGAGTATTATAATGGCCCTTCTCATTATAAAACAATGGGTCTCATTGAAGGACTGGGGTGGGATAATGGCGCTACAGTGGGCAGGGGTTGGGAATGACATAGCTGCCATTGGGTGGATGTTTTCCTCAGAGTTGTAGTTCACAGACACGCAGGATATGAGGAGTATTTACATAATTTGAGAACAGCTCCCATGTACAGTTATTCAGGACCAAAGTGGATATTGGCTTTGACATTTTGTTTTAATTTGAAGTGGGAGTGCTGATTGTCAACCAACTTCTATGAATGTATTCTTGAATAAATAATTGATTGGTTTGTTTCACCAAGGACAGGAAATCAGAATCCTGACAGGACGTTTACAGGACAAACCCACAGAAAAAGCCAAGCCGTCCAAACAGAAATCTGACAAGTTATTCAGACTATTATCTATAAATAGCACTTCCTCTGAGTGATGCCCCTGGGGAGCGACATTTGAAGATGTCCATTTCTGAAAAACAAGACAAACAGCCAGCTGCACTTCTGCTCGATTTCTTCACACGCAAGGAATGCTACCCATCCCTTTTCGTTATTAGTGAGAACTGCTCTGTATTTTGCGCCAGACACAGTATTATATCTGCTGTGTTTGTCCGGAGGCAGTCACTGCCACAGAGGACGATTGAATGATGTGAAGACAAACAACAGAGGCCGTGCAATGACATGCTGTTGTTATAACCCTGATCAAAATCCAATAAAAGGGAGATTACTTATACTAACCCAATTGTTCTCAACCATGACCAAAAATATCATGCCCTATGCAGATCCACCAGCGTACGGATGAATCAACACCCTATCGCTCTATAACCCCACTACCACACCCCCTCTCTCCCCAGCCAACCCCAACCCTCCTCCTGATGTGGTTGCAGGGAGCGTTCTAGAAGGCAAAGTATACTTGAGATTTCTGGCCCTGGGCAAAATTAACACCAACTGCACAGAACTCTGGGATGGAACACTGTGTGATCCTGTACACAGGTCTGTCTCAAACAGTTACTTCCTCTCACCGTCACCATGGTAACCACTTTTAACCTTTGATGGCCATTGTCTCGTGAGGTTTTTGGAGGATTTCCTAAGTCCCCGTCTTCAGAATGTGCACACAGATAATCCTGCCTTTCTCAAAGCTGCTCATGCTGATTGAACCTCGCTCTGTATGGACAGTCCCACAGGTCTTGTAAGGCATACGGACACACTTAATGTCATTGGCTTTCATAGGAGAGACCCTATGGACCAGATTGCATATTGTAGGAGTTTATTCAGCGAGTGGAAAATGCAACGGTGAGGAATAACAAAGGCTGACGTCTATTGATTCTGATAAAGTGATGCCTGAGATAATGATAGGGGCGGTCCATGCTGAAGACATCTGTCATTCAAGTTAATTTGTGTGGGTTTGTAACGAAAGATAATTAATCCCGCCTTTGAACACCGTCTCTATTATTAATTCAGGAGTGCCCATGCTGAGTAAATGCTTCTTTATTCTCTCTTAAGTGGTCGATATTAATAATACACAAAGGGCCAAGTTCAGCGTCATTCTTTGCAAAGTTCTTGCGTTCGCAAAACAAAAAGGTTTCATTGGATAGAATATGAGCCATCTCTTTCTCATCTCCCCTGTCTGAAAGGGAAAGACGGTGTGGTCTGGATCTGACAGCTGTTCTGATGGAATGGTCTCAACCAACAGTGGTAGTTGGAGGTGCTGTGATAGGGACATGGGATAAACAAACGTACAGTCAATAACACAATAGAAAAATCTATGTACAGTGTGTACAAATGTAGTAAGATTAGGAAGGTAAGGCAATAAATTGTCCATAGTGGCGAAATAATTACAATTTAGCATTAACACTGGAGTGATAGATGTGCAGATGATGATGTGCAAATAGAGGTAGTAGGGTGGGCTATTTACAGATGGGCTGTGTACAGGTGCAGTGATCGGTAAGCTGCTCTGACAGCTGATGCTTAAAGTTATTGAGGGAGATGGTAGTTTCCAGCTTCAATGATTTTTGCAATTCGTTCCAGTCATTGGCAGCAGAGAACTGGAAGGAATGGCGGCCAAAGGAGGTGTTGGCTTTGGGGGGGACCAGTGAACTGTGCCATTTGGGAGCTCATATCATGGAGAATTATTAATTGGAGACTCAAAGGACAGTGGAAGTGACTTGGTTTGTCTAATGATATTTCCTCCACTTTATCAGCACTTATCGATGTTGTTGGGTCCAGCCCTATGACCACTAATATGTGAAAATGAATCAATTTATCTGCCGCTGACCATGCCAGAATCTCATCAAAGGCCCGGATTAGAGAGAGGCTAAAGAGGCAGGCAGGGAGGGAGAGAGGCAGACAGGGAGGGAGAGAGAGGCAGGCAGGGAGGGAGAGAGAGGCAGGCAGGGAGGGAGAGAGGCAGGCAGGGAGGGATAGAGGCAGGCAGGGAGGGAAAGAGGCAGTCAGGGAGGGAGAGAGGCAGACAGGGAGAGAGAGGCAGGCAGGCAGGGAGGGAGAGAGGCAGGCAGGGAGGGAGAGAGGCAGGCAGGGAGGGAGAAAGGCAGGGAGGGAGACTGGCAGACAGGGAGGGAGAGAGGCAGACAGGGAAGCAGGCAGGCAGGGAGAGAGGCAGGCAGGGAGGAAAGCAGGCAGGGAGGGAGAGAGGCAGGCAAATATTTTATATTTGAGATTCTTCAAATAGCCACCCTTTGCCTTGATGACAGCTTTGCACATTCTTAAAGACTCGGGTCAGAGAGGCGGTCCCATCACACTGACACGCTCTTCTGACCTCATTATGGGCGTGGCTTAGTTAGTGGGCAAATGGACATGGAAAACCTTTATCTCATAAAAAGGCTGGAATCACATTCTTGTCATTTCAAGAGTATTCTCATACTTAGTCAAACATTTATACAATATTTCAGATGCAAGCCTCATAATTGTAATCACAGAGTTAGGGTAATGTGGCTGTGCTGTACCACGGTGACACAGAGTGGACAAGACCGTAACTGGCAATTCCACTGACAGTCTCCACATTCTCAAAGTGAAAAATATTGTTTAATTTATCCATTAATTGGATTAGGAATCTTGGCGGGAAAGGTTCCTTTGTCTTACTGTGAGATCCTCTCTCTCCATACTACATGGCCCGGAATTTATGATGTTGCTGTAGAGTCATAAAAAAACAACTGCCCTGTTAGGAGTGGGGGGGTCCCATCTCTGCTAGGGCTAGCGTAGCGTCATGACGCTCCCTTCAGGAGGTTGGCAAGTAGTCAGGCCATGGCTCGAACCAACTCCCCTCCCCTGCTCTCCTCTCTCACCCAGTCCTCCTCAGAGAGGGCTCAGGTTCTGCCAAAGACAGAGGACATGAGAAGGTTGTGGCATTACAGCAATCCCCTCTCCCCACACACGCACACACACCCACCGCTTCCCTTCCCCATCTCCTTTTCTGTAAAAAGATATGCTGATCTGCGCATAGAAATCCAAGCCCAAGGCAGAACAGTAGAGTGGTACAGTAGAGAGGTAGACATGATACTACTGCAGATCCTCCATAGGGTGTAAATAAATAGTAGCCCCTGGATGTACTGTAAGCAGTGCTTGCTTTAGGAAGAAGGTGCACTACTCTTGAATATTATACAAAATTATTACATTGACAGTGACGCCCAACAAAATATCTGCTAAATACATAAATAAGTAATTATTTTACCCTTTGCTGCGGCAGATTTAATTTCTCTATAAAACCAAAGACTATTGTCAATGTTTTCAGTGCCGTTAAAGTAATAGCCCTCTCTATCCCAAAGTGAAGTAAAGTAAAGTTCCCTAAGAGCATTTCCTGGCAGGGATCTAGAGATGGTATTGTCATTGTCTTTACAGTAGCAGACTAGCAAGTACACTGCAGAGCCAGAGCCCGACCTTTTCAGTTTAACCCTTTCATCTGCTACAGCTGTCACTCAACCTCTCCGGTTCATTCTGTAGCTGCAAGGGGTTCAATTAATCCTGGCAAAAAGGGAGGACAGCTCATTTTCACCCTAGGTGAGTAGGTTACAGCTCTTCTGGTTACTTAGCTGTTTTCCCTCGGCATGTTTGTCCCAAGGCGCTATGCAGCCAGAATAGCAAGAGCCTTCAGCAACATCGCAACTAGCCACTTTCAGAGGGACTCAGAAGGTGATGACATGCTCTGGGATTCGATTTTAGTCCCCTGCCTGTCCGGAATGTTTATGAGGGTACCATTATTGGCTTCAAAAATAGACCTTTGGGAACAAGGGGGAAATGGCGTTGTGAAATTGAGAGCTCACCTTGAAATATTTATCACTTTATCATCATTTGAGGTAGCAGGCCTCTCCTGAACAATAATGTTTTATTATGTGTTGAGAGAATTTGTGGTCGACATCATTTACTGTCATGCAAAATACATGGCCATTGGCCAAAACCACACTGAGTTTGAAGCAACAGAAGACCAGCTATGTCTCTGTTTGAAATGGATTATGACTTGGTTTGACTTCACTGTCTTAAAGTACACTTCCTTTATAGCTACAGTATTCAAAACCTTATGGAAGCTTCCCAGCCGCAACGCTCACCACCTCCACATCACTCCCTGGCAATCAGACTAGCAACCTTTCTTCTAGGAACCTTTTTAATGTTATTGATATTTATAGAATCACATTGGGAAAAGTAGGTCTGAGATGGCGTGGATTAACGAGGTGCAGGCTTGTCAATTATTTAATGATGATTTCTCTAACGTGCATAAATATGGTTAGTGTGTACAGTCTAGCTAGCACATTACATTATGCCAGTGAACACATCCCACAGCAATGTGACCTCTAATCCCGTATCATATTACACGTTTCATTCCACAGCTGTGAACCAACGGCAATCTGGGCACGTCTGCGGCTCCAGACACAGTCAACCACAACAATGAGAAAATCCCTTTACATGCTCCAACAATTGAATTCAATGTGAGTTAAAATGATATGCTGCTTCTCCTGGAGGTACCCCACTGGACGCCTTAAAAGGTAATATACCTTCTGCCACAGAGTGCAATCATACGGTTCACACCTCAACCTTGGATAATTAGAAGGGCTTGGGGAAATGAGAGGAGCTGCACTCGCTGTAAAACAGAGGCTTAAGTAATCTCCCTGAGACGAGAGATCTTAAAAAAAAACCTGTGCGTCCTTGTTGGATCAGTGGTCTAGCATACCGTGAACATTCTGCCAGCGTTGGGATAAAGATGTGGTTAACGGTTCCCTCTCGGCAGTAGTTGACAAGCTGTGCTGCTTTAAAAATATTACTAAAAAGACTCCTACACCAGTTTTAAATATAACAAAGAGGCTTTATGTAAGGATGAGTAACGTGACATCTACTAACATCAGGGTATTTTAGGGTATAGTAAAACTCTTCTTTCAGACTTAAAAACAACCTCCATTTGATGTACAGTGAAACAGACACAGCGTCCTCTTTTGAAGTTGGGATGAGGAAACTTGAGTGTACTGTACGTGGACATATTGCACTGTTCTCACTGCTCAGCTCTCTCCTGACAAGTCCAATCAGGTCGGAGACGAATGACAAGGCATTCTCCCCTGTCTGTCTGTCTTTTTGTCTGTCTGTATGTCTGTCTGCCATCAGCAGTGCTGACTGAGAGCCTTCTATGAATAGTTCAGTCAGTGCTTTCCTGGTAGACACAGCACTTCACGTTCTCCTGGGGATCTGATCACTACTTTTTTGTCCCTGTCATCTCCTCGCAGACTGCTAGTGTGCCCGCCCGGTTTAGTACTGGCTTGGCATGACTGCAGTGGGCGTAGAAACTAAAGTCACAGCGAAGTGGGAGTTGCTCACACATTTAATCTTGATTTGACACAGCGGATACACAGGAAGGACAAATAACAAAATCATTGACAGAGGAAATAAAAATATTCACTGTCGGCAGAAAAGAGAGGGGGAAAACCATTGGGTTTGATAGATTAGAGGATATTTATTCAACCAATAGCAGAATCAACACTTTATTGACTGAACTTGTAGATGATAAATAATCATTTATTTCACCCTGATTCCTTTAGAACCTTGTCCTCCATCTGTCCCTCAGGTTCTATTTCTCCCATGTCTGTCTGCTGGTCTGTCTCCTCTATTTATCTCTTGGAGCCTCTCAACAGTCCATTTACGCTAATCAGGCTCCTGCCTCATCTCCAGTCCACCCTTCCAGGCCCTTCCTATAGCATTAACATGGGTATTATTGTCAGGGCCTGGGACTCTGCACTCGTGCCATGGACACCCAGGCTCAAAGTGATAAGGCCCAGTAGAAAAGCTCCCTTTTTGGGCTCCAAATGATCATCCCTGTGCCAGCTCCCTGGAGAGCCTTGGGAAAACAGTCTGTATCTGTTTCTTGGTTCTCCTCTCTCTCCTCGTTACAGAAGAGCACTGATGTTTTAGTTAAGCTGTTCAAGAGAAGCTTCCCTCTGACAAGACTAGCAGGTTGAGCTTTTCTGCCTTTGAGCAGAACCACAGTTTAATTGCCATCAGTTTGTGTGTGAAAAAGAGAGAGAGAGAGAGAGAGAGAGAGAGAAAGAGAGAGAGAGAGAGAGAGAGAGAGAGAGAGAGAGAGAGACCCTAAGGAAGGAGAGAAGTGCCCACATAGCAGATCACGTTACTGACACACTGAGGGAGAATGTTGGCTAATTGCTGAATGGAGGAATGCTACTGCTGAGAAAGTTTAGATTTTTTAAATAAAACAATGGACTGCAGATGTTACATAGAATAAAAATTTGGTGGGTGCTTCTATTTTTCTGGGAAATGTGTTTTTTTACATATCCCAACTCCCCCTGAGATAGGTCATGGCTAATTAGTGTTAAGTGCCTTGCCCAAGGTCACATCAACAGATATTTTCACCTTCTCAGGATGGGGATTCAAACGAGCAACCTTACGTAGCCAGTAACCAACGCAGCAGGCGGCAGGTAACTGCTAGGCTAGTTGCCGCCCATTGCCTAGCCTACTAATCATTGATGTGGGACCGCAAGATTATCTGACTGAATCGATTGACCTAGCTAAACTGCAAAACATTTCACAGGAATAAGTATGTGTAATATACTGTACATGTTCACCTGTGTGTGTATTTAATAGGATATAGAGAGTGCAGGTAATTTTATGTATTGGGCGTGGCCCCTGTCACAGGGAGACGGCATGTTCACTGGAGCTCCCTGTTGACACTCAACCATGTGTTACATTAGCTCAATGCAAGAAAAGAGGGACTTCCTGGAATGAGTGATGGGATGTCAGTAGATATGTGGGCTAGCACTCTCCACACGCTGTTAGATAATGGATGCCCTTCCTGCCACTGGCGCACATTGACATGAGGACACGGCTGCCTCCAGCACGCTTTTTTATCAGCTCACCTAGGGATTTGTGCCCCATTAACCTCCCTGTGCTCATAACAGTGGATGTTGTGTGCAGGGTTCCCCTCACCTCGGCGGAGGTATTTATCTGCAGGTAAGCAGTGCACACCTCCTAATGTGATACCGCAACATCTCCCTGCAAGGCACACTTATGCCTGCCAAGCTCCTTGCTTCAAGGGTAGAGAGGTGCGGTCGCCATGCAAGGCAGAGATCCGTGGAAATATGTTCTATATCTCTCTGATGTTTTCAAATGTGTTTGTCTGCTTGATTTAGAATGTGTTTGTCTGCTCGATTGCAATGTGTTTGTCTGCTTGATTTAGAATGTATTTGTCTGCTTGATTTAGAATGTATTTGTCTGCTTGATTTCAATGTGTTCCTCTGCTTGATTTACAATGTGTTTGTCCACTTCGTTTGGAATTTGTTTGTCTACTTGATTTAGAATATGTTTCTTCACTTGATTTCAATGTGTTTGTCTGGTTGATTTACAATGTGTTTGTTTGTTTGATTTACAATGTGTTTATTATACATTACTGTTTTTTGTTTGCCGAGAGGCGGGGAGAGGACATAAAGACATTTGCTGTTGGGAAAGTATCTTTGTCATACAGTAATGCACTTGGGAAAAGGATGCTCTTCGTAACGATACATTAATTATTTGTATTGATATATCAAAGTCTGACATGTCGTCAAAGCAATTTAAGCATTATACAAATCTGAAGTTGTCAAATCCTTTAATATCCATAATCTGATTGCTTTTCCGTGAGTGTGTGCCACAAAATGTAATTAAAAGTATGAGTGATCTTTCTCTCTAAACAAAGCTGAACTTGGATTGGAGGCAATAAATCCACTGTGATTATTTATTTTCTCCTCACTACCCCGAGCACTCAGGAAAAATCAATAAAGTATGCAAACATCCAACCAAACAAGATTTGCAAATCAGACTCAATAAAACAAACGCAGAGCTAAACCAAACAGAGAAACTCACTCGTATTAGTCCGGGAAGTTAAACAATTTTACAGATTCCGTTTCATTTTGGCAGTGGCGGTTTAAGCTACCGAATGAAAGTCAGAGATGAATAATTAAGCTAACATGGTGTGTGTGTGTGTGTGTGTGTGTGTGTGTGTGTGTGTGTGTGTGTGTGTGTGTGTGTGTGTGTGTGTGTGAAGGACTTCATGTGTGAAGGACTCATTCGGCCCGGCCCAGGATTTCTGTGGTAGTCAGAAATATTGACATTTCACAGTTCCTTGGACTTTTAAAACTGAGAATAAAATTGAAAGAATCTCCATCTTTTACTGGGAGCACTTACCCCAGTCATCCATATACTGTAACTCCTTCCTTCCTACCATGGGGCACAAATTAACACCAGGGAGTCCAGTACTGTCACCAAGGGAAGGGATGGGGAGGAATACCAAACAAAAAAATACAGTATACACAACCACAGTACAACTGAGGGCCTCACATAGCCTACAAAGAAAGAGGCAAAGGGCCCTGTCATATTTGAATTCAGCCATCTGCCCAGTCACATTTTTGTTGAGGCTTAAAAAAGGTTATTCTAAGCCCTCTTCATCTATGGTTTATTTTTCTTTAGTGTGTCTGTTTTAACAGGGCAACAGATGTAGCTGCAAAGTATTTTAGGGAGCTTCAGGAGAGACATGGGCAGGCAGGCTGAGCTTTGAGTGGGAAAAAGCCTCTCTCTTTCAGCTGGCGAGACAAAGAACCTGCGTGCACTCACACTGTTCACTGGTAATGTGGTGGAAAGAGCTCCAGGGATGTGGTGCATTCAGGCTGTGTCCTGGTTACACTGTACACTTCAGTCTCCATGCCCTGGGCCTTTGTATGTGACTGAAGGGAGAGAGGAAGGCCATGCATGATAGCAGGTTCTTTCTTATTTCCTGGCTCCTTCCTTAAGGTAGTTACATAAGCATAGAGAATAGAGGTTTGTACAAAGTTTTGGAAAAAGGCCCTTGGTGGTTCAACGCTGTAGATTTTTCTGAAGAAGTATATCCACACGTAATTACCTGTATACCTTTTTGAGTCAATACATTATGAATTCTTTACGAAAGCTTGAAGGTGAAAAAAAAGGATGTCTATCATTTTTTACTAATATATATGACGTAGATGCTTCTGGTCTAATTTGTCTTTTTATCCCCTCTGGAACCATCTATTCACATTTCAGCACACTTCCAACAATATAATATATTACATCTATTGAAACCTCCACTTTATATGGAGCTTAGAATTAAATCAGTTCTCTCTGCTCCCTTCTTCCTTGCGGTTTGCAATGTGGAACACGATTTGCGTCGACAGCCTACTTCAGCCGCATCTGCCTCACTCTCACCACGAAGCATTTAAGTGGCAATTTGGGCCTTATTGAACTCCTAGAAGCACATAGAGAAATTTGTCATGCATTTCATTGACCGAGACAAAAGTTCATAGGTAATATCTGACTATTTTATGAACTGTGAGCAATATGGGACTGGGGGCAGCGTGTGGGGTTCAAGTGTTAAGGTTTTCCCATTTCAGCCAAACTAGGATTTTCCCCTTCTCTACCCTCCATCCTCCAGCTGGGCTTGTTCATCATTTTTCACTGAGGCCACCAGGCCTGAAAAGGATATCTGGCTTTGATTAATGTAACAGGGGCCTCCCTACTTACTCTGTGATCCATCAGGGCTGATAGGTGCACTGTACTGAACCCCACAATGGCATCAGGGACAGCCGACTCGGTCTCTGCGTCTCAGGAGACACCATGAGGACAGACCACCTGCTCTCTCATGTAAGCCTACCCTGTACGGTGGAAGACACAGTCATGTTGAAAGATGGAGAACATTGTCTGTAGTGTAGAGCCATTTGAGCAAGCCTAATTCAGCGGCAGCAGAATACTGTGTCCTCATGGGAGGCGAATGTGTAAACTCTGCTTTGCTCCCTCTGTGAGTGATAGAGCTAGACAAAGCAGTCTCAGCTCAAATTGTGCATGTGTCTCACCTTCAGGGAATTACTGTACAAGCTGTAAATGTGATTTGGATTAATCCATAATAATCGACACAAAGCATGGAAATCCCATAGAAAAAAAGTAAATTAAAAGTGTCATTAATTTGCTCCAGCTTGTTATTCTTCCACAGAAGCCCGCAAACTTGTGAAATAAAGGATTAAAATGGAAGGCTTTTGCATTTTTCTTTACATTCTAAATGCCAAACTCCCAGGGAGTCAATGCATCCTCACTTTAGCTACACCTTAAACCGATCAATCGCTTTCCTTTCCCCCTCAATCGAGACGGAGATACCATCCCCTCAATCTCCCAAATGAGATAGTGGAATAGGGCCTGTCTGTCTCTCAGTCTTGACATTGAACCACCCTTTACAGGCTTGAAGAGAATGGTATATCTCGTAGAGGAACCAAGACACATGAGGTCCATTAGACAGCCTCTCTATTCTCACAGATGACCATTAGTACCAGAAACCCTCATCTCTCCTATTTCTACAGGCCTTTCTAGCAGCTCAGTTAGGTGTGATAGAAAAGTACATGTATCCTCTCTCTCCTCTCTACTCATCCTTAACACAAAGCCATTTCAATTACATCATGCCGTCCTGTGTATGATCCTCTGTGAACCAGTAGCCAAGCTGAAGCTTTACAGCGACAGATTGTATCTGTGCATTCACCTTGGGCAAAAAAGGAGCAGAGTTGTAGGTCAGGATCATGGTTACAGCTACGTACGGTCAGGCAAGGCGGGGTAAAGATGTCTGTATGTTAATCTGAGGAGAAAAATTACTTTAATCTTTGTTTCTACACCCTTTTCTTTTGTATTGTCAGGGTTTAGTCATGGTTTATCCTGAATCTGCTGACACGTCTGTCAAATGAAATCAACGTTTATTGGTTGCGTATACAGATTTGCAGATGTTATCACAGGTGCAGCGACATGCTTGTGTTTCTAGCTCCAAAAGTGCAGTAATAATACCTAGCTATACAAAAACAACATGCACATAATTCAAAAAAATAAAAATACAATTAGAACAAGCAATGTCAGAGTCTACAAAGTATTCACACATCATGACTTTTTCCACATTATGTTGTGTTGCAGCCTGAATTTAAAATGGAATACATGTAGATGTTGTGTCACTGATCTACACACAATACCCCATAATGTCAAAGTGGAATTATGTTTTTTGAAACGTTTACAAATGAATAACAAATTAAAGCTGAAATGTCTTGAGACAATAAGTATTCAATCCTTTTGTTATGGCAATCCTAAATACGTGTGGGAGTAGAAATGTGCTTAACAAGTCACATAATAAGTTGCATGGACTCACTCTGCAATAATAAACACATTTTCCCCCTCAGGAGACTGAAAAGATTTGGCATGGGTCCTCAGATCCTAAAAAAGTTCTACAGCTGCACCATCGAGAGCACGCTCACTGGTTGCATCATTGGCAACTGCTTGGCATCCAACCGCAAGACGCTACAGAGGGTAGTGCATATGGCCCAATACATCACTGTGGCCAATCTTCCTGCCATTCAGGACCTCTATAGCAGGTGGTGTCAGAGGAAGGACCTCAAAATTGTCTCTAGCCGCCCCAGTCATAGACTGTTCTCTCTGCTACCGCACGGCAAGCGGTACCAAGGGGTCAAGTCTAGGTCCAAAAGGCTCCTTAACAGCTTCTACCCCCAAATTATTAGACTGCTAAACAGTTAATCAAATGGCTACCTGGACTATTTGCATTGACCCCCTTTTTTAAACAGCTGCTACTTTCTGTTTATTATCTATGCATAGTCACGTTAGCTCTACCTACATGTACATATTACCTCAATTTACCTTGACTAACCTGTACCTCCGCACATTGACTCGGTACCGGTACCCCCTGTATACAGCCTCGTTATTGTTATTTGATTATGTTACTTTTTTTCTTACCTTAGGTTAATTTGCAAATATTTGTTTTACTCTGCATTGTTGGTTAAGGGCTTGTAAGTAAACATTTCATGGTAAGGTCTACACCTGTTGTATTCACTGAATGTGAAAAATACAATTATATTAGATTTTTTATTTGATTTGATATAAGAAAGCTCAGGAAACATTTTACATATATTGAACCCCTTATTTTTGGCACTAAACAGTCTCCATATATACTTTTTTCAACTGGTACCGGGGGATCTTCAGACGAGTCTTGTGAAGTCTGTGGGCATTCTAGAGCAAAACATGTACGTGTTTGTGAGAGTCTCACCTATCCACAGAGGGGTCATATTAATGTGTAGCCCAAACTGTTCAGATGCTACAGACAGAATTTGGCAGATCGGCAGTACCGAACTTCAAACGAGTCCCAATATGCTTGTGGGGGTCTCATCTTTCCATAGCTTGTATAGTCCAAACCATTTGGGCGCTACAGACAATTTTATGAGAAGACCAATTTTCAGGATGTCTCATGACCTGACAAACACTGCTCTAGTTCTGTCATCTTTCACCGCAGATGCGGAAGTGCGACATAGGCAGATGCGGTGGATTGAGACGCATCCAATACACACAGGAATCTGTTGAGCATGAAAAATCCAGCAGCGTTGATGTTCTTGACGCACTCAAACCGGTGCGCCTGGCACTTACTACCATACCCAGTTCAAAGATACTTAAATATTTTGTCTTGCCCATTCACCCACTGAATGGTACACATACACAATCCATGTCTTAATTGTCTCAAGGCTTAGAAATCCTTCTTTAACCTGTTTCCTACCCTTCATCTACATGGATTGTAGTGGATTTAACAAGTAATATCAATAAGGGATCATAGCTTTCACCTGGATTCACCTGGATAGTCTGTCATGCTCCTTATGTTTTGTGGGCAATAGGGAATGCAACTCAATATTAGGAAGGTGTTCCTAATGTTTTGTTCACTCTGTGTATATACTGTGTAATGGTCTGTATAGACAGTATGGACAGTATATACATAGAGGAAATGTGTACAGCAGCAGTTATATAGGACGAGCCATGACTAGAATACAGTATATACATTCAAAGTGGGTAAAACAGTATGTAAACATTATTAAAGTGACCAGTGTTCAATGACTCGATGTACATAGGGCAGCAGTCTCTAAGGTGCAGGGTAGAGCAGCCGGGTGGTAGCCGGCTAGCAACAGTGGTAGCCGGCAAGTAACAGTGGTAGCCGGCTAGTAACGGTCTTAGCTTCTGTTGGCTGTGTAAATACCACTGTTGATGGTTGTGTTGTTCATGTTGCACACAGCCATGTCCCTGTATATTTCTTGTGGTTTATAATGAACATCTAATGTACAGCACGCTTGTAGGGACGAATGACATACATGGTCCTCAAATTAGGAGGCTACACACATTTTGACAGCACATTACCCTGTAAAGTCTGAGTGACAGGAACCATCAACTTGGGATGGGCAAATTAAAGCAATGAGTCATCAGTGACATCAATGTGACTCATCGTCCCTTTAAGCCACGCTTGATGAATGATGAAAGCTGGTTGGCTTTGTAAAGGCTATGAAATGCCCTGATACGTCTGTGTACAGACTCTTAAGAGTAATTTGTTCTGAATAAGATCAATGATGCAATTAATTTTCAGGATGAATGTACCAGACAAACTGGCATTATGAACGTTAGCTATATTTACAGACTGCAAGTGTTGACTTCTCAACTTTTGTACAATGTATTATTTCTTGCAAATTTGAATATCCGTTTCATAGCCTTTGCTAATAACACCATCCCTGTGCCACTCACGTACACAGGTACAAGAGCAAGTTAATGTTAAGTGATACCTTGTATTACAAAACAGCTCATTTAACGTTGTCTCCCTTCTCACATGAGAATATTTCAAATGAGAGTACTTCTCCTGTCAAGCTTATTGCATGCTAATTGCCAAATGCTGGGGTTGGGTAACACTATTTCACCGCAGAACACATCAGATTTATGTGAAGCTTAGTGCAAGCCCCACTTTAAAAGGTAGCCATCTATTTACTTTTTATTTAAATGGCTTTAAACTGCTTAGCCTTAGCCCATTCACTCTGGCAGGATGCAGTATCTCTAACATTTCTCATTACACTACATTTTAAAAGGGAACCCGAACAAAGAAGCCGAACGCAGTAAAGTCCCCCAATGTCCCTGTGTGGGTGGTTATGTTTACGTCGTTAAAGTACACACTCATGTCCATCCTGCTCTGACCCAAATCTGCTTATACCGTAAGTGCGGATAATGTTTGCTTGCCACAACATGAGAGTGATAAAACCATCAGAGGCCAGACAGCGTGTGGTGGGATGGGGATGCTATTACTCTGCTCAGTCCAACGCCCTGGGATTCAATTCATGTTTTATGGACCATAGGAGAGACAGTGTGCAGGCAGGCCATGACAGCTTGACTGTTAGTGGTAATTGTGTGAAGGTGACATGTCCCTTTGTTTGGGAGAAAAGGTGATCCTGACTTATTTTCCCACCTTTCCTCCTCAACCACCCAGCAACGCCTCTCTTACACCTGTGACCTATCGCAAAGGGAGGATGGATGTGCGTAGAGACGACATGTCTACGAATACTACCTCACAGCAAGCAGATGGGTATAGCAATTTCAATCAGCACTACAAAGAGAGAGTGGCAGACTCATACACACACATGAAGTGGTTGAGTTTTATAGCTATGAAAGTGGAACCACTCTCTGAAAGGAATACATTTCAAAAGAATTGTGCATGAAATTCGTCTTGAAAAAAATATGAAGCCCCTTGTTCTTTTATAATTTTATTCTCTACATTATTACAATTTCAGATTTCACTCAAGGTAGTAGAGTGGCTGGAATTTAACTCTTAAATCAGACTGCGGTCTTATCTACAGAAGTGTTTTATCCTGGGCTTTAAGCAACACCCACAACATCCAGACTGAAGGAAGCAGTTTGGTGCAGTTGACACATGCTTCTGGCATCAAGCCTCACATAGTCTTGTTTCTTGACGGACTCTTTCGGAAACTTCGATAAGGTAAAAAAAGATATATTCAGACAGACAACTCTCCCAACAAATCATGAGGCAGATATGCTAATACATTGCGATTTGAAACCAAAGTTTTCAGGCAAAACTTTTGCAGTCATTTTAATGAAGGTAGTTGATGCAAACTAGCCACTTGCGTAATGCACGCATTATCTCCATCTTGCTAGCTACTATTTGGTATTTTATTCAACCAGATAAGGTAGTGACGTAGGCAGTGATGTAGTTCTTATATACCAAACTGACATTGTATTATGTACAGACACTGTTAAGCCGGAGAGACTAAGCCTCACACTGTTCTGTTTTATCTAGAGCACTTTCTGCATTTATAAGATTAACAATACAAATGTACGGTATCCTGTACGGTCAGATGTTGAAATAATACAGTTTGCATCCGGGTTGGGCTCCATTCGAATCGAAGACAGTCAATTCAGGAAGTAAACTAAAATTACAATTCTATAATAGAAAATAAACTACGTACATGTGAAGCATCTGGCTGCTAAACCAATTGTCCTCCACGGATTTGCATATTGAGAAGCATGTTTCCCATCCCATGCTGAAACAATGCAAACAACGTTGTGATAGTGTATACTGTGATGGACCTTCAACTTCACACTGTCTCATCTCCTGACATATGCAGATAGATACACATATCTGTAGTCATGTACTGTATAGTAATGTACTGTATAGTCATACTTGGATGGGAGAACAATCAACCTCCTGTTTTAGAGACATATTACATCCCAGTAGCCACAGCTTGCCTCTTACATGTTGTTTCCAAACCCTGTTTTCCTGTGCTGGTACTCCCTCTCAGTAACACAACCACCCAAACCACCCACTCACCCTGGACACTCGATGAGAAATATACGGCCAGACGGCAATGCAATGCCATGGCCAACACTCTACTCGGCCCCAACAACACCAACCGCTCCATTCCTCTCTCTGCTCAGACTTAGTCATGCTTCATCTGCACACAGTCTGCATTCACAGGCGATGCCACTCATGACTGACTCACTCCCATGTGAAGCAGCAGTAGTATGCTCCTAGGCAGCCAGCCAGATGCAGCCAGGATGCCTTACAGATTAGGAATGATGTGAAATGTATCATAGTTTGTTCTACTCACAAAAGCTCCATATTCCTCTCCCTCACTGCTGTAAATACTGTAATGTTGTTCTTTTCCTCTTTGTTCAACGCAGTCTTTTTGTCATTCAGAGCGAGTGTCACAGTTTAAACAGCAGTCTACATTCTCTCTCTATTATGCCTCTACCTAAGAAGGCCCCAGATAGCTGCTAGACATGCAGCAGCAGTAGCAGCAGTGGCCAGCCTCATAAGACCTGAGGTACCACCAGGCCTGCAGACAAGTGTAATAGCAGGAGACTGTGAGTTAAATAGTTCAAGTGATTTCTTTGAACTCTTGTGTTTTGCATTAACAATGAAAACATCCAAGACATCCACTAGTGAGCCAGGGAAAATTTGATACAGCATGATTTCATCCAAGACATCTCTCAGTATAACTGACAGATTCAGCACTTAGTGTGTACTAAAAGTACATGCTTTGAACAAAGACTACATCCTTTATGTATTAAGTGAACAACCCAGTGGTGCTACATCACAACCAAATGTAAACCCAATGAAGGGCAGTTTTTCTCACCCCCTCCGATGTTGAATAAACACCCTGGTATGGCAGCCATAATGTGCAGAAAATGCACTTACCCTTCCCTTAGCTCATCAATCACCCTCCTGCAGTACAGTATATTCAAACCCTGGGAATAAAACATGAGCTGCACATTCAGAAATTCATACCCATTATTGTAGCCTGTATGCTTTTCATTTGGCTGGAACTGTATTGATTTCTTCCCCTTTCTCCCCCTGTTGTGTGTGGAGTGAAAAGGTTGTTTTCCTCCACATCTGTAATCAGCAAGTTAGCAACAGCATCCGTTCCATCTGACAAAGCCCTGGTTGCTAGCATGCCAGTGTTTAATCTGAATACATTAGCCAGCCTTTGGATCACATCAGGGTGGTTGGTGCATGGGCAACAGGCCATGTTCATCCACTTCCACTCTATTTTCCTTTTCCATTTGCACCCAATACCTTTCTATCGGAACCGTTGTTTTTTAACCTTGCTGGTCTCCACAGTAATGATGGGTACTAAGAACATGTGAATGCTTTAGAGGTTGTTCCATGAGCTAGGGCTTTTCCAGTATGATATCCTTCTGAGTCCAGTTAGAGACTCCAGTTTCAGCCGCAGTGCATAAAACCAGACTCCAATGGGAATCAATTGGATGAGGTTCTGTCCATGGCATATTTACGAGGGATTAGCAATTGCCCATTTGAATTTTATTGGGCCAAAGTGTAAGGAAATTAAATTCTTGGCTGTAATACTGTCAGGTGTAGCTGGAAACACCAGGTCATAAAGAGGCTCATATTACATGGAATTAATTCATGCATAAAAGGTTTGCCTTTGTCAGGTATTATTATCTCACTTATTTGTGGTTTTGTCCTATAGACAAATTAATATGAATAGCTTGCATAAGCTCTCCAACAGAATTGCCTGCGGTAGTGTGGCAGTGATGCACAACTCATGCACACACACACACACACACACACACACACACACACACACACACACACACACACACACACACACACACACACACACACACACACACAAACCCATTGTAATTGGCAATTGTCATCAGCGGGTGATTGTCAAGAAAATAACTGTCGGTCTTACGGTAATTGACCATTAATCGACATAAAGACATTTAGCATATCCTGGCTTCCACACGTAGCCTACAAGCCAATGATGCAGACCTATAGAACATTTACATTTGAAAAAGTATAATAAATCCATGTAATATAACCTACACCTTCACAATAAATCCATTGTTTATTTTTGACAGATCTAAAGCATGATATGAAGAAAATGTAGTCTATTTCAGAAGGACAGAATAGCATACTCTGAAATGTCCTTATGTTAGGCCCTGATCTGGCTATGCCAAATAACTGTGGGCTACACTAGTTCATTTAGCAGACAGGATTGACTTTGAATTCTGTGGCATTATTTTATAGTATGAAGAATACAATTGAACAAAGCTGAATAAAATAGAAAGGATTTTTTCTCTAAACGATTTGAGGGAGTGTGCACATTCCGCTATTCTGTGTAGTTAACAAAGAAATAGGTTGTCACGTCCAGGCCAACTACATTGACGGTGCTCCTCCCGCCCCGGCGCTCCGGCTCGCCGGTGTACTAACCACCAGCATGAGGAGGAGGGCAGCCTGATCCAAGCGCCCATCACCTGCTTCACATTCCCCTAATTCCACCCGCCCAACAACACACACACACCAGTTTCCATTCACCCCATTACACTCCCTATTTATGTCTCCCTTCCCCTTGTGTGGGGGTGGATTATTGTTTTTGTACTACGCATGATATTCATTGATTAAAAGTGGTGGTTCGGAACTGGTGCTGGTTCAAAGTTGGTTAAAAGTTGGTTCAACTTGCGAACCTTCTCAGAACCTGTTTGTTTTTCCACTGACTAGAGAGCCCAGCGAACGACGTCACTGTGTACGTCGCCATACGTCTTAGCTTTCCCAGAAACACTTGCGCCAACTTCAAGCATAACAATTACAATCGTCTTTCTGCAAATGTTTCTCCTGGCTTTGCGATCCTATATTGGGGTCAGTAGAAGACGTTTAGAACACATCTACTAGCACTGTGTTTTTAGCAATGGCGGTCACAACCTTTCCCGTCGTGTTGTTGGTCACAATAACCCCGCCCCCAGCCCCCGACGTAAGCATGACGTGGTAAAAGAACGGTTCTAGTCCAGCAAAGAGTTGGTGCCGCTTTGGAACCAATTTTCCTGGCCGAGAACCGGTTCTTTGGCTGTCGAAACACAAAGAACTGGTTCGCGAGAAGGCACCGGCTCCGAACCGGCTCTCAAAATGCTTTGGTGGAAAAGGGGTATTTCTGAGTCAATATCCAAACCGAGATCTACCGCTCTGATTTATTTTTTACATGACTTAAAAAACGTAAGCATATGCAAAAATGGTGCCTGCATCTGATGGTCAGTCTCAGCCGAGGGAAAGAGCAGCAGACTGAGGGTCCGCCTCTCAACATCCCTCCGCTCCCTTTCCTCCACTGACACTGATCATGCACAAATTCATGTTGTTACTCCTATGAACAGAGAAAGTGAAATATTCCTATTAAAAAGACCCAAGCTGCTGAATTGAATTGAATTAATAACAACAATACAAGCCAATCGCTACACTGTACTACTCATTCATTACTGCTGCAGTGCTTCTTGTAGCGCTAAATGGAAATAGGAAGAACATATATTTGTTGAATACAAAGTGTTGACAGTGCTGAGTAAGAACTTAAATATGAACTCACTCATACAAACAGCATCTCTTTGCTGTATTCCTTTGAAAGTCTCTCTAGTCATGGTTTTAAACGTTTTGAAATCTCACAGTATCAATTTTGCTGTAGCTTTCTTTTATGCCTATAACGTTACTGCAGACATGGTAATCTGAGCCATCCGATTGGCCAGCGGAAGGCCTATAGTACACTTTTTCTCTCCCTTTGTGTGGCGGTAATGCACACTGAAACATTCCATGCCTTTTGTGGCCAGTGACTGTTGTGCCCTTCTCCCTGAGTGCTGCACACTCCATCACATCAGGTCTTTCTCACAGGCTACAAGTGAAGACAGGCACATCGGGGACACAACTGCATGCGTCCTTATCCAATTCTGTGATACATATTGAAGATATTGGAAGAACTGTCCACATTTACTTTTCATCAGCCGACAAGATGAGTAGTCCTAATTAACAGTAAAAGCACTAGCCTATGTCAATCTACTATCCCCCATAGTACAAAGGCTGACCCCATACTCATGTACAGTTGTTATATTATATCACATGCAATATTGTAAGTAATTATTGGACGTAGGCATTCACTCAGGAATGCATATTAGTATCCTGCCAGTTGCACCTTTTCTCATTGCTTTTAGTATATCGAATGTGCAATAAGTGCAGTTGTCTGTAATTAAACCCTGCGCACTAAGGACTGTATTTTAAGGGAATTACTATTATTAACCCAAATGATATCATACACACATTTAGCTATTAAAGTATCTCTTCCTGTCATTTACCTGTACAGTTTGTGTAAACATGCAAGTATTCACTTATCTGTAAATATAACTGTATACCTAACTGTACAGCTAATTTAACCATGCAAAATTTTCACTTACCTGTTCATTTAGCCAGTCTGTCTATTAAGTAAACTATTATTACCCTCGCTCATATCATACGCATTTTTAGCTACTGAAGTATTTCTCTGCCATCGACCTGTATAGTATAGTTAACCATCCAACATCCACCAACGTATAGTGTACATATTCAGCCAACCACTCATACTATGCAATGTCCTTTTATAGCTTTTTTTTGCACTCCAGATATCTTGTATTTCTATACTTTTTCATACTGCCGCTCTATGTATCATGTACCGTGTATCTGTCTTTTGTGTACTTTCGTTGTGGCATTTTGCACCTGCCCTGTGTTTTGTTGTAGCTGCTTGACAATGAAATTTCCCCCCCGGGGGATCAATAAAGTACCTATCTATCTATCTCTATCTATCTATCTATTCTATTCTGTGTAATATATAAATATTCCAAACATAGTCTGGGACGGTTGTGGGATACGATGGATCCCAAATTAATACAATCACTAGCATCAGAAAAACTATTTTATACAATGTGGCTGACACAACAGATCAGAACATTTAGCTTAAAATGTTGATAAACTATTAGGCTATTTCTTGACATTATAAGTGCAGCGATGCGCACATAGTAGTAGGCTATAAGCACAAATGTTCCATTAGCGGAAAACACCATTATCAAAAGTGATGCAAATGCAATTATGCATGTAATTATTTTATTATGGTGAAAATGATCTTCCCCAAACTTGAAACTTACATGCTGCTTATGTATGCCAGTTAGGCTCTACATCCCTTGTAAAGCGGATTAATGTGCTTAATTTTAATAAGTTATTTGGACACTTTAGTTGTGATACAAACCTTTTTAAAACATATAGGCCTATGGGCTAGGCTACATGAGGTGTGCGACTATGATTTGAAAAAGTAGCAAAAAAAAGGCCTTGTTTCTTATGCTGGGAATCATTCACAAGTGATAGGCTAATATTGTCACCCATTTGTTTTTGTTTTGTTTTGATTTAGAATGGACCATTATCATGCACCTGTATCGAAACAGGGGCAGTGGGAAAAAATACATGCAATCTATGCACTTAAATAGCGAATGGAGGACGCTTTTCCCCATGGTTTATTTTCATGGCAGTCAGGTAGGCTACACTCCTGTTGTAAAGATAAGCAATGTGCTTAATATTAGGAATGTTGAGAAATAAATGTAGTAGTCCTAGCTTAGAAAGCTGATTGGATCCTCCCCTTTTTAGTAGAGGCCATCCCTCTGTTTTCTCCTGCAATTGCATTGCCTATAGAAATGTTGCACAACATGAGCTCATGGGCTCTCATGAAGTGTTTGATTAGATTTTCGATTACATTTGCATTATAGATACAATAGAGTGCTGAGTACCAGGCAGGTAGCAAGTTTGGTAAGCTACTAATTACCAGCAGCAGCATCAGAGCTTGGAGAAGCCTAATTACCGTGATTAAACGGTCTTGAAATTTGACTGCCTTCACGACTCGTGACCGCCAGTGTGGCGGTAATACGGTCACCGCAACAGCCCTATTTGAGACAGTCGAAACACACAGGCTGAAACAGTCAGTGAAAAATGTGAGCTTCACAGGATGATGCAGGAAGTAGGCTGGAAACAGAATCAGGCCTCTTCCTGTGAAGTGCTCATTATCAAATGAAAACAATCTCAATTTGATGATCTAACGTTGGAACACATACAATTGAAGCGATTGGAGACAAATAAAACATGTTGTTGGCCTTTGGAGAAGAATATCTGCACAATCCTTATTCATCCAGGAGCTTGTGCGTAATTTACAGCCAAGCTATTTTCCCAATTTCTCTCTCTCTCTCACTCTCTCTCTCTCTCTCTCTCTCTCTCTCTCTCTCTCTCTCTCTCTCTCTCTCTCTCTCTCTCATGCTCTCTCTCTCTCTGTCCTTCATGACTGATGACTCACCCTCTGTGTCCTTAGGTGCACATAAAAGGTCTGAGTGACACAATCATAAAGCAATCAATTAAATGCTTGCTCTGTGCTATTTGCAGTCTCAGTGCTATTTGCTTCCATCTGTCTTATCTAAAATGTCCCAAAAAAAAAGCCTTATCACTGATTACGGTGGCCCCAATTTTGGCAAATTCTTGTATGCCAAAGAAGTCATACAAGAATTTAGGTTTGGTCTTTTTTCTTTTTTTTTTAAAGGAACATTTAAGAAAGTTGCTTGAATCTGAGGAGCTGGATGTTTTTATCACTGAGCTTTTAAAACATATCTAGCAGGAGAAGAAGGCTGCAGTTCAGTTCTCAACCAGCACCAGTGAATTTTCTTTATCATATCCGCTGCTTTGGGGTAAGTAAGGCAGAGAAAGTGGGAGAGACCTCAGCCTCCCCGGTTCAGCTCTTGTTCTCTCTGCATACGATAACACTAGAGTGAGTCAGAAGCTTAGACAGGCTTGGCCTCACGCATGGCGTCCAGGCCTGCTTATCCTCTTAAAGCCATCCCGCTAAAGCATGGAAGCTCTAATTGGTTAAGCAGTGCACTGGCGCATCAGTCTGACTCTCATTAACCACTGGGCTGGGGGATAACCACGGCGGCTCTAATTTGGTTTGTCACTCAACGCACTCCAGGGGAAGGTGCAGAAATGATCTCTATGTCTCTTTTCTGAACCCACAAGCAGAAGTAAGGCACCGCTCCTTCTGCAGCATTTACACAGTGAGGTATTCACACTGTCACTCTCAAATCAGCAGTGTTCTATTAGCTGCGGTTAGTCAACTAATCAACAGTCAGTGTCCAATGTGTTAGTTCCCACAGCTTGTGTTATATTTGAGTCTCTATTGACCCTGACTGCAGTGGTGTGTTTAGCAACAATGTGTTAGAGCAGGACATTGCACTTAGCCAAAAAAGCGCAGTGACTGTGTCTTGACTTCCATTCTAATGACCTGTTTCAATAATGGTAAGTGATGTTGTGTTTGTACTGGCATGGAGGGAACACACAAACATAGTCATGGTTGACTAATAGGGCCATCTTTATAACGAAGGGTCTAGAAATCACCTCTCTGGAGAGAAATTAAACCCAGCTGTTGAGCTCTTGAGTAAACATAATTTGCATTACTGATGGCTCTTAATGTGTTCTTGCCCCCTATTCATTACTAGTAGAATAGCCTTAGCAGGACCAGATTCCCTGCTTCTGGCAACCCACAGTCAGCTATCTGCAGTCAGCTAGCCGCAAAGTCATACTAAAACTCCTGTGGACAAATCGAAGGTGGTGGTATTGTGTCTCACGACTGGTAAGAAATCAATGCCTAAGTGTAGAGTCTTGCCTGAGTGTAAATGGCATGTGTTTCTCATCTGAGCTGGAGCCTAGAGGAGAGGAGGTTAACTACAGTACAGCTGGGTTGTGCAGAGGTCAAAGGTCAGGTGAGTGGTTAGAGTGTGTGGGTTTGTGCTGGACGTCAAGCACGGTCACAGCACACCTAACAACTACTGGCCGTGAATATGGATGAATGTGTATTTGGGAGGTGTAGTTCTATCATGTCATTGTGTGCATGTGTAATAACAATTTTAAAAGCTTATATGAAAATCTAAATAAATCAGAATGAAATACCTGTTAGACTGATCCTATAGCCTTGAACTGAATAACCCTGAAGCAACTATCAGCAGATAAAAAATAATCACTAAAAATGGAAATCACCCCAAAATAAATATTAGACACTGTTAAAACATTAGTGAGAAGAAAAGCACCAGGGATGGACGGTTTTCCCATATAATTGTTTTAAATATTCTGGGACAAAGTAGCACCCCTAGTTACTCAAATGACAAAAAACGTCACTTAATTCAGTGCTTCCGAGTTCCATGTATCAAACAGTTATTTCCGTTATATTCAAACCAGGAAAATCTGGAGAGTCCCATGCAGATTACAGACAGATTACAGAAATGTAATACAATGCGACAATAAAATAATAGCAAAACTCATACGCAACGGAATGGCAAAAGTATTACCAGATTTGATACATATTAATCAAACATGGTTTATTAAAAATATACACTTACAAAACAAATACAAGAACATGTTTTAGTATAATACAATATGCTAAAATACAAGATGTAGATTTATCAATAATGGCTGTTGATGCTGAAAAGGCTTTCGACTGTCTTTAGTGGCTTTTTGTATTCAAAACTTTGGAAGCATTCAACTTTCCAGCTGAAATAATACATTTTATAAAAATATGATATAAATATCCTATAGCAAAAATACACACAAATTTTACCTTATCTGATGAAAATGATTTTTAAAGGGGTACAATACAGGGATGTCCTCTCTCCCCCTTCCTGTTTGCACTGGCAATTGAACCGCTTGCAGAAATAATAAGACAGGACACAAACATAACAGGTAATACCAATTACCACACCGAAGACATTTTTTAAAAACATATCCACGGCCACAACAGACTTCATATGGGGGAAAAAAATCACTGAACAAATAGGAATGTATTACATGTCCCTAAATCTGAGGGTGGTTTTAACTTTCCAAATTTGTAATTGTATGAACTTGCTACATATTATTAAATGCACTAAAGAGGAACAAGGGGCACATATTGAAGATGTGCATGCTTAATCCAGTATAAACTGTATAGAGGCAAAATTAACAAATTCTACAGTACGATGGCAGAATCATGTCTTAAGTGTAAAACTAACAATGACTCAATAATTCATGCCTTCTGGTAGCGCTATAAAGTCCAAAGGTTATGGGCAGAGTTAGAAAGTTGGCTGTCAGAGGTTTTACAATGTATGTTTACTTTTAATCTATCTACGTATTTTAAGACATGGCATATGGGGGTGTGGTGAGATACCCAATGAGTTGGAGAATATTATTGTCATCACTTACAGTGCCTTCAGAAAGTATTCTTACCGCTTGACTTATTCAACATTTTGTTGTGTTACAGCCTGAATTGAAATTGGATTAAATCGATTTTTCTCACCCATCTTTTTTTTCTCACCCATCTATTAACTAGTCAAGTCAGTTAAGAACAAATTCTTATATACAATGATGGCCTACCCTGGCCATCATTGTATATAAGATGGCCAGGGTAGGCCATCATTGTATATAAGAATTTGTTCTTATATACAATGATGGCCTACCCTGGCCTCCCCTAAACCGGACGACACTGGGCCAATTGTGCGCTGCCCTATGGGACTCCCGATCAAGTCCGGTTGTGATACAGCCTACACACAATGCCACATAATGACATAGTGAAAACATGTTTTTAGAAATTTTTACAAATTTAAACAAAATGAAATACAGAATTGTATTTATATTCATTTCATTTACATTAGTATTCACACCCCTGAGTCAATACATGTTAGAATCACATTTGGAAGCGATTACAGCTGGGTCTTTCTGGGTAAGTCTCTAAGAGCTTACCTGGATTGTACAATATTTGCAAAAAAACATTCTTCAAGCGCTGTCAAGTTGGTGGTTGATCATTGCTAGACAGCCATTTTCAAGTCTTGCCATTGACTTTCAAGACCACTTAAGTCAAAACTGTAACTAGGCCACTCAGAAACATTCAATCTAGTCTTGGTTAGCAACTCCAGTGTATATTTGGCCTTGTGTTTTAGGTCTGTTGGAAAGCAGACTGACTAGGTTTTCGACTGTGCTTAGCTCTATTCAGTTTCTTTTTATCCTGAAAAACTTCCTGGTCCTTGCCGATGACAAGCATACCCATAACATGAGGCAACCACCACCATCCTTGAACATATGGAGAGTGGTACTCAGTGATGTGTTGTCTTGGATTTGCCCCAAACATAACACATTGCATTCAGGACAAAAAGTTCATTCAGTATTACTTTGGTGCCTTGTGGAATAGCTGTATTCTGTACAGGCTTCCTTATTTTCACTCTATCATTTATGTTAGAATTGTTGAGTAACTATCATATTGCTGATCCTATCACAGCTATTAAACTCTATAACTGTTTTAAAGTAACCATTGGCCTCATGGTGAAATCCATGAGCGGTTTCCTTCCTCTACGGCAAATGAGTTAGGAAAGACGCCTGTATCTTTGTAGGGACTAGGTGTATTGATACATCATCCAAAGTGTAATTAATAACTTCTCCATGCTCAAAGGCATATTTAATATTAGCTTTTTAAATTTGTACCCATCTACCAATATGTGCTCTTCTTTGCGAGTCATTAGAAAACCTCCCTGGTTTTTGTGGTTGAATCTATGTTTGGAATTCACTGCTCGACTGAAGGACCTTACAGATAGTTGTATGTGTGGGGTACAGAGTTGAAGTAGTATCGCACACAGAGTGAGTCCATGCAAGTTATTATGCGACTTGTTAAGCACATCTTTACTCCTGAACTTATTTAGGCTTGCCATAACAAAGGGGTTGAATACTTATTGATTCAAGACATTTTACCTTTTAATTCCATTTTGACATTATGGGGTATTGCGTGAAGGCCAGTGACACAAAATCAAAATGTTAATCAATTTTAAATTCAGGCTGTAACACAACAAAATGTGGGAAAAGTCAATGGGCGTGAATACTTTCTGAAGGCACTGTATATTGAAGAAGCTATTATTTATATACTGGAAGTCAAATGATTCTCCAACATTAAGAGAATGAAATAATCAAATGCTTTATTATTTAAATATTTAAATAAATCAGGCTACAGTCAGAAACATCATAACACAATTTGAAGTCATATGGGGTAGAGTCTTACTAGTTTTAGAAACAACATTGGGTGTGGATACAGTGGGAACATGTGGGTCTAAGCGAGTGTGATGTCATTAATGTTTATTGAAATGTATGTAAATGTTAAGTTGTTTATTGATGTTTTTTTGTTTGTTTTAAAAACAGCAACAAAAGATTGTAGATACCTAACACATATAACTGATCTATTGCTCTGAACATGTGTTCTCATAAACACAGGAAACAGATCTGAATCAGATTGGGGATTGAGATATGACAGTTTCATCTGTGACATTATGTTCATTGACTGAGAGTGAGTGATTGAGTGGGAGTACTGTTAATTTCAGGACCACTCACAACAGATTAAAACACATACTGTACAGATGTATTTACTCAAGAAAGGTGCCGCCAACTTTGACATTTGCATTGCTCACTCACTCACACACACAGCGATATAGATGTTTTATTTATTCCTTCTACTAATGTTAAACATTTATTTTCTTAATAGATCGCCTCCCTGTAAGTTATTCTCCACTGTGTACCTCGTCCTCAGAATAATAGTTAGTGCCTTCTTTTCCTCCATAATTACCACAGTCAGAACATTTTACTCATGACTGAACTCTGCTTGTGTTCAATAGATTCTCACAAACACTTACATCAGTTGTCAGCAGGATAGGCTGTTTGAGAAACAAGGTCTAATAAACCACTTGCCAGTGCAGCCATGCATACAGTACCGTCACATTTGATTTTACTTGATTTGAAGCAAACCCTTACATGATGTGACTAAACTTTTAAAGTCATGTGTTTCTATGCTGCCATTGGATGCCTGCTCTCAGATGGTAACGGACTGAACTGCCACCTGGATATTTTAGCATATAGGACAAAAGGCTTGTGGGTTGTAATTTGCAATGAGCATTTCTGAAACACAGCTTTGTTTCTGTCATTCTGAATGAAAAGGCACCACACCGAGCAGTGGAACTTATTTTCTGCCTCTACTACTGAGTATAATATGACTATAATCTTGTTCAATCTTCCCTCTCTTCCTTATGCACCTTTGGGAGGAAGAACAATAGTTCCTTAATTGCATTGTGGGATACGTTAAGCATGGAGAAACAAGTTTGAGATGAGGCCAACCGAAATTTGGTAAATCACTGTCTTGTAAACATCTCTAAGCATCTCTAAGCTGTTCACATTATGCTTGACAATACCTTCTAATGAGACTGCTGATCCAACCTGTATTTTCTTTTGACAATAAGCCCCAAAAAGAAAAATAGAATAGCCGTGTTGCCAATGCGATAGCAGATGTAGCTACTAGCTTAGCATAATGAAACCCCCTGGTGGACAGTGTGAAATTGTCCTCAAGGAAGGCCATTTTCTCCAGATCAGTCTAATGGATTTAGCTAGGCGGAGGAGGACCTGATGTCCAATTGATGACATCTGTCCAGGGCCCCTTTAACGAATGCATGAGTCACTGCTAACCTTCTGGCCCAATTATTCCAATTTATTCACACTGGGTTTATAATAATGAGCTGCCATCACATCTGCAGGGTGAGGGCATCGAGAGAGAGAGCCTACACAACTACAGGACATACTGTGTAGCAATATATCCATCTAGACTGCAGAAATATAAGCCAGAAACTTAAGCTCATGATTAGCTATAAGAGGGAGGGGGAGAAGGGCTGCTTTTCAGACCTGGGTCAAATACTGTACGTACTGTATGTCAAATGCATGCAAATGCTTAAGCTGTGCTTGATTTATATTGCCTGTTACAATGTAATCAAAGTGATGCTAATGAGTTGATTCATGCATGCTATCCTTAGATATATGCTTTTGTAATTTTTGTTTCATACATGAGCACATTATGATTTGGAACTGTTGGAGTCCACCAGATAATTATAGCATGGTACAATACCACATTAGCATGAAGCTCGAGGCGCTGGGTCTGAACACCACCCTGTGAAACTGGGTCCTGGACTTCGTGACGGGTGCCCCCAGGTGGTGAAGGTAGGAAACAACACCTCTACTTCACTGATCATCAACACTGGGGCCCCACAAGGGTGCGTGCTCAGCCCCCTCCTGTACTCCCTGTTCACCCATGACTGTGTGGCCACGCACGCCTCCAACTCAATCATCAAGTTTGCAGACGACACAACAGTAGTAGGCTTGATTACCAACAATGATGAGACAGCCTACAGGGAGGAGGTGAGGGCCCTGTGAGTGTGGTGCCAGGCTGTATGACCGCCTGGTACGGCAACTGCACCGCCCACAACCACAAAGCTCTCCAGAGTGTGGTGCAGTCTGCCCAACGCATTACCGGGGGCAACCTTCCCGCTCTCCTGGACACCTACAGCACCTGATGCCATAGGAAGGCCAAAAAGATCATCAAGAACATCAACCACCCGAGCCACTGCCTGTTCACCCCGCTATCATCCAGAAGGCGGGGTCAGTACAGGTGCATCAAAGCTGGGACAGAGAGACTGAAAACAGCTACTATCTCAAGGCCATCAGACTGTTAAACAGCCATCACTAGCACATCAGAGGCAGCTGCCTATAGACATAGATTAGAAATCACTGGCCACTTTAAGGAATGGAACACTAGCCACTTTAATAATGTTTCCACATCTTGCATTACTCATATTATATGTACTGTACTGTATAAACTGCACTCTACACTATTCTACAGTATCTTAGTCACTTTAATTGTGTTTACATATCTTGCATCACCCATATCATATGTATATACTGTATTCTATACTATGCCACTGTATCTTAGTCCAATGCCACCCTAACATCGCTCGTCCATATACAGCGGGTGAAATAAGTATTGAACACGTCACCATTTTTCTCAGTAAATATATTTCCAAAGGTGCTATTGACATGCAATTTTCACCAGATGTTGGTAACAACCCAAGTAATCCATACATACAAAGAAACCAAAACAAATAAGTTCAGAAATTAGGTTATGTGTAATAATGTGAAATGACACAGGGAAAAAGTATTGAACACATGAAGAAAGGGAGGTTCAAAAAGGCATGGAAAGCCAAGACAACATCTGAAAACTATCAGTAATTAAAAAGCAATCCAGCCCCCTGTCAGTGCAAATTAATATCAGCTGGTTCAGTCCTAACTGATGGCCTACAAAAAGGTCTCATTGCCAAGGTGTCACACAAGACACATCTCATGTTGAAACTTTCATGTCAATAGCACCTTTGGAAATATATTTACTGAGAAAAATGGTGACGCGTTTCACCCGCTGTATGTATATATTCTTAATCCATTCCTTACTTAGATTTATGTGTATTTTTGGGGGGGTATATGTTGTGAAACCGTTAAGATATTACTGCACTGTCGGAGCTAGAAGCACAAGCATTTCGCTATGCCCGCAATAACATCTGCTAAACACGTGTATGTGACCAATAACATTTGATTTGATTTGATTACAGGGCATTTGTGTGACATATTATTAATTCTGACTGCATTTAACTGAGAACATTTGACTTTTTAACAAGCTGTAATTCTTCCACACATCCTTAAAGTGGAAGAGCTTAGTGATTTAATTCTGGGGCCAGTGGGTTCAGGTTCGCTGCACACTTCACCTATAGAGCTGTTAATTAAAGACTGTAGCAGGAGACGCTGAAGGCACGAAACAGGTCTGACTCTATGCTTTATTACCTTATCTAACCCTAACACTCCAGTATCCCAGCACATTGTAAATATGGTATTGGCACTGACCCTGGAACTGACCCTGTATGCAGCTTACTTACTTTCTCGTGTTCTTCTTATTTCTATTTCTTGTGTTTTTGTTCTACTTTACTTTACTTTATAGTATAATATTTGTACTACTGATATTGATTACTGCATCGTTGGGAAAGAGTTTGCAAGAAAGGTATTTCATTGCACTTGTTCATGTGTCAATAAAACTTTTGACATGAAATCAACGTTGAAAATTTGCTGGACTTGATCACGCACACACACAGATTGTCTCTGATCTGGGCTTGGGAGAGGTCAAGCGGGTGTCTGGCTAAATAGAGTCTTGGCAAAGCGGGAGTGACAGGGTCGGTTGGGTTTGAAGATTTAATGGTGCATTAGTCCCACCGGTCTGCGTGAGGAGAAGGGGCCTCAGTCCTCAGTGTCTGTGGTGGTGTGAGCCGAGCCAGTGTGAGCCATCCGATGCGCCACATCCCATCGTTGGAAGTAATTGGGCCCTATTTGAAATGCATCTGAACAACAACATCAACCGAGTGGTTCTCCGACCTGTCATCTCTCACTCTCTCAGCTACTCCTGACATTGTTTGACAGCGCTGAACCGGGTCTGACGCTGATGCACAAGCTTCTCTGCTCTTCCACACCAAATCACATTTTGTGTGACTAATTGGAGCTATTACACAGAATAATTATTTTCTCTTCACAGTGACTAAACGTCAAACTATAATTGAATCAATAACCAAGTGTGGCGAGAGGTGGAAGTTTGGGATTGATTAAACAGAGCTCCTGTTATGGGACGAGGGAGTGCATGTATTGACGTTATGCAATGTATCGGTGCGTGGGTTTGGGTTTTGTAGATGCCATGTCAAATACTGGCTTTGTGAGTCCAGCAATGCCAGCACTGCACTGAGAGAAATTACTAACTTATCAATAATTCAAGTAGACTACATACAGCTGTATATTTGCTGTAAATATGTTTATCACTGCTAGTCAAAACAGCAAAATGTGCTGTCTACATTAACCTCAAGTAATTCCAGAGAAATGCGAAAGTCAGACGGCGTCCTGTGCCAATCCTGTTTCATACTGTGTAACAGGGATGATTGAGCTGCTGAAGCAGAAAATGAGTTAGCATTCAGGGTCTGTGGAGAAAATGGTCATGGTCTTAATAATGTGTTTGTGGGGGATTAGTACATCTGATTGGTCTCAGATCTAAAAAGATTCAGTCAATGGATGCTATAATGGACTAACCCTCTGCATTACTGCTGTTGCCTTGTCAGCTTTTTACGGTGTGCTACGCTGTACCCGGTGGATTGAGCAACACAGGTGGAAGTGAGAGTGTAATTGCATCTGCATGCAGTGGGGAACCATGAGGGCCTTCTACGCTTTCAGAGAAAGCCTAAGGATTAATTAAATAATTGTCGTAGTTTTAAAATATAAATGTCCTTTTAATTGATATTTCATATTTTCAATAAGGTTTCAATGATATTATATGATATTATTATATTATATTATGATTTTAAGGGATACTTTGGTCATTTTAAATTCAGGCTGTAACACACTGTGAATACTTTCTGAAGGAACTGTAGATATAAGGCATCTGCCATTCAACTGTATAGACTGGTGGGTTGTTTAGCAACAAAACCTATGTGCGCGCAACCGTGGAGCAAAACCGTCTGGGGTTGACTTAGAATCAAAGGATTGTTGACAACATGTAAACTAGATTTCCTATCCACATCTTTACTGAAAAACATACAGTAAATACATTTGCACAATGAGCACTTGTTGTCTCTCAAACATCATTACTGTTGTTGGTTAGCTAGCTAGAGAATTGTAGCTATATTAACATAGACATGACAAGTCAAAACCCCTCAAAACAAGACATGGTATCAATAACAAGATTCAACGAACTGAAACGAGCCACCTACGATTCCCCACATGACAGCTTCTTGACATTGTTGCAAGCTATCTGACCATCCAGAATCATAACAGCACACGTCTTCTGCCATATCAATGCACGTGCATTGTTTGTGTTAAGTTGCCAGCTAACCCGTCTGTTAGGGCAGAATTTTGGAGTCACAGTGGAATCAACCAATCACATTTTGCAATGTTGTACGTTTACAGTAATAGTAATAGTTGTACGTTTCGATTGGGAAATGCTTAGCTTAATGGTTGTGTTTTTTTATTTTTGTGGTTGGGACCTACTGGCTTAATATGTCAGAGTGAATGGGCTGCTTATCCTTTAAAAGCATACTGTGTGTGACTGCTATCTTTCTATTGGCCCTACTTACAAAAAATAAGTTCTCTCACATGGAGTGCGCTGCATTCTACGGTTTCTGTCCTTTCAGAATCACAAGCCTGCCACACTCACATCCTTTGTGTCACTGTTGTCGCTTTTGGTGATAGTGTGATAGTGATGGCGTTAGGCTTCCATGGGTTGTGTAAGCAGTGTGGTTGTTGTTGTTGCTGGTAGCATTATCCATGTGGGTGCCGTATCTGTGTGAGTGGCATCCTGAACCATGGCTCAGCCTCAGGCCTGTTTGATTCAGTTGGGGTCATTAAGTAATGTTATGTTTCTGTTATTTTTCTTGATTTTTGAGTTTGGCACAATGTGTTTCCCCCTCTGAAGGCCTAGGTCCAATAGCCAGGTTCGCAACTGTCTGTATGTATCCTATCACTGGGGCATTTCTGTGTGGCTCTGGCTCTGGCTCGCCAGGGTCTCTCTATAGGGGAGGAGGTTTCTGTACAACGCCATTGTAGAGAGAGTGATTTGTTTTCACTCTTTGTCTTTAAAGGTCATTAGCTTGTTTCCCTCCATCCATTTTGTCAGAAAATGGAGCCTAAATCTTTATGATTTATTACATGGCCCTTGGCTTTTGTCCACAGTGTTATTGAGGTACAGTTGAAGTAGGAAGTTTACATACACTTTAGCCAAATACATTTAAACTCAGTTTTTCACAATTCCTGACATTTAATCCTAGTAAAAACTCCCTGTCTTAGGTCAGTTAGGGTCACCACTTTATTTTAAGAATGTGAAATGTCAGAAAAATAGAAGAGAGTGATTTATTTCAGTTTTTATTTTTTCCATCACATTCCCAGTGGGTCAGAAGTTTACATACACTCAATTAGTATTTGGTAGCATTGCCTTTAAATTGTTTAACTTGGGTCAACGTTTCATGTAGCCTTCAATAAGCTTCCCACAATAAGTTGGGTGAATTTTGTCCCATTCCTCCTGACAGAACTGATGTAACTGAGACAGGTTTGTAGGCCTCCTTGCTCGCACACACTTTTTCAGTTCTGCCCAAACATTTTCTATAGGATTGAGGTCAGGGCTTTGTGATGGCCACTCCAATACCTTGACATTGTTGTCCTTAAGCCATTTTGCCACAACTTTGGAAGTATGCTTGGGGTCATTGTCCATTTGGAAGACCCATTTGTGACCAAGCTTTAACTTCCTGACTGATGTCTTGAGATGTTGCTTCAATATAACCACATGCTTTTCCTTCCTCATGATGCCATCTATTTTGTGAAGTGCACCAGTCCCTCCTGCAGCAAAGCACCCCCACAACATGATGCTGCCACCCCCTGTGATTCACGGTTGGGATGGTGTTCTTTGGCTTGCAAGCCTCCAAACATATCAATGGTCATTATGGCCAAACAGTTCTATTTGTGTTTCATCAGACCAGAGGACATTTCTCCAAAAAGTACAATCTTTGTCCCCATGTGCAGTTGCAAACCGTAGTCTGGCTTTTTTAAGGCGGTTTTGGAGCAGTGGCTTCTTCCTTGCTGAGCGGCCTTTCAGGTTATGTCAATATAGGACTTGTTTTACTGTGGATATAGATACTTTCCTCCAGCATCTTCACAAGGTCCTTTGCTGTTGTTCTGGGATTGATTTGCACTTTTCACACCCAAGTACGTTCATCTCTAGGAGACAGAACGCGTCTCCTTCCTGAGCGGTATGACGGCTGGTTGGTTCCATGATGTTTATTCTTGCGTACTATTGTTTGTACAGATGAACGTGGTACCTTCAGACATTTGGAAATTGCTCCCAAGGATGAACCAGATTTTCCCATTATGTCAAGCAAAGAGGCACGGAGGTTGAAGGTAGGCCTTAAAATACATCCACAGGTACACCTTCAATTGACTCTAATGATGTCAATTAGCCTATCAGACGTTTCTAAAGCCTAAACTTAATTTTCTGACATTTTCAAGCTGTTTAAAGGCACAGTCAACTTAGTGTATGTAAACTTCTGACCCCCTGGAAATGTGATATAGTGAATTATAAGTGAAATAATCTGTCTGTAAACAATTGTTGGAAGAATTTCTTGTGTCATGCACAAAGTAGATGTCATAACCGACTTGCCAAAACTATAGTTTGTTAACATGAAATCTGTGGAGTGGTTGGAAAATGAGTTTTAATGACTTCAAGCTAAGTGTATGTAAACTTCCTACTTCAACTGTATGTGTGTGTATTCTAGGGCTTTTTGTGGTCTGCTGTTGCCATTATTACTGATTCATTTAGTAATCGCAGCAAGGATGTTGTAAAAGAACATGTGTGTTAATGATCTATAAGCCTTCTAGGTGCTCATGGCGCACCCTCTTTACACAATATGTGTCTGCAATGCGTATTAGAACTCAACGCAGAATGCAAAGCTTACTGTACAGTGGTATGGGCTGCCCATGTTAGATAACCTCCTCAAGACCATAGAACAGAACAGGCTGTCTTTGTCTATATATGTTAAGGGATCCTCTCAGCTAGCCTCCACACTAACCTACTGTATTATACTGTCAGACAGTGGAGTCTAGTCATGCACGTTGGAGTCTATATTCTTCTCTGAGCTCCCCGTTGGAAGGAGCACTCTACAGCCTGCGACACAAGCTGTGAGACTACACCACCTAAATTATAGGTTGAGGTCATGGGTGCAGCAGAAACACTTCTGTTATGTCACTGTTGGAGTAACACTCAGGCAGTAGACAGCTGTGGATAGAGGAGAAAACACAGCCATGCTACTGCACCATCCTCTCCTCTCCCAGGTAGGCACAATACAGTGTGACATACAGGGGTGCAGTAGGGGAGATGCTGGGATCAGGGGCTGCACTTATTACTCTGCCCGTAGCTACTTAGCTATTACGCATGTGTTTATGAAGGTGATGCCTCTGAATCGATATTATGTCTGTGTCTGTGTCTGTGTCTGTGTTTGTGTGTGTGTGTGATATGTGTGTCAGTGATTGTGTGTGCCTGCATGTGCCTCTCATGTGGAGCTGCTGCTGCAGAAAGGCAGACAGGCCTGATAGATGTGAACATGACTGATACTACAGCTGTCTTCTCCTCTCATCTCCTCTCCTCTCCTAACACAACTCCACAGCCCCAAGGGGAGATCCAAGAGCAAACACAAAATCTACATAATGAGATAATGTATGAAATACCTGGCTGCCGAGAGCCATTAAGAAAAAGGTGAGACATGTATGAATGGATCAGCCTCATTGGCTGCAGTGGTAAACAATATCCAACGAGCTTGGCCAGCGCTAGTGGGGGTACGAATCACACCTGAGATGGAAGCGTGAGGGATCATGCCATACAGTACACTGGCCCTACATGGAGGGGCAATAATTGCCAGCCAAGCTGAAAATGCTCTGGTCTGCCCCCACAGCAGCAGTAACTACAGCAGCAACTACAGAGGTAACAACAGCAGTAACAACAGCAGCAACAACAGCAGTAACCACAGCAGTAACTACAGCAGTAACAACAGCAGTAACTACAGCAGTAACTACAGCAGCAACAACAGCAGTAACCACAGCAGTAACTACAGCAGTAACAACAGCAGTAACTACAGCAGTAACAACAGCAGTAACTACAGCAGTAACAACAGTAGTAACAGCAGCAGTAACTACAGCAATAACTACAGCAGTAACAACAGCAGTAACAGCAGCAGTAACTACAGTAGTAACAACAGCAGTAACTACAGCAGTAACAACAGCAGTAACAACAGCAGTAACAGCAGCAGTAACAACAGCAGTAATTACAGCAGTAACTACAGCAATAACTACAGCAGTAACAGCAGCAGTAACAACAGCAGTAACAACAGCAGTAACTACAGTAGTAACTACAGCAGTAACTACAGCAGTAACAACAGCAGTAACTACAGCAGTAACAGCAGCAGTAACTACAGTAGTAACTACATCAGTAACTACAGCAATAACTACAGCAGTAACAGCAGCAGTAACTACAGCAGTAACAACAGCAGTAACTACAGCAGTAACCACAGCAGTAACTACAGCAGTAACAACAGCAGTAACTACAGCAGTAACTACAGCAGTAACTACAGCAGTAACTACAGCAGTAACAACAGCAGTAAGTACAGCAATAACTACAGCAGTAACAACAGCAGTAACAACAGCAGTAACTACAGCAGTAACAACAGCAGTAACAACAGCAGTAACAGCAGCAGTAACAGTAACAGCTATGGACCAAACCACTCCGCAGGGACACAGCTGCTGTCTCTGGTGTTAAAGGACTTTCTGGAGGGGGAGAGGGAGATATGGTGAGAAGGGAGGGAGAGAAGGAAAAAGGGGGTGAGGGAGAGAGGGGAGGAGGAGGGAGGAGTGTACAATAGAGCAGACTAGGGCTGACCCCAATTAGTCGTCTGGTCGACCAAGATTTTTTTAGTCGAGCAGAAGCAAATATACAGTATATATTTGCGCCTTTATCAGTGAACGGATCCATTGCAGAGGCCTCGACTAAAAGCCAATTTATGCTTAATCCGCAAATGTGGTCGGTGGCTCCATATGTGTGACGCAATTGCAGAGCCTCCGGAGGCATGCTGAGGCCATATTGAGCTCCATACAGCATCACCATGCTCTTCCCAAATGTTGTAACAATGAGGAAGGCTCTGTATATCTCCAATCGATCAGCCAAGATTGTTTTGGTCTGGGACAGCAGACAAGCACAAGCAGCAAGCACAATGCCCCATGGAGCATAATCTAAGACACCACAACATCCTCCTGCAGCTCTAGGCCTTACAGGTTGAGTACAATGTATTATGCATTTGCTATTCAGCTGTTTATTAAAAGGCCAGTGGAGACTGGTAGTGACTGATAGTGATGAGGCCAGAGAAGTAGAAAAGAGTGGGGCAAAATAATCCTTCCTTCCTTCCCTCCCTCTCTCCATCCCTCCCTGATGTCGGCATGTAACTGGTGGTGGCAGCACTGAGTGAATGAATAATGTAGCACAAAGGGGTCTGGCCACGCTGGCGTCACTCTGGGAACAATCGCTGTGGTTAATATTCATTGCATGGAGATTCGCAGGGTAAAAGGAGAGACCTTATGAATCACTTTACACTCGGCTTCCGCACAGCAAAACTCCTCTAGCTCTGTAATCTGAATGTAAAGGTGGCAGACGCCAAGCCACTGGTGGCAAGTCTTCCCTGGTTTTACTGTTGCCCAGTCAGGGAGAGGTTGGATGCAGAGAGAGTTTCTCTCTCTGAAAAATGAGGCAGGTGTGTTTGTGTGAAGAGTGCAACGATATGCTCTCCTTGCTCCTGTACCCTTTCTACACATTGCCTCAGGCTGGTTAAGCTCCCAGAATCTGATGAAAACCCTACTGCATTCAAACAGCAAAACAACATGTTTTGATCTGACATCAAAAGAGTTGTGTATTTGACCCAGTGGAACAATGTTGAAGACTCATATCAGTGCAGTCAGAATGAAAGTAGCCTCACCTTTCCTTAGCTCTAGAACCCTGCCGCTCTCTTTTAAAAGTTTCTGGCAGAGTTTTGGCTACAGTGGCTAGGTCTTTTCTCTTCTAACCCCGGCCGGTCATTTATACCCAATGCGAAGTGAAGTGTACATGGCGGTGATACAAATGTTAACTCATGAGTTATGGCTGACCGTTCTGGGCAAGCGTGGCCAAATGTGTATTCCGTACCATCATTCTACACTATGTACTGTAGGTCCCACGGGGTACTGTGTGACACAGAATCCAATGACAGGCCGTGTTCAATAAATTAGATCTGGATGCTATTTGCTGACACAGTTGGACTGGAGCAGGGGCTAAATATGTCCAAGAGCATGGTAAGAGCACACTGTCACCCGGGTGACAACTGGGTGTTGGGCTGCCTCATGCCAGGAAACAACATGGATATGCCAGGTGCTGACACCAAATCATGTACATGTACAGTTTCACTGTAGTTTGGACTAAAATGCATCAGTTTGAATGCTATGTCTAAATATAGGGTATGAACACTGATATGCCAGTGACAAGTCAAAATACTATTTTACCATAATAACCATAGTTCCACTCCACTAGCACGTCATGGAACACACCTTCCTCGTCGTTCAATATTTTCCAGAGAACGCATAGACTCTAGTTGATTATCCCTTTCTTTAACCAATCCATATTTTCTAGTGCCCTTTTTTTCCTGTCAACAGTGGCCTGTAGTGGCTTGTTCAACATGACATCTACAAAAACATGTTGGTCCAGAATGCCTGATGTCATAATGGGTGTCAGCATATTTGGACTGGACAGTCAGAACTTCCAAGGAAACTTGGTTGATCCAGCTTGACACATGCATATGGACTTGGGACAGTGTCCCAGACTGGGGTAATTGCAGCCACATCGAGCTGTATTTTCCAATGAGAGCACTAGGAGCCTCTGTTAATAGCGTTAGAATACTACCCTGCGGCACAATCCTTGCTCTAATTTAATGATTTTTACATTTAGCTATTACACCCAGCAAGCTTATTACTGCTTGCCTTCTGCCCAGACCATACCGACCATCCTAGTGCTGTCAATGTAAAATAAAATGGGGGAGGGGTCCATCTCGTTAACTGAGGCATGGGCATCTTATTAGCATAATAGGCTAAACATGCTGCCTGTTGTCCTGATTAAATCTGGAATGTAGGACAGAACATCAGACAAAGGTTTTCTGTTTACAGAGTGGGGGAGGTGCTGTATGTGTTAGTAGGGGATACTGGGACACAAAGTAACACAGGCACAAAGTAATAACTATGGCTACTCCATTTTAGGTCAATATGACATGGCTAAAAGAGAAAATTAAAATATTATATTTTGTCCATATAGTGTATTTTCATTCAAATATCAGTTTTAAATCAAAGCAGTTCAATTATTACATCTCATTCTTACCACTGAAGACTGTGTTACAAGTAACCCAGTCTGTAATCTCCTCATGTTTTAATATGACCACAATCATCCCCGTTCCTAAGAACTCTAAGGCTTCATGCCACAATGATTACCGCCCTGTAGCACTCACTTCTGTAATCATGAAGTGCTTTGGGGGGCTGTTTATGGCACACATTAGCTCGACCATCTCAACCACCCTAGACCCACTGACGGGCCGGCCGAGGCACGTGCGCTGGACAAGCCGGCTGGGTGTAAAATCCAGATGAACCGGCAGAGGCGTGGGAGCCTTGCGAGCCGGCTGAGGCATAGGAGCCTGACGATCCGGCTGAGGCGCGAAAGCCTGTCGATCCCGCTGAGGCGTGGGAGCCCGATGAGCCGGCTGAGGCGTAAAAACCTGACGATCCGACTGAGGCCTGACGTGGGATGGGTGCCTGCAAAGCCAAACGGGGCAAGGAAACCTCTCGAGCCAGCTAGGGCATGGATTCCCGACGAGCCAACTGAGGCACCCCAGGTTCCATACAACAATTACTGCTGAAGCGGGGAACAGAGCTGGGGAACAGACAGATATAGGGGAGGTAATAACACAGGTGATTGAGTCCAGGTGAGTCCAATGAATCGCTAATGTGCGTGACAAGGGAAGCAGGTGTGTGTAATGATGGTGGCAGGAGTGCGTAGTGCTGGGCAGCCTGGCACCCTCGAGTGCCAGGGAGCGAGAGCGGGAGCAGGGGTGACAAAAAGTGTTATTTTGTGCCCCGGTCTCCACTACACATCCACTGTGTTAGTACATAAGCAACTGTTAGTACAGTGTTAATACACTGACACCTGTGTCTGAGAAGGGAGAAAACACAAAAACTGCATCATAGCCGAAGGAGTCGCAAGGGTAGAGTAACTGTCGAAAATGAGAAAATACAGCCCACTCTCCAGAAATAAACTATGAGTTTGGCTTAAGTCTGTTTTTCTAAGCCAATGCCCTTTTTATTTATTTGGACACACTTGTTATTACTTGTTAGAGGTGGTGAAGGGTTCCCCTGTGCTGCCTGACAGTTCAGGGTTCAGAAAACAAACAGTACTCTCTGTATACTCACTGTTTAATTGCATACTGTACTGTGATACTGTACACAGTCCTCAATGGGTAATACAATTTTACGTACACCTCCGGTCAAAAGTTTGGAATATTACTCATTCAAGGGTTTTTCTTTATTTGCACTATTTTTTACATTTTAGAATAAAAGTGAAGACATCAAAACTATGACATAACACATATGGCATCATGTAGTAGCCAAAAAAGGGCTGAGCAAGGAGTTCCCACAAATGCTGAGCACTTGTTGGATGCTTTTCCTTCACTGCGGTCCGACTCATCCCAAACCATCTAAATTTGGTTGAGGTTGGAACCAAAAATCTCAAATTTGGACTCCAGACCAAAGGACAAATTTCCACCTGTCTAATGTCCTTTGCTCGTGTTTCTTGGCCTAGCAAGTCTCTTCTTAATATTGTTGTCCTTTAGTAGTGGTTTCTTTGCAGCAATTCGACCATGAAGGTCTCCTCTGAACAGTTGATGTTGAGATGTGTCTGTTACTTGAACTCTATGAAGCATTTATTTGTACTTCAATGTGAGGCTGGTAACTCTAACGAACTAATCCTCTGCAGCAGAGGTATTTCTGGGTCTTCCATTCATGTGGCGGCCCTCATGAAGCTGGTTGAGAGAATACCATGAGTGTGCAAAGCAGTCATCAAGGCAAAGGGTGGCTACTTTGAGAATCTCAAATATAAAATATATTTTGATTTGTTTTACACTTTTTTGGTTACTACATGATTCCATATGTGTTATGTCATAGTTTTGATGTCTTCACTTTTATTCTACAATGTAAAAAATTGTGCAAATAAAGAAAAACCCTTGAATGAGTAATATTCCAAACTTTTGACTTGGGGTGTACATATGTAACAAATACTAATAAATCATAATAAAAATGCTAGAACACCATTTCAAAGACACACTATAACAAGACCCTCAGCCACAAAGCTATTTGAGTAGGAAGGAACATGATTATGGGAACTATCAGTGATTCCTCATGTCAGTCAGTCACTCAGTCAGGCCACCATCAGATTCCCTGCTCCTTCACACTGCCTGCATGGCTCTGTAGTCTACTGCATACAATATGTATGGCTTAAATCTCCAACACTTCCACAATGCTGCTACAGCTACACACACACAGGGACTCAGAAAAAGATGGCAATCTTCCCTCATGTTAGGATCTTTATCAGCATGAAACATTTTTTATGATTATAATGTCCCTGCTTGTGCTTCCTGCTCCAAGCACCTCTTTGCATTTCTACTGAAGGGTGTAATCAGGCATGGAGAGAGAGAGGCATAAATATTATTTACCTTATCTGTAGACTTTAGTGACAGACTGCTAGTCCTACCACATGCTGCGGAAGGACTCCCGTTCATTATCAAAATCCTGCTTTTGTCTCTGCTTTTAGTGTCTCTTTCTGCTTCTCTGTGTGACTTGTCATAGACAGAGGCAGCATTCAAAGCACCCCTTTATTTGATCCCGCTGTGGCAGCTGACACCGGTATTCAAGCCCTGGATGATGGATGGAGAAAAGAGAATTTCCCCGGCTTCATTTTCTTTCCTTCTCTCCTCAGCGCAGGCTCACATACAGATACACGCAAACGAGGGGGGATGTCAGAGAGAGACTACGATGTGTTATGCTCCGTGGTCGTCCTTCTCTTCCTCTCTATATATGTCCCTCCCTCCCTCCCTCTCTCTTCCCCTCTCTATGTCTATCTCTGTCTCTGTTGCCGCGGCTAGGCGGTTGTCACAGAGGCAGGCTGTGCTGTGCTGTCGTAACGGGGGAGATGGCTCTTCGCGTGGAGAGACATCTGTGAATGTGTTTATGTGGGACTAAAGTAGTCTCTTAGCCGAGGCAGAGACCCCCCTCCCCTTTTAGAGATGGTCTCGCTAATGGCATGTACCATTAAGGCTCAGAGCAGGGTGGGCTGCAGCAGAGAGAGAGAGAGGGAACAGGGAGGGGGCAGGCAGAGAAAGAAAGGAAACATGGTGAGCTGAGCCCTCATCTATTCCCACCTCACTCCTTTCTGGAACCTTTCTTCTTTTCCTCTCATTTATTTTTTACCTTTTACATGAGAGGATCATTGCTATACACACTGTTTCTCTGTGAGTGATCCAGCCTTATCTCAGACTGGCTAATAAAAATAATTAAATGAAGGGCAAAATATCACAGACACTGGACAGAGGAAGATATGGCTTTTTCTTTGCAACACTGCCTAGAAGGCCAGCATCCCGGAGTTGCCTCTTCACTGTTGACGTTGAGACTAGTGTTTTACGGGTACTATTTTATGAAGCTGCCAGTTGAGGACTTGTGAGGTGTCTGTTTCTCAAACTAGACACTCTAATGTACTTGTCCTCTTGCTCAATTGAGCACCGGGGCTTCCCAATCCTCTTTCTAGTTGTTCTATTCTGGTTGTTCTGTGAAGGGAGTAGTATACAGCATTGTACGAGATCTTCAGTTTCTTGGCAATTTTTCGCATGGAATAGCCTTTTTTTCTCAGAACAAGAATAGACTGACGAGTTTCAGAAGAAAGTTCTTTGTTTCTAGCTATTTTGAGCCTGTAATCGAACCCACAAATGCTGATGCTCCAGATACTCAACTAGTCTAAAGAAGGCCAGGTGTATTGCTTCTTTAATCAGCACAACAGTTTTCAGCTGTACTAACATAATTGCAAAGGGGTTTTCTAATGATCAATTAGCCTTTTAAAATGATAAACTTGGATTAGCTAACACAACGTGCCATTGGAACACAGGAGTGATGGTTGCTGATAATGGGCCTCTGTACGTCTATGTAGATATTCCATTTAAAATCAGCCATTTCCAGCTACAATAGTCATTTACAACATTAACAATGTCTACAGTATATTGTATTTCTGATCAATTTGATGTTATTTTAATAGACAAAAAATTGGCTTTTCTTTCAAAAACAAGGAAATTTCTAAGTGACCCCAAACTTATGAACGGTAGTGTAAGTATCCTAATTGATGTCCCTCTAACTGCCCTGAATGTCTCTGCTGATCCTACAGCTAATGTATGCAGTAATCATGTGCCTGTGAAACCACAGTTAAACTGTTAGACTGAGGCAGTGTGCCTAGTAGGAGGTCCATGGTGTGCAGCTGTCCCTGCACTGACATAAATAACATGGGCATATCTACATCTGTTAAGTTTCCCAGTACAACAATGAAAATAATCAAGCATCCCAGAAAAGTCCTACAAATAGCCCACGTTAACATGTGTAGCTTAAGAAACAAGGTTCATGAAATCAATAATTTGCTAGTAACAGATGATATTCATATTCTGACAATCTCTGAAACTCACTTAGATAATACCTTTGATGATACAGTGGTATCAATACATGGTTGTATCATACAGAAATACCAAAGGTGGAGGTGTGGCCGTTTATATTCAGAACCAGATTCCTGTAAAGCTTAGAGAGGATCTCATGTTAAATACTGTTGAAGTAATATGGCTACCGGTTCATCTGTCTCACCTAAAGCTCATTCTGGTATAGATAACATGTGAAATGCTTGATAATGTATGTGATAATGTATGTGATATCAACAGAGAAGTATACTTTCTGGGTGATTTCAATATTGACTGTCTTGAATCAAGCTGCCCACTCAAGAAAAAGCTTCAAACTGTAACTAGTGCTTTCAATATGGAGGCAAAATCTCTCATGGCTCATAGTGAAGGAGTGATTGACTTCGTCACTACCTGTTTTTGTAAGAAGTGTTGACATGCTGAATGCACTGAGGTGTCTGTTTAAACTACTAGAACACAGCTCGGACACCCATGCATACCTCACAAGACATGCCACCAAAGGTCTCTTCACAATCCCCAAGTAAAGAACAGGCTATGGGAGGTGCACAGTACTACGTAGAGCCATGGCTACATGGAACTCTATTCCACATCAAGTAACTGATGCAAGCAGTAGAATCAGATTTAAAAAACAGATAAGAATACACCTTATGGAACAGCGGGGACTGTAAAGAGACACACACAGGCACAGACACACATACACATGATAAGACATGCACTCTACACACATGTACACATGGATTTTGTATTGTAGATACAGTACATTCAGAAAGTATTCAGACCCCTTGACATTTTCCAAATGTTGTTATGTTAGAACCTTATTAAAGCCTTAAATTGATTCATTTCCTCATCAATCTACAGACAATACCCCATAACGACAAAGCGAACCCTGTTTTTGCTCTGTCATTATGGGGTATTGCGTGTAGATTATAGAATAAGGCTGTAACGTAACAAAATGTGGAAAAAGTCAAGGGGTCTGAATACTTTCCGAATATACTGTATGTGATAGTAGAGTAGTGGCCTTAGGGAACACAATTAATGTATTGTGTAAAGTGTCATGAAATGTAATGTAATGTAATATTTTAAATTGTATATAACTGCCTTAATGTTGCTGGACCCCAGGAAGAGTAGCTGCTGCCTTGGCACGAACTAATGGGGATCCATAATACATACAAATACTCTATGCACATGGGCGCCGTTGGTTGGAAAAAGGTTAATAATGTATAATATTCTGGATGCACAGTGTATTCTCAGACGCTCATCTCAAACGTTATGACAAGCTGTCAGTATGTATGCTTTAAAATCAGATTTAAAGAGCTAGGCTAATAGCAGTAATTGGCAAGGATCATCCTTATAGTCATTCTTCATAACATCATTTTTCCATGAACCTGTCAAGCAGCTTGTTTACAGAGTCTCCCAGAAAGAAGGGAAGTGTGTGTCTGCTTCAGAGATGAGACAGCGTCTGGTGTGAAGATTAAAACCCAGCACCACCACCTCGGCTCGGCCTCCCTCCTCAGAGCAGTGTGAGCAGCTTGGCTCTCTGAGGAGCTCAACTAGGTCACCCAGCCCGGGGGAGGATTCTCCTGTTAGGCCAGAGCAGCACACAGAGGCCCCTGCCCACCGTTAGTCTGGGTGTCAGAATAACATGCCAGTACCTGGAGGGGGCAGGACCTTAGAGACGCAGCCTACAGTGGCAAGGGCTAACAGCCCTGGGTAAACCCTCCTCTCAGTACCCTTCTGTTCACACAGCTCTACAGAGCCTGGAGAGGGGGAACAGCGGAAGGGAAAAAGGACGTGCTGGGATGAAGGATATCGTAGAGAATATGGAAGTTAAGATTACAGTAACTCATCAAGGTGTCACTGACACTATTTTACATAAACGTACAATCCCAATATTACTGAAAGATTGGTCAATTGAAGATATATGCGTCATAGGGATAATATGTTTTGATTATTAAATGTTTATTGTTAGTGTATGATTCAAATACACAAAATATTCATTTTGAAAGGATCAATGGTGGCCTAAAATAGAAGATGGTCAAAAGTCAAAGATCAAGGTTGAGAGAACGATAGGGATTTCAACCTGGATGGAGCAAACATAACCTCACAAAGGCGCCATTAATGCAATGATATTGAAGAGATTGTCAACTCCGGATAGCAGCAGAGAAGGCCCTCAGATGAACTAACGATTGCGTGATACATTTCACTGAGGAGCGTTATGCAGTATTTTGGGCTTGATCTCATCAGAGCTTTGGACTTGAGTCACTCCATCGTAAATACAAGGCTGCTTCACACGGTGGGAGAGAACCATTTACTGACAGAGATGCATCTTTTGGGGATCTACTGATGCCACTGAAATGGGCAAAAAATACATGAAACATAAAGGGTTGTTTTATGCAAGATAGTCATTTTCGGTCAACATTTTAAAGCAGTTGTTGTTTGAGGGTAATAGAGGATCCTTTGAAGCAGCTTTTCTCCTCTCTTATCCCAACTGAAATAATGGGGCCACATACATAAACCCAGATATATTGGGATAGAATGATGTATTATGTGAATATGTGAAGCAGTTTCCAATCAAACGCTTATTTAGTTCTTATGAGTACCCTTCCTTTGTATATTGGAGTGTAGTTTAATTGGTGAAGTGTAAAATTGAGATGGCCATTTGCCCTGTTTTTTAACTATCCCACATATTTCTCAACACCTGATTTTTCTGTCTTAAACATTCAAAGGATCGTTGACTCTACTTGTTGTTTATTCACAGGGCATGTCTACACATGCTGCCTCTGACTTCGGTACATATGAAGGTCATATGTGTGGGGATCCTTCCATCTGATCTGAAGGTTGGCATTTATTGTCATGAATCTTGCCCTGGAGGCAGCTCTGAAGAGTGGTCACTAGCTGCCACTGCCACAAAGTCATAAATCTTATTTTAAACCTAACCTTTACCACACTGATAACCCTAATGCCTAACCCTAACCATAAATTAATACCAAAAAGCTCATTTTTGTTTTCATGAATTTTTACAATATAGTCAATTTTGACTTTGCAGCTGTCCCATCTTGCAGAAATCGCTCAGTTCTGACTCCAGGGCAAGATTCATGACAATAAACGTCAACCAGCGCCTGACCCGTTGATTTATCTGCTTGTTTCAATCCCTTTATACAGTCCATATGTTGAATATACAACATGTAGGGTGGTGGGGCTCTTAAATCATTCAGCGCCCATTATTGCCGTGGGTGGTGCCTTTCCACTTTCGGGAGGAGTGTGAGTTCCCACAAGCCATCTGTTGTGTGTTTTTTGGCTTAATGTGAGAGGGACGTGAAGACATTGTAGCACCACAGGCTGTAGGGGTGGTGTTCACATGAGGAGGGCAGGGGCAACAAATGGAGAGGACGCTGATATGGTGTCACATACTTCCTGAAAGTAGTCCCGAGACCATGGCGTCATTGGCCCATTCATGTTTAATGCGCTGACTTTTTTTTTTTTGGAAGAATAAGCAGGCAGACCTGTCACTCAAAAAATGATGAACTACAAGACACATTTCAGTTGAATGCATTCAGTTGTACAACTGACTAGTATCCCCCTTTCCCTTTTCCATAAAATGCATCCTTTGTAGTATTTTGGTCAGTTGTATTCTTCCTCTACCCTATTATCATAACTCTACCAAACACCTCTATATATAAATGCCTAGAAAGTAAAATTACGTTATTAACCGGTTCCCATGCTTTTAAAATACAGGTTCTCTTCTGAAACAGTATGGCTCCCTTTCGTTGCTGGTTCTATTGCTGTTCCTTAAAAATTGTGTTATTTTCAGTTCTTTTCGGTTCTGTTTTCTGAACCGGTTCTAACCCCTGATTGAAACACAGTTTTATTCACTCTTTAATGAAATACGGAACTATAATTTCCTTCATTGTGCCAAACAAAAACAGCCGTAGTAATTTTAGTTCATCACTCAAAGAGCTGTTGTCTAATGTGTCATAGTTCAGACAATCCAGAAATGTTCCACTATTTAACACAGTAATTAGTATTCCAATATTATGGTGGTGTATGAGCACTCAGGGGTAGTTGTAACATAGTAAACATACATCTGGGACACTTCAATTAGTATGATATGCTTCGTATGGTATGTATTAATTTGTGGATATCCATCATCCATTTCATATGATATGTTACAAATTACAATTCGCATGATATGTTATGAATTACAATTCATACAATATGTTACGATTTGCAATTCTTACAATATGTTATGAATTTGCAAAAAGTGTGATATATTGCAAATTCCAATTCTACCTTTGGGTTGCTAGACTTTAACGTTATATGCCTACCCTTCCACCCCGGCCAACCACACGTTTCTTTTCATGTTTTCTTAAGTAACCTTCTGTCTTATGTAACCATACCAAACGTAACATATCATACTAATTTGCCTGTCCCGGATTTACAGAATGTTAATGTGGAGGGTTGTGTCCAGTATGTCATGCACCAGCCATTGCATAGTTTAAAAGCCATAGCCTTAGCCTTATAAAGGATGCAGCGCTTAATAAGAGCAGGCTAAAAGGAGCTGGTCTACATAGAGCTGTGGTGGTAGTGTGACTTCACATACAGCACCATTCACAGTAGTCCTACCGATAACTGTTGGTCTGGTCTAGAGAACATGTCTGTAACCCTCACATCATTTATTGGGATGAATGAGTCTATACTGTATGGTTGCTACACTTCTGGTAGTGGACGATCCAGCCTACCTACGAAGGAGGAGCAGTGAACGTAGAAGACTACAAGGTCCCGAGCAAGAGCTGTCTGTCAGGTGTTTTCTACTTTCCTGCCTGGCTGCACCATCAATGCTCCCTCCGCTCAAGATAATACCCTTAATCTAAAGCCATCGCCCAAGAACTGTGAGATCCCTACATTTGTTTGTTAACATTATTATATATATTTTTTTTTTAAAGCAACTTTGAGATTCTACTTGTAATGAAAAGCGCTATATAAAATACATCTATTGTTATTATTATATGTGATGATTATGATACATTAAAATGATGCATCAGCAGGTGACTGGACCAGTAATAGCCTCCATAATGGCCTTCCTGTGTGCCTGGCCGCCTGGCCTTGGGCACCATCATTATAAAAAAGTGAATGTATTTCTACAGGGGACTGATGAGGGGGAAGATATAATAGTCAATTTTGATGCATTAAATATGTGGCCCTCTGCTGGCTAAATGGAGGGGGGAAGAGAGCACCTCATTTGGTAACAATGTTATGAGAAGTCTGAAAATTACAGTTACTATGGCCTTCACCTTGAACACAGTTAAATCATACAGTATTATACAGCTCACAGTCATCCGTCTGTGGCACATTGTACTTGTGTTAGCTTGACCATTAGGAAGTGGTTAGGTTTTGCTACAGTGAAGGAGAGTCTTATACTGAATCCCTGAGCAGTTTTCCAGTACTGTTGAAGGGGTGTGGTGGGATCTGACAAGTGGTTGGTTGTCTCTGCTGTGGTTACTGAATTAAGTTCAGCTCAGCAGTAAACCCAGGTCCCATAAAGATGATGTCATTTTGGGTGTGGTATCATCCCTTGGCAGTGTCAGGCACTCAGATATAAGGTACACACATCATGTAGTACCAACCAAAGGCACGGCATACCAAAACATGTCATACTGCACACTCCAGATTAAATTGACTTGCCTAGGTTAAATAACAAAAAAAGAAAAGAAAAGAAATAATTAATTAAAATCAATATCTTTAAAACCTCCCTTCAGTTCACTGACCCTGTATGGTTAGCTACATGTACAGCAAGCATCACAGAACTAAAAGCTGTAAATGTGAACCATAAAGTGATGGACAGCGGAATCCCCCCTTTCTGTAACCATGATGTGTTACATACTGTACATACAGTACATATTATAATGTAATTCGTAAAACATATGTAATTGGCCGAGTGTGAGGTTTGTTCTGTTTATGTGTTGTCTTAGGAGAGACTAGCAGCCAGTTCTAGTCAGTGGAATGCTGTCTGAGAAAACAGGGGGAAGGCAGGCTGGGTCAGTTGGACGTGGGCCCTGGTATACAGGGATTCAGACAGGGGATCAACAAATGTCTGACATCCATGATTCAAGGGCAAAGCTTCAGACATCAACAAATCACAGATTGACACCAACTCTCTCTATCTGTGTAAGGGGAGTTCCTGTCACCATACAGCAGTAGCAATACAAGGATATAACATATATAGAAGAGACAGGAATGCTTGTGGGGGAGGTGTTGCTATATATATTCAGAGCCCTGTAATGCTTAGAGATGATTCCATGTTGAAGTGCTGTGGTTGCAGGTTCACCTACCACATCTAAAGCCTATTATTTTAGGGTGTTGCTATAGGCCACCAAGTGGTAACAGTCAGTATCTAAATAATGTGTGTGATGCTTGATAGTGTATGTGATGTAAACAGAGAGCTCTACATTCTTGGGGACCTTAATATTGACTGGTTTTCATCAAGCTGTTCGCTGAAAAGGAAGGTTCTCACTGTAACTAGTGCCTGCAATCTGGTTCAGGTTATTAATCAACCAACTAGGGTGTTTACAAACACTAAAGGAACAAGTTCATCCACATGAATTGATCCTATTTTTACTAATACTGTTTAACTTTGTTCTAAAGCTGTATCCGGACCCATAGGATGAAGTGATCAAAAATACTATACCATATCCAGGAAAGCTAAAGTTCCAAAAGCTGGGCCTAAAATACTGTTTAAGAGATCATACAAAATATTTTACTTTAAATGACATTATGGGCAGGAAGACTCAACTCTGACTAAACTTTGATGTTGGCAATCATTTTAATGATTACTTCATTGGCAAAGTGGGCAAACGTAGGCAGGAACAATGAACATCGTATTCATGCATAAAAAAACAAATAAGGAAAGAAAAGAATTGTAAGTTAGAATTTTATAAAATTAGTGTGGGAGAGGTGGAAAAATTATTCTTATTGATCAGAAATTACAAACCTCCTGGTAGCTGACTCTATGGCTACTCCTATCTGTCAAATCTAGAGGAAGGTATTCGTCCTCAGGCCTGGAGGGAAGCCAAAGTCATTCCGCTATCCAAGAGTGGTAAAGGGGCCTTTACTGGTTCTAACAGCAGACCTATCAGATTGCTGCCTGCTCTAAGCAAACTCACAACCCCCACCAACGTGAGCTGCGGTTGTGAGGCCGCTGTGAGGACGTACTGCCAAATTCTCTAAAACAACATTGGAGGTGGCTTATGGTAGAGAAATTAACATTAAGCTATCTGGCAACAGCTCTAGTGGATATTCATTCAGTCAGCATGCCAATTGCACGCTCCCTCAGAACTTGAGACATCTGTGGCATTGTGTTGTGTGACAAACTGCACATTTTAAATCAGCTTCTTGATATGCTACACCTGTCAGGTGGATGGATTATCTTATCAAAGGACAAATGCTTATTAACAGTGTTGTAAACAAATTTGTGCACAACATTTTAGAGAAATAAGCTTTTTTTGCATATGAAAAACAACTCTATTTTTATTCTATTTTATTCTATTTTTACCAATGACTTGCCTGTGTGTCCATGTATGCTGATATACAGTGTACGTTTCAGAAACCACAGCTAAGAAAGTCACTGAAACCCTTAACAAGGGGTGTTAGTTAAGATGCAGCTGGCCCAGTACAATGTGGCACGACTTGCTCTTCATTGTAATCGGAGGGCTAATAATTAATACTATGCATGCCAGTCACTCTTGGCTGAGTTCAGGAGAGACTGAATACATCACTTCTTATTTTTATAAGAAACATGTGTTGAAAATTCCAAATTGTTTGCATAGTGAATTTACACACAGCTCTGATACACACTTACCAGACATGCCACCAGGGGTTTTTTCACAGTACCTAAATCCAGAACAAATTCAGGAAAGCGTACAGTATTATATATAGCCATTATTGCATGGAACTCCCTTTCATCTCATATTGCTCAAATGAACAGCAGACCTGGTTAAAAAAAACAGATAAAGCAACATATCACGGCACAATCCCTCTCCCCTGTTTGATCTAGATATGTTGTGTGTATGTATTGATATGTAGGCTGTGTGCTCCGTTTTATAATGTCTGTATTTCTGTCCTTGAGCTATTAATGTTCTGTACTATGTCATGTTTCATGTTTTGTGTGGACCCCAGGAAGAGTAGATGCTGCTTTCACAACAGCTAATGGGGATCCTAATAAAATCCAATTCATTTGGATTTCTCATGTCTTACTTATTGTTAGAATCGGATGTTAGGTACTATCATTTTTGAAGACATTACTTTATTCCAGCAATATAATCCTAAAAACCGAACAAAGGAGAGACAGCAACCATGAACCGGCGTGAAAACAAAAGGAACACACAAAAACCCACAAACCCAGGTGGAACTGAACTTAAATAGGCTCCCCAATTAGAGGCAATGCGGCGCAGCTGCCTCTAATTGGGGACCAATTCCAACACCAACATAGAGAGGTCTCTGGACACTAAACCTGGAAAACATAAAGGTTTCCAGAGACCTCTCTGAACATAAATCCTTACAGTACACCCCCCCCCCCAATGCACGAACTCCCTGCCGCAAGACTAGTAATACCCGCAGAGTGGAGGGGTGACGACCGGTCCCAGACTGGGCACCGGTGGAGCGGACTGCTCCAGGACTGGAGCGGTGCTGGAAACCGGTCCCGGACTGGGGAGGCACACCGGAGGTCTGGTGCGTGGGACCGGCACTGGAGGCACCGGGCTGGGCGCACGCACTGGAGGTTGTGTGTGGGGAGCCGGGACGGGGCTTACCGGTCTGGGGAGGCACACCGGAGGTCTGGTACGTGGGGCCGGCACTGGAGGCACCGGGCTGGGCGCACGCACTGGAGGTCGGGTGTGGGGAGCCGGCACAGGGCTTACCGGGCTGGGGGCCAGTGCTGTAGGTAATAATAATGTTATCTGTTTCTAACTACAGAAACGATTTCAGAACAATCTCGATGGTTGGTGTCATGGCTTGCTGAAATTACATGGACCGACCCTAAGACCAGTATAGAGCAGTTTGAACTGGGGATGCATCAAGGAGAGATACACAGGGAGAGGAGGACTATTTCTCCCAGGAAAATCACATTAGGGTCTGCCTCTAACTGGCCCATTCCCCATTCCTTCTCTCTGCTACATGGAATCTCAGAGGGTAGTCACTGGAGATTGATACTGTACCAAGCATATGCATGGCTCAGTTGTACATTTCTCTCAGGGCTACTTCAACATGTTAAATGTGAGGCAAATTCTTCACCGAGGTATAGAGCTTCTTATGAATCAATCAGATTATTACATTATACTGAGCCATGATGATAGCAAAACAACAAACTCAGTATTGCCACTAACCACTCGGTCCTAAAGATACAATGGCCATTTTTTGTTTATATTTATTTATTTGCCAAAACAGGAATGATTTGGTTCCCTTTTTATTCTTTGTTTCTCTCCTCATTTAGCCTGTTAGGTAAACTCTGAATATTCCATCAGAGCCTGCCCTTTAATTGTCTTTCTGATTCCTCTTCTCTGTGGAGTAACACTATGCATCACCATCATCATCATCATCTGCAGCCCACTCTGAAGAGGAAGAGACTGCAGCCTGCCTGCCTCTTGAGTTCTTAGTCACAGTGCACCTTCTGACATTCTGTAATGGGGAACAAAGCACTGTTTACTGGAACAAGGGGACATTGTATGTTCATCCCTAACAACAATTGGACATTGAGGGCAACATTAATTTCCATAGGAAAGTAAGGCTGATTTTATGTAGCAGTGAAGAAATGGAAAAGGAGCTGCTAGGGGACGTGTCATGGAGGATAATGATGCGCACAGTACCAATCTGATGAATGTATACAGTTTGATCAAAGATTACAGTACATCTGAGAAACAATCTTTTCTTTTTGTTCTTTGAAACTAAAGATTAATTAAGATAGAACTTAAATATATTTTAACTACCATCAACAAAATCATTCTGATTAACATAAATGAAAGAATAGATTATATCTCAAATGTAATGGTAAAAGCAGTTATATGTATTATTATGAGATGTTAAAGACAGTTGATTCAAGGACTGCACATTAGTGTGAGCCATTACATCTGATTGTCAAGGTATTATGAGATCCAGTGCATTTCCAAGATAGCCTAAATCATCCCTCTATTATCATCATTAGATACTGCATATAAAACCCAAATGGCTATCTTTTAGTTTTCCCATAGGACTAGTGTTTCTGCAAAGCTCGGGCTTGATGTGTACTATGTCTGATGTTTGTGTCTCTCTGCTGTGTTCAAGCTGTGTGCAGAAAACAGGTGACGTAGAATCAACGATTAAAGATTTCGTTTACGAACAGTACTGTCTCCTTCGAAAAGAAAGGCTGTCATACATTTCCAAGTGAGGCATTTGACAATCATTCTTGTTGTTCTGATAGCTATACTTTTGAACAAAGTATTATATTGTCCTATATTGTCATCTAGTGGCGAATATGGGTACTGTAGCTTTCAATTTGCTAACTTTCGGTTCAGAGCTATTTTCTGTCAGAACAATCCGAGCAACAACAACAGACAGACATGCTCTATTTTTCCATCTTACTAGGCCTTGGTTAAAGATAAGTATTTTTACAAACAAAATATTTTCTTCTAAAGATTCTTAACGGTACCAATGCCTCCTGATTCTTTATTGGAAGAGTGTAAGCTGTCCGCCAAGCTTTGTAGCGTACACATTGTGAGGGAACACTCATCACTGCGATTCTTTCCCCTCAGTTTGAATACATAAATTATATATTTTTTATTTCATTTGAGGGCATTAGCTTTGCAAAGATATCTGGAGATGATTATTCTTGGTTGTGTTGACAGGAAGAGAGAAAAAAACTCATATTGTCAGGTTGTAGCGATGCCTTGGGGTAGTTTGAAGTGTTGTTTATGTTCTTGAGGTTCCAATTTACATCATGGGAATAACATTGGAATTTTTTTTAGAATCTCTTAGCTTTACAGTACCATAGGTGTTGAACAAAACAACTTTTCCATTGGAAGGTCGTACTTGTCTGAGTGGTGGCATTTTGTAACGATATCAGCTCGGATACTAGCGAGAAGTGAATGCAGCAGAAATGGGATGAATGTATTAATTCCAGGATGCATTAATATATGTCAGCATCTATATGATACATATGTTGAGGTCTTTGTTCACTAAAATAGGCCTTTAAAGTTTGTTACATACCAGGCACCCTTTGTGCAGGAGAATCAATAGCTTGATTGTGATTAAATTAATGTGCCTTCATACTCGTCAAACAAGCTATTCAACCACGGCCAGTATGACTACTACCCAGCAATGAAAGCATAACATAATTTCCTCCCTCAGTTCAAGTTCATGTGTAATTGAGGAATTGGACACAGGTTGGATTGTAATGTTTTTTTTGTTCATCAGATAATATACTGAAAAAATATATAAAATATAAAACAATTTAAACAATATTATTAAGTTACAGTTCAATTTAAATAAATTCATTAGACCCTAATCTATGGATTTCACATGATTGAGCAAGGGCACAGCGATGGGTTGGCCTGGGAGGACATAGGCCCACCCACTTGGGAGCCAGGCCCACCCATGGGGGAGCCAGGCCCAGCCAATCAGTTTTCCCCCACAAAATGGCTTTCTTAAAGACAGAAATACTCCTCAGCACCCTAATCCCTCACCTTCAGACGATCCTGCAGGTGATAGAGCCAGATGTGGAGGTCCTGGGCTGGCATGGCCACATGTGGTCTGTGGTTGTGAGGCCATGCCAGTTTGGATGTACTGTCAAATTCTCTAAAACGACGTTGGAGGTTGCTTATGGTAGAGAAATTAACATTACATTCTCTGGCAACAGCTGTGGTGGACATTCCTGCAGTCAGAATGCGAATTGCCCGCTCCCTCAAAACATCTGTGGCATTGTGTTTTGTGACAAAACTGCACATTTTAAAGTCGCCTTTTATTATCCCCAGTACAAGGTGCACCTGTGTAATGATCATGCTGTTTAAACAGCTTCTTGATAAGCCACACCTGTCAGGTGGATAGATTATCTTGGTAAAGGAGAAATGCTCACTAACAGGGATGTGACCAAATTTGTGCACAAGATTTGAGAGAAATAAGCTTTTTGTTAACATGGAACATTTCTGGGATCTTTCAGCTCATGAAACATGGGACCAACACTTTACATGTTGTGTTTATATTTTTCTTCAGTAAATATAATGCATTCTATATGTGACTATATCCCAGCAAACATTGAATAATTTATTAATATCATGAACTATGTATTACAGTGGATATAACATTCACAAACATCTAAATAGTAATATTTAGATGTTTGTGAATGTGCTATAAATCAATACATCAGTCAAGCAGATTATATTATCATGATTATCATGCTTTTCTCTGATCCAGCGCAAGAGATGTTTGTTTCTCTCGACCTACAGATGTCGGATCTTAATTTGATTACTATTTTGTTGCTGATCATTTTCCTGCAAGGCAGAAAATGAAAACTTGTTGTGTATTAAAGTTTTAAAAAGGCTTCTAAAATGTATCAATCCCAACAAAAATGTAGATAAATTATAATCCACATAATAATTCACAATTCCTGTTGCTGCAGGATTATTTTCCCTGCTGTAGCAAACTGGCTCAAATTAAGATACTACATCTGTATGTAATGCATAAAGTGGGAATATGGGGTGGATGGAGAAAATGAACTATATTAAAGCATATTCAAGTAATCAAAACATTTCCTCTGTAACGTGATATGAAAGAGAACAATGTGTCTAAACAAAGAAAGGGAACTCAACTGACTAGAGTTCTTTGAAGAGTTTTCCAAAGGGATGTCAAGTCTTTTCTGAAATGATATGTTTCTTCAAGTGTTTTCCATGCAGCTTATAGAAATCAAGTGTTAGAGTCATCTCTTTCATATTGAGGGTTGTGAGGGATTAGGGACAAGACGTTGGACAGCAATGTGTAACATGTGTCGGGTAGAGTACTGTAATTAGATATTGGCCATGCAGAATTCCTCATCAATCCACAATGTGCTTCCTTCCGATGTTAGACATCTAAATCAAATCAAATCAAATGTAATTGGTCACATACACATGTTTAGCAGATTATATTGCAGGTATAGCAAAATGCTTGTGTTTCTAGCTCCAACAGTGCAGTAATATCTAACAAGTAACAATTTCACAACAATACACACAATACATACAAATCTAAAGTAAGGAATGGAATTAAGAATATATAAATATTTGGAAGAGCAATGTCGGAGCGGCATAGACTAAAATACAGTAGAATATAATAGAAGTAGTGTATACATATGAGATGAGTAATGCAAAATATGTAAACATTATTAAAGTGACTAGTGTTCCATTATTAAAGTGGTCAGTGATTTCAAGTGTATGTGCTAGTGATGGCTATTTAACAATGATGGCCTTGAGATAGAAGCTGTTTTTCAGTCTCTCTGTCCCAGCTTTGATGCACCTGTACTGACCTCACCTTCTGGATGATAGCGGGGTAAACAGCCAGAGGCTCGGGTGGTTGTTGTCCTTTATTATCTTTTTGGCCTTCCTGTGACATCGGGTGCTGTAGGTGTCCAGGAGGGTAGGTAGTGATGTGTTGGGCAGACCGCACCACCCTCTGGAGAGCCCTGCAGTTGCGGGCGGTGCTGTTGCCGTTCCAGTTGGTGATACAGGTCTATGGTGCCAGGTAAGGTATTACATTTTTTTATTTAACCTTTATTTAACTAGGCAAGTCAGTTAAGAAAAAAATCTTATTTACAATGACAGCTTACCTACAGGTTCAGCCCCTTGAGCAAACTAAGGTTAAGTGCCTTGCTCAAGGACACATCGACAGGTTCTTTTCACCTTGTCAGCTCGGGTATTCGAACCAGCAACCTTTCGGTTACTGGCCCAACGCTCTAACCACTAGGCTACATGCCCTCCTTAGAGGTGATATGATCCTTGACTAGTCTCTCAAAGACTAGTCTACAGGGCGATAGTTATTTAGTTCAGTTACCTTTGCTTTCTTTGGTACAGGAACAATGGTGGCCATCTTGAAGCATTTGGGGACAGTAGACTGGTATAGGGAGAGATTGAATATGTCCCTAAACACTCCAGTCAACTGGTTTGCGCATGCTCTGAGGACTTGGCTAGTGATGCCATCCGGGCCGGCAGCCTTGCAAGGGTTAACACGCTTTAATGTCTTACTCACGTCCGCTACGGAGAAAGAGAGCCAACAGTCCTTGGTAGCTGGCAGCATTGGTGGCACTGTGTTATCCTCAAAGAGTGCGATAAAGGTGTTTAGCTTATTCGTAAGCAAGACGTCAGTGTCCGTGATGTGGCTGGTTTTTCCTTTGTAGTCCATGATTGTCTGTAGACCCTGCCACATACGTCTAGTGTCTAAGCCGTTGAATTGCGACTCTACTTTGTTTCCGTACTGATATTTTGACTGTTTGATTGCCTTACGTAGGGAATAACTACACTGTTTGTATTCGGCTATATTCCAAGACACCTTCCCATGGTTAAATGGTTCGTGTTTTCAGTTTTGAGCGAATGCTGACATCTATCCATGGTTTCTGGTTTGGGTAGGTTTTAATAGTCACAGTGGGTACAACATCTCCTATTCATTTCCTGATAAACTCACCGTATCCGTGTATTCGTCAATATTATTCTCAGAGGCTACCCGGAACATATCCCAGTCCGCATGATCTAAACAATCTTGAAGCATGTATTCCGATTGGTCAGACCAGCGTTGAGTAGTCCATACTGCCTGTTTGAGTTGCTGCTTATAGAAAGGGAGGAGCAAAATGGAGTCGTGATCAGATTTGCCGAAGGGAGAGCGGGGAGCGGGCTATGTAAGCATTTCGAAAAGTTGAGTAGCAGTGGTCCAGTGTTTTCTCAGAGCGAGTGCTGCAGTCAATGTGTTGGTAGAACTTCAGTAGCGTTTTCCTCAGATTAGCTTTGTTAAAATCCCCGGCTACAATAAATGTGGCCTCAGAATATGTGGTTTCCAGTTTGCATAGAGTCCAGTGTAGTTCTTTGAGGGCCGTCGTAGTATCGGCTTGAGAGGGGAATATACATGGCTGTGACTATAACCGAAGAGAATCCTCTTGGGAGGTAATACGGTCGGCATTTGATTGTGAGGTATTCTAGATCTGTACGTTATCACAACCACACCAGTAGTTAGTCATGAAAATTCTTTGTCAAGCAGCTACAACAAAACATAGGGCAGGTGCAAAATGCCAGAACGAAAATACACTAAAGACAGATACACGATACATGATACATAGAGCGTCAGTATGAAAAAGTATAGAAATACAAGAAGTCTGGAGTGCTAAAAAAGCTATAAAAAGACATTGCATAGTATGGGTGGTTGGCTGAATATGTACACTATACAGGTCGATGGCAGAGAAACACTTCAATAGCTAAAAATGCGTATGATATGAGTGAGGGTAATAATAGTTTACTTAATAGACATACTGGTTTAATTAACAGGTGAAAATTTTGCATGGTTACATTAACTGTACAGGTAAATGACAGGAAGAGATACTTAAATAGCTAAATGTGTGTATGATATAATTTGGGGTAATAATAGTAATTCCCTTAAAATACAGTCCTTACTGCGCAGGGTTTAATTACAGATAACTGCACGTATTGCACATTCGATATACTAAAAGCAATGAAAAAATTAAATAAGATACAACTGACAGGATACTAAAATGCATTCCTGAGTGAATGACTACGTAAGTTAAGTCCAAGAATTACTTACAATATTGCACGTGATATGATATAACAACTGTACATGAGTAAGTATATACAGACCTGAATGAATAAATACGTCCTGAGTGAATGAGTGATTACGGACCAGAGTTACTCACGGATGGATGCACAATTGTTAAGCTAGGTCTTAACACCCCAACAGTTCCAGGTCTGTGTTGCCGATGGCACGGCACCCTGGTGAGGTATTAAATAGTCTAATAGCCACCGGCAGGATGGACCTCCTGTAGCGCTCTTTGGCACACAGTGTTGTGGGATCAGTCTGTGACTGAAGGTGCTCCTCTGCGTCACAACCATGGCATGCAGAGGGTGGGTGAAGATGTCCATGATGGCCAGCATTTTGGCCAGGATCCATCTCTCCGCCACCTCCTCTAGAGTGTCAAGGCTCAACCCCAGGACAGAGCTAGCCTTCCTGATCAGCTTATTTACCCGAGAAGCATTACCGGCTTTTATGTTGGCTCCCCAGCACATCACTGCAAAAAAGATGGCACTGGCCACCACAGACGGGTAGAAGGTATGCAGTAGTTTACTGCACACGTTGAAGGACCTGAGCCTCCTCAGAAAGTAGAGTCAGCTCTGGCCCTTTTTGTACAGGGCCCCGGTGTTACCAGCCCATTCCAACCTGTTGTATGATTTTTAAGTAATTCATTTTCATTTTATTGCATGACATAAGTATTTGATACATCAGAAAAGCAGAACTTAATATTTGCTACAGAAACCTTTGTTTGCAATTACAGAGATCATATGTTTCCTGTAGTTCTTGACCAGGTTTGCACACACTGCAGCAGGGATTTTGGCCCACTCCTCCATACAGACCTACTCCAGATCCTTCAGGTTTCGGGGCTGTCGCTGGGCAATACGGACTTTCAGCTCCCTCCAAAGATTTTCTATTGGGTTCAGGTCTGGAGACTGGCTAGGCCACTCCAGGACCTTGAGATGCTTCTTACGGAGCCACTCCTTAGTTGCCCTGGCTGTGTGTTTCGGGTCGTTGTCATGCTGGAAGACCCAGCCACGACTCATCTTCAATGCTCTTACTGAGGGAAGGAGGTTGTTGGCCAAGATCTCGTGATACATGGCCCCATCCATCCTCCCCTCAAAACGGTGCAGTCGTCCTGTCCCCTTTGCAGAAAAGCATCCCCAAAGAATGATGTTTCCACCTCCATGCTTCACGGTTGGGATGGTGTTCTTGGGGTTGTACTCATCCTTCTTCTTCCTCCAAACACGGCGAGTGGAGTTTAGACCAAAAAGCTCTATTTTTGTCTCATCAGACCACATGACCTTCTCCCATTCCTCCTCTGGATCATCCAGATGGTCATTGGCAAACTTCAGACGGGCCTGGACATGCGCTGGCTTGAGCAGGGGGACCTTGCGTGCGCTGAAGGATTTTAATCCATGACGGCGTAGTGTGTTACTAATGGTTTTCTTTGAGACTGTGGTCCCAGCTCTCTTCAGGTCATTGACCAGGTCCTGCCGTGTAGTTCTGGGCTGATCCCTCACCTTCCTCATGATCATTGATGCCCCACGAGGTGAGATCTTGCATGGTGCCCCACACCGAGGGAGATTGACCGTCATCTTGAACTTCTTCCATTTTCTAATAATTGCGTCAACAGTTGTTGCCTTCTCACCAAGCTGCTTGCCTATTGTCCTGTAGCCCATCCCAGCCTTGTGCAGGTCTACAATTTTATCCCTGATGTCCTTACACAGCTCTCTGGTCTTGGCCATTGTGGAGAGGTTGGAGTCTGTTTGATTGAGTGTGTGGACAGGTGTCTTTTATACAGGTAACGAGTTCAAACAGGTGCAGTTAATACAGGTAATGAGTGGAGAACAGGAGGGCTTCTTAAAGAAAAACTAACAGGTCTGTGAGAGCCGGAATTCTTACTGGTTGGTAGGTGTTCAAATACTTATGTCATGCAATAAAATGCAAATTAATTACTTAAAAATCATACCATGTGATTTTCTGGATTTTTGTTTTAGATTCCATCTCTCACATTTGAAGTGTACCTATGATAAAAATTACAGACCTCTACATGCTTTGTAAGTAGGAAAACCTGCAAAATCGGCAGTGTATCAAATACTTGTTCTCCCCACTGTATTTATCATTCTGCATATCAAATGTATAGGCTCCCTTAACTTTTCTCATCAACTGACAATATCATCATTATTTAGATGCTGATGAGTGAGGCCGATGCAGTCTACAAAACAATATCGACAAAGGTATTTTAACTCCAGATATGAAAAATATGAAACATTCTTGAAGTAGATTAATGTACATGCAAAATAATCCAACAAATTGCCGTGTGAACTATAATTATGCAATTTCTTAGAGACCCAAAATAGACACTTAGGTCTTGCAAAATAAGAAACAATATAACTCAAAATGTGTGCTGGATTTGCCGTGGTTCCTATATTGCCATTACAAGACAGTCAGGCAAGGCTGCCAGTTCTAGTCAATGAGATTGCTGCTACACACCAGGTTATGAAATTAGCTTGGGGCCACTCTCTGCCTTCCCACTGGTATGAGAGGGAAATTACTTTGATAAATCATAGCAAGAAGAACCAACTGAGACCAGCCTTCATTAGGTCAACAACTGGGATACCAATCATCATTATGTTTATTATTTTTCTGCTTGTTTGGCAGCTACCATCCAATACCCAGGGGCACCTTGGGTTATGATGGCTGGGTGTGTGCATGTCCAGCCAAAGGTTTTTCAAAGGTTTTTCATGTCCAGATGTGAGAGAAACGATCAAGAGACGGATTAATTAAAATAACAATGCAATGCAGTTATTTTAGAATGTTATGTTCTGGATGTTCCTTCAGTATACAGCACAAGAATGAGAAATGGCTGTGGGTGCTGTAGGTCATATACTTATATATGTTTTTGTTGAGCAAAGTATTGTATTTAATTAAAGTACATCTATTTTGTATTTTAAAATACATACAGTATATAAATGTGCAACCGAACAGCAACAACATTCTCAGTAATGGTTACAGGAACTTCTCACTTGCTATGACTGTGATACAGTATGTTGAAAGATTCAGTGTCATGTGAATTATGCAGAGTTCATCCTGTCCTCCTCAGATAAAGTGAATGACAGGAAGATGACAGAGTGATGCTGCAGGGAAGGAGGCCAGTTAGAATAGGACCAGAGCTAAAAGACTGCTGTCCTCCATCAGGAATACATACTGCCAATAGAGATTTTGTGTTTTTGGTATTTTATTAGGATCCCCATTAGCTGTTGTGAAAGCAGCAGCTACTCTTCCTGTGGTCCATACAAAACATGAGACATGACATAATAGAGAACATTAATGGACAGAACAGCTCAAGAACAGAACTACATCAATTAAAATAATCACTTGTAGTCTACAACCAGGTTTGCTGTTCATTTGAGAAATATGAGCTGGGACGGAGTTCCGTGCAATAATGTGACAATATGCCCTGTGTCCCCTACAGTATAGCTGTGGCTGGTCAAGGTAATAGAGAGATAATATCATTGAATGTCCTCTGGAATAAAACATAATGACCAGTCTTGTCTCCTGTAGTTATGCCTGGTTCTGTGGTTTCTCTGTCTGCACGGTCTCTACACCACGCGGTGTTGTACCTCAGATGACAGTGTCCCATCACAAGTCCCCTGCCGTTACCGTTAGCCGTCCCCTCCCTCTAAGCCCAGGAGGATTTTTCACTGTCATCTGAGGTACACCACCACGGGGTGTAGAGAACCGCCTCCTCCTCGCCTCTCCCTCATCTCTCCCAGCTTCGGACACCTCGACAGCAGGAAACTCACCGGCATTTTCCCCCTGAATGAGCAATTTCCCAACCCTTTGCCAGAGCTGGCAGTTAAACCCCACAGGGCCTCAGACTTTACCTTTGTTCAATGCATCAAATGAGAGTGTGTGTGTGTGTGTCTCAGAACTCAGTACACAGTGCAGACATATACTGTCACAGTCTACCTTAGCCATTCAAAAAGAGGGCCATGTGAGTTTGTCATAGTCATGATACCTTCATGTTGCTTAGGTAGGCAACCATAAATGTTCTGAAGATACAACTGATAACATTTTCATGCACCGGATAACATACCGTAGTTCTCATTAATGATTTTTACACTTCAAGCTATGATGAAATCATGAATGTGTTTTCTTGTCTTTCCCGTTGAACTCGTCATCTTTTTTTCTCAAATCTGCAGGACATAAAACAATATAGAGTTGAGATAAATATTGATTTTGAGACATGATATGTAGTATTTTCATATTTTAGTATCCATTTTCATATTAATGCCAAATTCGTATTCTATTTAGTTTATCTCTGTGAAATGTCAATGGAACACTAAGAGTACCGCAAGCTTTTTATTTTCAATGCCTTTTACATTTAATTCACTCATGTCAATCTAATTGAGCTTTTTGCGACCACCACAACATGTAAAATCCTCAAAAAGTTGCAACGAAAAGCTTGGTGCTTATAATCAGATGTATTAGGTTACGAAATCCACTGAACAATTCAGAACAGGAATAATCATATTTGTCTTGATAAAATGTATTTTATAACATAAGGAAGTGAAATTTCATCACCAAAGCGTGTTTTCACCCACTCTGTAAACCCTATAACAAGACACATTTTCCATAGCTTCCTCATGTACTTCACACATGAAGTACAGATTGAGTTCTGATGGCTCATTAAAGTTTGAGTGACGAGAGGTACTACTTTTTCAGATGTGCTGATATGGCTAACCTAAGCCTCATATCTTACTTTCCCCCAATCTGTAAATAGGTCAGTCAGACCTGGCCTCTCTCCCCCTCTCCACCTCTGCCTGCCTTCATTAGTGTGATGAGCTCTCTCTGCTGCCATCTACATAGTCAATGTCAGCTAGACTGACCTGCAGTCACATCCCACTGGGCACAGACGTCAGTTCAATGTCTAGTTTTGATTTACATTTGGTTGAGTTTTCAATTAAAGTGAATTCAACGTGAAATCAACAAAGAAGGTCACCATGTCATTGGATTTAGGTTAGAAGTTGGGTGAAAAAAAGAGGAAATACTTTTACGTTGATTACTTGCAAATCCAATCAGTTTTCCCCCATGTTGATTCATAGTCATCGCATATATTTTTGGGTTGAAATAGCGTGGAAACACTGTTGATTCAACCAGTTTTTTCCCAGTGGGATTCCACCCTTATCACAAGCAGTCCCTCTTCCTCTAATGTGATTTGAAACTCTGTCTCAATCAATGGCCCAGGAGCACAATCAGATTTACACCCTCACAGTGAGTTTTCCACTTTTAGGAGAACATATTGTTTAGTCATGCAGGAAACACCATCATGGAAAAAGGTCATTGTAACCACCCTGGATCTCTGGATGGTATTTTTGTGAGTTTGTGGTTGTTTTCAGTAGACAGAGCCGTACATGTTATACATCAGGGAGCCAATCAGTGCGCTTCCCACTCTGTCTCCAGAAAAATGAGATTGTGGGCCGCCTCTGTTGGGATTCTATGTTCGTGGACAGCCCTCGGAGACACGTCGTCTGCAAAGTATCTCGCCTTTTCTCTCCAGGCCCTGACGATTGTATCTGGGGCAGATTATTTAGCTAATTAAAATGTAAAACAGTATTTTAATTGCACCATAGGACCTGTTGCCATAATGAGTGCATTTTTCAAAGACACCCGAAAGAGAGCAGATTGTGACTATGGAGCACTAATGGAGTCTTTTGATTTCAATTTTCAACCCAAACCTGCTCCTCATTACCTCTGTAATTTCTTGCTGAAATTGCATTCTGGGGGCTTTTTTCAATAGAAGTGGTTGTTCATCAGATTATTTGAAACACGGTGACCTCATGTATCAGAGGAGTTAGCTCTTTCATTCAGCACTTCAATGCTTCCATCTGAAAAGTCAGGCAGGGAAGCATGTGAAGATGTCATTTAGGCTTTCCCTCTTCCTCAAACTGCTCCAAATATTCAGATTTCAAAAGCCAAGTTCAAGACATTGGATGTTTCTCAATATGCATACTACCGTGCGCCACACTCTCATGCGCCAAGTGAATTCTCAGAGGACGTTCTCTTGAGTACGTTCTTGTCAGAACGAGACTGTGGAGAACACATAAAATATTTAATTTGAGAAGCACTCGCACTCCCGCTACTGTATTACCTCACGCTGCATCTCCCCATTCACTGAACCTTCTTCCAGCCAGGACAATGGTAACAATAGAGATGGAACAAGTTCTACACAAAGCAAACGTTTCACTTCATAAATATAAGCTGGCTATATGTGAATTGTAATAATGTAGCTAACCAAAATGACCTAAAACCAATGTTATCCAAGGTAGATTCTTTGTGGGTAGCTAGCTAACAATTCTTTGTGTCTGTTAGTTAACAGTAGTATTGGCTTACTTTGGGCTAACGATCTATGCATATTACAGTGGGTATTGTAGTGAGTTAACCACGCCAAAATTAACACTGCATATATTTATTAACGTATCAAGATCAAATATGGTAGTCAGGCAACATATGAGATGTCAATAGGCAACATTTCATTCCGAAGTCGGAGTGTATTTTCTCTTGCTTCAGCGCACATTATCTTGTTTTCAAGATAATGTGCGTCATTTTTACGTGGTTGCATCATATTTCTTTGCATACTTTCCATTGAAGCTTTCATCGATGCATGCTTCAAAATATGTACAAACGGAGTATGCATTCGAGAAGTGCTCTCTGTGCTCCGTTTGGCATACTTTGATTTGGACTAATACTCCGACCCTCCCTTGCTCCAATTTGCGTGCTCGGAGCGCGGTAGTATGCTTTTTGAGAAACACCCATTGTGTCTCTGCACCCCACCAAATCTAACCAGCTGTGCAAATGAGATTCATAAATCTTAAAAGCACATCCCCATAGTTCTTATTGAGCTAAGTAATGCTGTGCTGATGCTGTGTAATGCTACACTGGAAGCTACGTCCTCTGAAGATAAAGGCCTCGGCGTGAACATCGATAACCAAACAAAGGCTTCAGCGCCAAATAATTTCATGCTAATGAAAAGCATTCACGACTGAAGTCGAGGCTCTTATCGGTCTAAACGAACACACTTTTTCATCGGCAAAGAGTCTCTAGCATTTTTTCAACGGCAAATCAAAGTGAGAGATCCAGGAGTCAACTGCCGCTGCAGCCTCCAGAGCACAGTGTGCACCAGAGTCTCGATGAGCAAGACATAGAGCAAGTGAGATTAATGGGCGCATGGCTCAAAGGGAATCCAGAATGAGACACTGTTCACTCTCTATTATTATTCAAAATGAGCTGCTTCCTCTCTCCTCTTCGTCCCTCCCCCAAAAACTTTATAGCTCTAATGATGGCAGGGAGAGAACAAGGATAGGATTTAGTTTTCAGAACAAGCCCAATTACCAGAACGTCCGTCTGGCTGGGGTGCAGTCAATAGAAGACAAAGTGATTGTAAGCACATCCTGTTCCGTTCTTTCTTCTTCAGTGTCTTTTTTCCCAGATCATTTATTATTTGTGTTTTGGTTTGATGTTGCTATGGTCAAATGATTTGTTGAGAGAAAACAACAAATCGGAGAGGGGAGTGGGGCAGTCCTCTGAGGCCAAAACAATCTCACACTCAATTAGTGCAAATATGTACAAAAAGTACACTACCGTTCAAAAGTTTGGGGTCACTTAGAAATGTCCTTGTTTTCCATGAAAACATACATAAAATGAGTTGCAAAAAGAATAGGAAATACAGTCAAGATGTTGACAAGGTTATAAATTATGATTTTAATTGAAATAATAATGTGTCCTTTGCTTTCGTTAAAGAATCCTCCATTTGAAGCAATTACAGCCTTGCAGACCTTTGGCATTCTAAAGCACCCCCAGACCAGCACGTTGCCTCCAAGATGCTTGACAGATGGCATCGAGCACTCCTCCAGCATCTTTTCATTTGGTCTGCGTCTCACGACTATTCTCCTTTGTGATCCGAACACCTCAAACTTAGATTTGTCTGTCCATAACACTTTTTCCAATCTTCCTCTGTCCAGTGTCTGTGTTCTTTTGCCGATCTTAATCTTTTCTTTTTATTGGCCAGTCTGAGATATGGCTTTTTCTTTGCAACTCTGCCTAGAAGTCCAGCATCCATCGCCTATTCACTGTTGACGTTGAGACTGGTGTTTTGCGGGTACTAAGAAAATGTACTTTTCTTTCAAAAACAAGGACATTTCTAAGTGACCCCAAACTTTTGAGCGGTAGTGTATGTATGTATGTATGTATGTACAGTGGGGAGAACAAGTATTTGATACACTGCCGATTTTGCAGGTTTTCCCACTTACAAGGCATGTAGAAGTCTGTAATTTTTATCATAGGTACTCTTCAACTGTGATAGATGGAATCTAAAACAAAATCCCAGAAAATCACATTGTATGATTTTTAAGTAATTAATTTGCATTTTATTGCATGACATAAGTATTTGATACATCAGAAAAGCAGAACTTAATATTTGGTACAGAAACCTTTGTTTGCAATTACAGAGATCATACATTTCCTGTAGTTCTTAACCAGGTTTGCACACACTGCAGCAGGGATTTTGTCCCACTCCTCCATACAGACCTTCTCCAGATCCTTCAGGTTTCGGGGATGTCGCTGGGCAATACGGACTTTCAGCTCCCTCCAAAGATGTTCTATTGGGTTCATGTCTGGAGACTGGCTAGGCCACTCCAGGACCTTGAGATGCTTCTTACAGAGCCACTCAGTTGCCCTGGCTGTGTTTTTTTTCGGGTCGTTGTCATGCTGGAAGACCCAGCCACGACCCATCTTCAATGCTCTTACTGAGGGAAGGAGGTTGTTGGCCAAGATCTCGCAATACATGGCCCCATCCATCCTCCCCTCAATACGGTGCAGTCGTCCTGTCCCCTTTGCAGAAAAGCATCCCCAAAGAATGATGTTTCCACCTCCATGCTTCATGGTTGGGATGGTGTTCTTGAGGTTGTACTCATCCTTCTTCTTCCTCCAAACACGGCGAGTGGAGTTTAGACCAAAAAGCTCTATTTTTGTCTCATCAGACAACATGACCTTCTCCCATTCCTCCTCTGGATCATCCAGATGGTCATTGGCAAACTTCAGACGGGCCTGGACATGCGCTGGCTTGAGCAGGGGGACCTTGCATGTGCTGCAGGATTTTAATCCATGACGGCGTAGTGTGTTACTAATGGTTTTCTTTGAGACTGTGGTCCCAGCTCTCTTCAGGTCATTGACCAGGTCCTGCCGTGTAGTTCTGGGCTGATCACTCACCTTCCTCATGATCATTGATGCCCCACGAGGTGAGATCTTGCATGGTGCCCCAGATCGAGGGAGATTGACCGTCATCTTGAACTTCTTCCATTTTCTAATAATTGCGCCAACAGTTGTTGCCTTCTCACCAAGCTGCTTGCCTATTGTCCTGTAGCCCATCCCAGCCTTGTGCAGGTCTACAATTTTATCCCTGATGTCCTTACACAGCTCTCTGGTCTTGGCCATTGTGGAGAGGTTGGAGTCTGTTTGATTGAGTGTGTGGACAGGTGTCTTTTATACAGGTAATGAGTTCAAACAGGTGCAGTTAATACAGGTAATGAGTGGAGAACAGGAGGGCTTCTTAAAGAAAATCTAACAGGTCTGTGAGAGCCGGAATTCTTACTGGTTGGTAGGTGATCAAATACTTATGTCATGCAATAAAATGCAAATTAATTATTTAAAAATCATACAATGTGATTTTCTGGATTTTTGTTTTATATTCCGTCTCTCAAAGTTGAAGTGTACCTATGATAAAAATTACAGACCTCTACATGCTTTGTAAGTAGGAAAACCTGCAAAATCGGCAGTGTATCAAATACTTGTTCTCCCCACTGTATGTATGTATGTATGTATGTATGTATGTATGTATGTATGTATGTATGTATGTATGTATGTATGTATGTATGTATGTATGTATGTATGTATGTATGTATGTATGTATGTATGTATGTATGTATGTATGTATGTATGGTTGCTAATAATTGGCCTCTGTACGCCTAATAGATATTCCAAATCAGCCGTTTCCAGCTACAATAGTCATTTACAACATTAACAATGTCTACACTTTATTTCGGATGAATTTGATGTTATTTTAATGGACAAACAATTTGCTTTTCTTTCAAAAACAAGGACATTTCTAAGTGACCTCAAACTTTTGAACGGTAGTGTATTTCTGATTATAAAATGTATACAGTATGTCCAAAACCATGGCTACATGGCCAATGGTAACAATTCTAGAACCTAAAAGGGTTATTTGGCTGTCTCCATAGGAGAACCCTTTGTACCCTGTGGACCACTGACATTGACAGACAACACTCTTCAAAATCAATGACGCAGATCTCCCTGGCCCACTTTGGTCTATCACTGACTTCCCAGGCATCCTTGCTCTGGCTGGCTAATGGGTAAAGCGATGAGTGAAGGGGCCTTCATCTGCTTGGGAAAAAAAACATCTAATTTGCTTCTCAGCTGCCCCCTGCCCCATTCTGTATCCATTGAGAATGGCCATTTCCATCACTCAAGACTAACTGAGAAAATGGGCTTTCAGATGGTCAAATCTGTTTGTTTACCTATAGGACCAATGCATCTAGGACCTAGCACCACAGTAAAGTAGGCGGAGAGACTACATCAGTTATGCACCACAAACTTCCTTAATTTAGTCCAATTTTATCATCTGGATCTATAAAGTTGCTCAGTAAATGTAGATATCATATCAAAAGAGTCAGCCAGTCCAGATACTTACTGTATGCAGTCAGCTAGTACCAGCACTGTTACACTTGGAGAAGCAGATGCATCACTGTATTACCAGAAGTGGTGTTACTACAGACAACCTGGTTCAAATCCAGATTGTATCACAACTGGCCATAATTGGGTGTCCAATAGGGCAGTGCACAATTGGCCCAGCATTATCTGACATTTGGCCAGTGTAGGCTGTCATTGTAAATAAGAATTTGTTCTTAACTGACTTGCCTAGTTAAAAAAAAAAGTAAATATGTAATGGCCCTGATTTATAAGCCGCAGGTGGCTGACAAATCATTTGGAAAATCTTTAAAAGCATTCATATGCTGTGCTCCACCCAATACACTGCCATATGACATTAAACAATGTTCTTCAAACACATTACATTATAAGGATTTGTATAATTCTTAAAGCTACCGACATACAATGCATTTCTTGAAATGTGGGACAAAGGACTAGAACTGACACATTACTTTACAGTTCATCTACAAAGTGAATGTGGAAAGGGAATTAATTAAAGTATTGGCCAGTAAAATGGCCAGTAATGACAATTAATGTTGACATTTTACAATCTCAATGTCTGCTGTGACAAGATCAACAAGTAGGGGGGAAAAAACAAATGTGAAAGCATTTGTCTGCATATGTCGATTTATGTCCAGTCAAATAATATGTTATACTTGCACAATTTCGAAGCAGCAAAAAGGAAGAAACAAAACAAGACAAAGAGTCACGTTGACATTCTGGCATTCCCCACTTCCTACACTTCCTGTTGCCAAGGAGATTTATGAGATGAATGACAATACCTCTGTGATAGAACATAAATAATAATGTTTCTAACGAGACAAGTACATGAGTTATAAAAGGCATGCCAAGAAAACCGACAAGTACAGTAAATTAATGAAATGTCATGCCCCTGAGTGTATTGCATTGGAGGACGTTTCAAGGGCCTTTTTGTATTAACAAGCATTGCTTTATTTGGAGGCGAGCCAGACAGTGGATCTAACAGAATGGATGAATATTTAATCAACATTACCTTACTGGCATCGGCTTTGCAACTTTGAGGAAGAAGTTTAACATTGAGGAGATTAAGTCTGTTGGTCAACCTTTCACGTACAGCATAGTATGGTGTGTCCCTCTTGTGTGTCTCGGTGAGGAAGGTAACTGTTAGGTCCATGTGTCTAAAAATACTCTGTTGAGTCCTTAGGATTTTGAGACATTTGAGACAAGTCAACGATAATGGCGTATTCAACGATGACAACGTTCTAAAGGGCAAAAATCTAACAATTACAGTTTATTATGAGATCATCCAGTCTTGCACTGAATCTGTGAAAGGATTGAAGTCAACATGCAGAACATATGAATCTCAATCATTCAGGCTAAGTACTGTGCAAAACCTGAGCTAAGCATGTTGAAAATCTCTGCATGTCTGTCTAATAATGTGAAGCTTCAGTGCTGCATAAAATGTAATGTAAAGTGGTTATCATACTTACAGTTGCATTACCCATCCTGTGATAAAAAGCTGGCTTTAATACTTAGCTGTGATTTCTGTTCTCCAATGTACCCAGCAAGCACATAATGTTCTGAGAACCATACTGTATGTTTCTTAGAGCTTGATGAGAGTGTGGTTGTCCCATTGTCAGGCTCTGGCCATAGAGAAGCCTATTGCTTCTCTATGTAGCCATGGTCAGAGTCTGACAGGTCTATTCTTTCTGGTGGTTTGTGTTGGATCCCTAATTAGAGGCAGCTGCAGTGCATTGTCTTTAATTAGGGATCCTACATAGGTTTGTATGTTCCACACCTTGGTGTGGGTCATTATTTCGCAAGTCACGGTGAAAGTAAGTGTGCTATGTTTTTTCATGTTTGTTGTATCGTGTTTGTTTTGTTAGGTAGTTCGTCATTGAGTTTGTAGTATAATAAAAATGTCGAACCACAATCCCTGCGCCCTCTCGTGACACCCATGGTTATTTTGCATACAACCTTCCCACAACATTCTGGGAATGGTGCAGGATAGTTGCTTGGCTTTAGGACATTCTCAGCACATTTAAGGAACTTGACAAAAAACATTATTTTCTTGGTATTTCATTACTTTAACCGAACGTTTTCTAAAAGTTCATGTTGACATTCAATTTCAATTTTGGTAATATTCTAGGAACGTTCTCCAACTGGTTTGACATTGGGAATGTTCTCAAATAGTTCAGAGAATGTTAAGAAACAACGTTCTTCTGTGGGAATTTTAGTATTTCAACGTAACATTTTCTACAGGTTTTCTCATGGTTCTATTTAAAGTCATGTTATCAAATTGTTCGAACAACGTTAAGAAGCAACGTTTTTCTGTGGGAATTTCAGTACCTCAGCATAATATTTCATGCAGGTTTCCTCATGGTTATATTTAAAGTTATGTTCTCAAATTGATCAAAGAACATTAAGAAAACTTTCCATAAAAACTGAGTAATGTTCAGAGAAATAATAATGTTATTTAAAAACATACATTATTTTCTCAACATCAACAAAACTCTCTCTATCCTCGATCTTGTTAAAGATGCACTATGCAGAAATTGTTCTCCTGAGTGGCGCAGTGCTTGCTGTGTCACTACAGATCCTGGTTTGATTCCAGGCTGTGTCGCACAATTGGCAGAACACAATTGGCCCAGCGTCATCCGGGTTAGGGGAGGGTTTGGCCAGCCGGAATATCCTTGTCCCATCATGCTCTAGCGACTCCTGTGGTGGGCCTGGCGCATGCACGTTGACATTGTCACAAGGTGTGCAGTGTTTCCACCAACACGTTGGTGCGGCTGACTTCTGGGTTAAGTGGGCATTGTGTCAAGAAGCAGTGCGGCTTCGCGGAGTCGTGTTTCAGAGGACGCATGGCTCTCAACCTTCGCCTCTCCCGAGTCCGTACGGGAGTTGCAGCGATGGGACAAGACTGTAACTACCAATTGGGAAGAAAAAGGGGTGAAAATATATATATATAAATATAAAAATACTAAAAACAGAAATGGTTGCTAAAATTCTAATAGTTCACTTAATTTCAGTTTATGTGACAAAACAAGTAGAGAATCATTGTACCATCTAAACCGCTGTGAAATATATTTTGTATTGTCAGCTGTTTGAAGCTGGTGTGCAAAACCGAAAGTAAAAGACGCAAAAACAAAACTTAAGAACGGAAAGCATAGAAATAGAGTACATTGAACAGATCTACAGATTCTTAGACTTGCTTTCAATGAGAATGACAGATCTATAACTTACATTTCTTTGTGAGTTTGGTCCGGTCGCCCAAAAAGTTGAAAGTTTTTCTGTGCCTCTAAAAAAATCCTGTCTCGGGGGTCTACGGACAATTCCATCAACCTCATGGCTTGCTTTTTGCTCTGACATGCACTGTCAACTGTCCTTATATAGACAGTTGTGTGCCTTTCCAAATCATGTCCAATCAATTGAATTTACCACAGATGGACTCCAATCAAATTGTAGAAACATCTCAAGAATGATCATTGGAAACAGCATGCACCTGAGCTCAATTTTGAGTCTAATATTAAAGGGTGTGAATAGTTATGTAAATAAATATTTCATTTAAAAAAAAAAAAATGTACATTTGCAAAAAAATCAAAAAAACTGTTTTCGCTTTGTCATTATGGGATATTGTGTGTAGATTGATGAAGAAAATGTTTTATTTAATCAATTTTAGAATATGGCTGTAACGTAGCAAAATGTGGAAAAAGTCAAGATGTCTGAATACTTTCCGAAAACTCTGTATCAGGTGAACATGTTATTTTAATAGTCAATGAGAAGCACAAAGCCAGCTAGTCTTGGTGATTTTAATTCCTAGAATAGCTATATCTAGACAGTATGTCCTTCGACACATGTATATGTTTCCCCCACTGAGCAGACTGTTTGTGTTTTCCATAAAGAGACAGAGAAACATCCCCCAGTCTGTAGGCCGGCAGACAGATGGTTGCTTTCTTATGTGAGCGGTAATCTCCCACTGCAAGAGAAAACATAGCAAAGCTGAGATAAAACAAATGTAATGCTGTAAAATCCTGAGGTTTTAACCGTGCTCTGGTGATAGCGCACATATGGCTCAACATCTGGGGGGTATGGTGAGCAAAGAGGTCTACAATGTTTTCAACTGGGTGTGACACTAGATGTGACATTCTCTTTGTGTAAACCAAACATACATTACAGCCCAAGTTTATATTTTACACAATGCTTCCCTTGCCTGAACATGGCAGTACTTGCTTGATTCAATCTTATGGACATTTTGAAAAAAACTGAAATGCTGGCGAGAGCCTTTTTATTTCAGAATTAAAAAAATAATACATAGTAGTTAACATCTTAGACAGAAAAACAAGCACATCCGCCTGCTTTAAATGTTGTAGTAGACTTTCAATGCTTATTATCTCTCCATGTGAAGAAGGACAAGTTGTAGGGTAATGGAGTTTGAATTGCATCTAATACCATGGCTTAAAGTGCTTTAGGGAGACAGATTAGATTTCAGTTTTTTTTCAGAGGCCATTTCTTTGGCACCACTGGCCCTGTGTGCTCAGATCAACCTAGACATATCTCTTCCCAGTCCCCAGACTTATGTTATCAGATGATGTCACAGCCCAAGGTCACCACACCTCATTGAAACTAGGTCTTCATTTTTTAATTTTTGTCATTTAGCCAACACTTCTATCCAGAGTGACATACAGTGGTAAGTTCATACATTTTCCTCATACTGGTCCCCCATAGGAATTGAACCCACAACTCTGGCATTGCAAGCACCATGCTCTACCAACTGAGCCACACAGGACCACCCTAATGCTAACAGACCTTTATTATGTAAATATTTTAAACAAAGTAATACCAAACCCGAGGGGATAAACATCCCCTTATAAACTCTCATATCTGTAAAACATGACAGAAATACAGTTGGTTCAAACCAGCAATTCAGCAGGCATGTTGACATTTATTTCCAGCTGTCATTGATTCGCAGGAACAGTTTTTGGGGAGATTGTTAAACTTGGAATGGAAGTGCCTCAGTGTGAAAAACATCTACATTCTGTACAGTGCTTTTTAACGGCTATACAGAGGCACTAAGGAGACTCACGTCCATGATATATGGCATGAATGAGTGTGATATAATGAGGTATATACATACTAGTGGAGGTCTACAGGAGGAGAGGCTCATTGTAAAGGCTGGAATGGAATAAATGGAACAGAGTCAAATATGTGGTTTCCATATGTTTGATGTGTTTGAAACCCTTCCATTAATTCCATTCCAGCCATTACAATGAGACGGTACTCCTATAGCTCCTCCCACCAGCCTCCTCTGATACATACATGACAGCAGTGAAAGTCATGTAGAGCCATGTACAGAGACGGGCCAATCTCAGAGCCTGAGATGCGTTATAGAGATGAGATGTGTGAGCGGAAAGGATATGACATTTATAGCTCTATCATGGAAATGGATTTAGCTAGTCATAACCCCCAAGACTGACGACATCCCTTTAATTCTGGATCATTGTTCTGTGTTTGTGTTATTGACGACATCCCTTTAATTCTGGACCATTTTGTTGCGTGTGTATTATTGACGACATCCCTTTAATTCTGGATCGTTGTTCTGTGTTTGTGTTATTGACGACATCCCTTTAATTCTGGACCATTTTGTTGCGTGTGTATTATTGACGACATCCCTTTAATTCTGTATCGTTGTGTTGCGTGTGTTTTATTGATGACATCCCCCCCCCCAACCCATCCATCTAGATGTGTGAAGGTTAGTGTCTTTTCCGTAGGGAAGCCAATGATCCATCATGTATGACATTCCTGGGAGTGTGTGAACTTAAATGTTTCATTAACATTGTGTTTTTGTATGGTCTCTATAGTTATGTTCTTGAAAATGTATACATTGACCAATTCGGAACATTTGGGAAAACTCTTGGCAGACTTGATACAAAATATTGTATAGTGATGTAATTTTCACTGGATCAGTCTGAAACTTTGCACACACACTGATGCCATCTGGTGGACAACATCTAAATTACACCTAGAATCCTACATCAATGTCTGGCCTTTCTCTTGCATTTCAAAGATGATGCAACAACAAAAAATATAGAAAACATATGTTTTAAGTTTGTATTATCTTTTACCAGATCTAATGTGTTATATTCTCCTACATTAATTTCACATTTCCACAAACGTCAAAGTGTTTTGTTTCAAATGATATTAAGAATATGCATATCCTTGCTTCAGGTCCTGAGCTACAGGCAATTAGATTTGGGTATGTCATTTTAGGCGAACATTTAATAAAAGGGTCCGATCCTTATGAGGTAAATAGAAGGGTAGCTTCTCCAGCCAAGATAATGCCTCTTGGTACCAGAAAAAGTGAAAACTAAACTTTAAAAAAGGAAAGGCAATTGGTCACTCAGGCAAGTCTGATAATATTAAGATGTGCTATTCATGTCTTAATTTTTTTTCACTTACTGTACACTGCAGGTTTTATGCCCATTCATGAATTGAAGCTCTGTCGCTGACAGCAGAATAATCTACTTCCTACATAATTTTGCTATTATGTTAAAAAGGTGGGATTTGGTGGTGATAGAATAGTATCAGTGTATGACAGGGCCTGTGTAGTGCAGGAGTGTAATACCCCAGGAGCCGGGTGTGGTGCGGCTGAGCCAGATGGATCTGACAGGCAGGCAGACTGACTGAAGGACAATGTCTCAAAGGGAAGATGAAGAAGAGAGAAAGGAGAAGGTTTGTGACATGAGACCTTCTGAGCCACAGCAGGAAGGGCATGTTAAATCAAAGCTGGGCCAGTGACAACTCTGAGGCTTCTCACACTATCCTGTTTCACCCTGCCCTTTCCTCTCTTCTTCCAAAACATGTTGTTTTGTATTGTCAAGAGCGTTTCATTTTCAGCTGAACTGGCGACTAGTTTTCATAGCGGTCAAAGTAATTTGCTATTAATTAAATATAGACTTTGATCCAAACACACTATTCACACCACTAGGTGTGCCATTTTCCTAATAGCTAAATACTGGTAAAGGATAGTCCAAAGCCATTTTAAAAAGCATACTCTGATACAGTGTACACAGCTGGAGGAAGCTGTCTGTTTAGTAAACCTTACCCGTTCAAGGGAAAGGACAATGAAATGGAGTGACTGAGGGTGTCCTTTCAGCAATGGAGTCACGTTAAGTTGTTATAGAGAGCAGGCAGTTTACCATCTGTAATAACTCACTTTAAAAGAGACCCTCATCAAGTGAAAAAAGTTGTGGGTTGAATTGCTACTTAAAGTTTTAAGAACATTATGAATCAAATGACAACTTAACTCAACTTGCATTGACACATATTTTTCAAGTTTCGGGAAATGTAGACAGAAAAGAAGGACATAAAGGTTTTCTCACTCATTACTCGTGAAGGGAAATATGATACATCAAACCAAACACATAGCAGATGGTAAATTATTATTATATCTTGTCAGAAAATAAAATGGCTCTCCAGCATGAAAGTCACAGTACACAAAGTCACAGTACACAAAGTCACAGCACACAAAGTCACAGTACACAAAGTCAAAGCACACAAAGTCACAGCACACAAAGTCACAGTACACAAAGTCACAGTACACAAAGTCACAGCACACAAAGTCACATTACACAAAGTCACAGTACAAAAAGTCACAGTACACAAACCCACAGTTTTAACTACTACTTTCTTTTTATGCTTCAGTCAGGAGGAGAGCTGGTCAATGTCTATCCAAAATGGCTGTGTTATCCTGGACTCCAGGCAGGCGTCAGGTCTGCAGCACTGCCCCACTGCATGCTAATACCCAGAGTCCAGACATCCCCCGTCGCCCAGTCTGCACTCCACTCTGCTTGAGTGAACTTTAATAACACAATTCTGCCACATTATCCATCATCTTTCTCAGCAAAGCCCTGACAGACAATTAGATGCCACCCCCTATAAATAATATGTTTAGAGTTACGTACTGTAACACCACTGCTGCAAACAAAAGCTTACTATACACAGCCCCTTCACAGCTCATACTCTATATATACTCAGAGATATTTGATGACAGCACAGTCTAAATCTCATAAACCGTGGAGACTATTAGGAGGTGGGGCCATCTGAAGGGCAACATACAGTAGATCACTGCCTCTGACAGACAGATGTTGTCAATTCTTTTAGCAAGCTATCTTGGGTGGTTGAGCGTGACTTGAAGCTGTGAGGCAATAGTGTGTGATTGATAATTACATAATCCACAGATGTAGGTCAGTTAAGTCATTCACCGTGACAGCCATTTCCTTTATAAACCAGCCTATGATGTTTGATCTATACCCTTCCCTATCACTATAGCCTGCCTGGCCCTATGCTACGTCCCACATAATCCCTATGGACTTCTCTAGCTCTCACAGCCTGCTCTCTGAGTGTTAACTCTAGTTCTTATTGATCTATTGGTAACTAGAGTGGTATACATGATGTCTCCTTGCCTCAGAGCCAAAGGGAAAATGCTGTTGTTGTTTTTACCAGACTATTTGAATTTCCAAGAATGTATTTTACTGCAGTCATTAGATGCAAAGGCAAGACTGAACAGATACAGTAATATACATTGTGGATCTAGCTAAATCCACCACTCTACCATAGCTAATACCATTCCCCTTTATTTTATCTCGGCCACCAAAGGTTTGCTTGAGCTAATTCTGCTCTGCTATATCACATTCATTTCATGCCCAGGCTGCATTTCAGAAATAGAGCATAATTGTGGCTTATTGCAGATGCAAAATGTAAGGTGTTCTAAAGGGAATAGAACATGAGCACATTGGTTGGTAGACCCATGGGGCTTTCACCTTTCATGCTTAATGGATTAAGTACAGGACGTGGTGTTCAGCTCTGGTCCATTCTGTCCATAATTCACACCACTGGCTGGGAGACTGCCTTACTGCAGTCACCTATTCACCAGACGACTGGTCTGGGGGTCACATAGTGTTCACTAAAGTAAACATGGGGGTCACATAGTGTTCCCTAAAGTAAACATGGGGGGAAAAAGTAAACAGTATTTGCCGCTTTCATGGAGCGGGACACTAATCCGGACGCTTGTAAGGAATTCCGCTACGACCTTAAACAAGCCATCAAACAGGCAAAGCTTCAGTACAGGACTAAGATTGAATCCTACTACGTCGGCTCTGATGCTCGTCAGATGTGGCAGGGCTTGCAAACTATCACGGATTACAAAGGGAAACCCAGCTGCAAGCTGCCCAGTGGTAGTAGCCTACCAGACAGGCTTAATTTTACATTTACTAGACACTCTTATTCAGAGCAACTTACATATATTTTCATACTAGTCCCCTGTGGGAATCAAACCCACAACTTCAGCATTGCAAGCACCATGCTCTACCAACTGAGCTACATGGGACTAATGCCTTCTATGGTCGCTTCAAGGCAAGCAACACTGAACCATGCATGAGAACACCAGCAGTTCCGGACGACTGTGTGATCCTTCACAAGGCCGCAGGTCCAGACGGCTTTCCAGTATGCTTACTCAGAGCATGCACTGACCAGCTGGCAGGTGTCTTCACTGACATTTTTAACCTCTCCCTCACCCAATCTGTAATACCTACATGTTTCAAGCAGTCCACCATAGTCCTTGTGCCCAAGAACACCAAGGTATGTAAATGACTATCGACCGTAGCACTCACATTTGTAGCCATGAAATGCTTTGAAAGGCTGGTCATGGCTCACATCAACACCATCCTCCCAGACACCCTGTACTGCACACCACCCCAACAGATCCACACTGCCCTCTCCTAGCTGGACAATAGAAACACCTATGTGAGAATGCTGTCATTGACTACAGCTCAGCATTCAACACCATTAGTGCCCTCCAAGCTCATCACTAAGCTCAGGAACCTGGGACTGAACACCTCCCTCTGCAACAGGATCCTGAACTTCCTGACCGGCCGCCCCTACACTGACCCTCAACACGACGACACAACGGTGGTAGGCCTGATCACCGACGACGATGAGACCCCCTATAGTGATGAGTTTAGTGACCTGGCAGTATGGTGCCAGGACAACAACCTCTCCCTCAATGTCAGCAAGACAAAGGAGCTGATCGTGACTACAGGGAACAGAGGGTCGAGCACGCCCCCATCCACATCTTCGGGCGGTAGTGGAGTGGGTCGAGAACTTCAAGTTCCTCTGTGTCCATGTCACTAAGGAATTAACATGGTCCACACTCACCAACACAGTCATAAATAAGTCACGACAATGCCTCTTCCTCCTCAGGAGGCTGAAAATATTTGGCATGGGCCTTCAGATCCTCAAAAAGTTCTACAGCTGCACCATTGAGAGCATTTTTACTGGCTGCATCCCCACTTGGTATGGCAACTGCTTGGCATCCGACTGCAAGGTGCTACAGAGGGTAGTGTGTACGGCCCAGTACATCACTGGGGCCAAGCTCCCTGCCATCCAGGACCTCTATAACAGGCGGTGTTACTGCACGACAAGTGGTACCGACGCACCAAGTCCGGAACCAACAGGACCCTGAACAGCTTCTACCCCAAACCCATAAGACTAGAAAATAGTTGCCCAAATAGCTTCCATGACTATCTGCATTGACCCTTTTTGCACTCTTTTGACTCACCACATATGCTGCTACTACTGTTTATTATGTATCCTGTTGCCTAGCAAAGCTCCATGAACCAACCCTATCTCAGTAGCATAAAGTATGACTGATTATTTAGAGATTGTGTTATTAATACAGGCTGCCATTGCCCAGCTGTGGCTGTTCATCAGGTTGACACAATAAGCCATGGGGACAATATGAACGATACAGAGGATTACAGTATCTACCTAGTGTCTCAGTGATACATCTCAGCTATTAGGTGAATAGATGATAATAGTTCCCCAGGAAATCAAGAGAACTGTGAATTTGTAGTTTTTTTTCTCCCCTCAATTAGCTAAAACAATATGTACTTTGTTCAAATCAAATGTATTGTTAACATACACATGCTTAGCAGATGTTATTGCGGGTGTAGCGAAATCCTTCATTGGAACCCTTAATGTACTACGTAAATGCCTGAGGAGTAAGAAGCCCTCTGTGTTTCATATCTCCAGTATCCAGAAGTTCCTGAGCAGTGTAAAGTAATTACAGCTCCAGATCAACCTCCTTTTAGTCAAGTTTGACATTTGCAGTCTCTCTCCAAAAGACCCCCCTTTTAACATATTGTGTTTGATTTATGTCTTGACCAGGGCAGGTTTTGTCAATTAATCTCTTTTTTAATGCCCTGAATTGACCCTCTGAGGAGAGAAGGCTCTCTCAGCAATCCAACCCTCCTCTTGGTTTCTCTCATGGTCTTGTCAGAATGTTAAATTCACTAGCTCAGCTGCTGTTTGTGTATGTGTGTGTGTGTGTGTGTGTGTGTGTGTGTGTGTGTGTGTGTGTGTGTGTGTGTGTGTGTGTGTGTGTGTGTGTGTGTGTGTGTGTGTGTGTGTGTGTGTGTGTGTGTGTGTGTGTGTGTGTGTGTGTGTGTGTGTGTGTGTATGTGCATGCATGCAAGAGAGAGAAAGCGAGAGAGAGCGAGAGAGAATGGAGTGTCTTGTCCTACAGTTACCTCCGGAGAGGACGTTTGTGGTTCATGATTTAACAGCTCCCTGTGAAGCAAAGCTCTACTGATGAGAGTGACATCTCTATGAAATGACATGACTAATGTGAAAATAAACAGCCTGTGGTCTCATACATGGTTCACATACCTAACCTAATTTATCACACTAAAACCTACACAGCAAACAAAAAACAAAGATAGTTCTATGACTTATATTTAGCTTTCATGGCACATTTTCAGTGGACCTGTTTCGCACCTGTTTGAACATGCTCATCATATCCAAAACAACTGAAATCCCTTAGCTTTCAGATTTGTATCAGATGCTTAGAATCCCCATATGAGAGCATTACGAAGAGAAGTCTCAGATTTAAAACTCAACTAATGACTAAGTGAAGAACGTCAAAACGTTTCTTTTGCTTCTTCAAAGTTACAATAAAGAGAGTCATGATGCTCTTGAATTTTGAGACAAGTTGTTGACACCTTCCTTTGGCAGGCAGGAAATAAGGGAAGCACCAACTAGATTATGACCATAATGTGAATGCTAGCACCAGGCCTCTCTGTTAGGCAGATGAAGCCTCTATGAAAATGTAATCAGCTAAGTCTGATGAGAGGCGCTCTGAAATGCAAATGGAAATTTGATTCCACACCATAATCAAAGTGAATAATTATACAGCCCTTGTAAAGATGCATTGATAATCTGATTCTGGACTCATACATCTTTGCTCTGAAAAAGAAACACATTAAACACAGTTCTTTCAAGGCAAAGGGATTATTAGGTTAATGGCAGTTTAATGCTGTGAAGAAAGGTTTACAGAGATTGGTCATATTTCACTATTCACGCCTTGGTACGGCAAGAATGCCTTTGTCATGACTAGCCCTTTATTATACACGCCCCCCCCACACACACACACACACACACACACACACACACACACACACACACACACACACACACACACACACACACACACACACTCTCTCAGAGTGAGAGTTCTGTCTTTACACAAAAATCTCTTAATATGCCCTTCATGCCTGTTGTGGAACTGGGTGTTGTTACCATGGAGACAGTGTTTTTGAGTCATAGCCTCCGGTGGCAGGGCTGAGCTGCATGGCTCTGTACTCTGTACAGCTAGCTATGGACCCTCTGCGATAAACGTCGGAGCAGGTGAAATATCTGCACCCCAAAGAGCTGGCCCCCGCTGACCTCCACAACATTGTATTTCAAGCACCAATACATTTCCCACTGATCCGTGCCCACAGGTAGTGGATGAAGTAACTTAAAACGCTTTCTTAGGGCTGACATGGGATGAGGGATCAGGGTCTAGCAATTCCACTGGAACACAAGAATAATCATTTGTTGAGTCGTTAGCCATTTTTTGACGCACACTATTTTTTCAAGGGCCGTCAGATCACTGAAAGGTGTTGATGAGTTCCTCCACGCACTGTAAGTAACACCCTCTCTTTCTGTAACTGTACAACTGATCACCCCCTTTTCTATTCCCTGGCCTTCTCAGGCCAAAGTGGGATCAGCAATGGATGGTAATGTCAGTGTAGCAAATAGAGGTAAATACAGGGAACGTCACAGGAACATTTCACCCAAAAACTATCTTTTGGTATTTGTTTCATTAGTCCATTGTTGATATAGTCCCAAAATGCATCATACTGGATTTATTTCTGTATTTTGAAAGTTATATATCTTGAAAACTTGATTGCTGGCATGCAAAACATTTTGAGACTATGTATATCAACAATGGACTATTGAAGAAAATACCAAAATATATTTGTTTTCCTTTACTACCACTACCACTGCTTACAGTGGACAGATTATGTTTGTTTGTTGCTTTTTGGTGATCATTAAGCTACATTTTTCTCAAGCTTGAAATTCTGAGGGTCTAAATATTCATAGTTTCTCATACAGACCGTTGTTTCTTTCTGGCCATGCTGGGTGGCAGGGGCTGTCAAACTTCCATTGAACTCTGTAGTTGTGGGGAGATTCAATATAATTTTAATGTACACAAATATAAATGCAACATGTAAAGTGTTGGTCCTTTATGTTTTCTGAGCTGAACATTTTTTTCCCAGAGATTTTCTATACACACAAAAAGCTTATTTCACTAAGATTTTGTGCACACATTTGTTTACATCCCTATTAGTGAGCATGTCTCCTTTATCAAGAAAAATCCATCCACAGGAGTGGAGTGGCATATCAAGAAGCTGATTAAAAAGCATGATCATTACACAGGTGCACCTTGTGCTGGGGAAAATAAAAGGCTACTTTAAAATGTGCAGTTTTGTCACACAGCACAATGCCACAGATGTGTCAAGTTTTGAGGGAGCGTGCAATTGGCATGCAGACTGCATAAATGTCCACCATAGCTGTTACCAGAGAATTTAATGTTAAATACTCCAATGTTATTTTAGAGAATTTGGCAGTAAGTCGAACCGGCTTCGCAACCGAGGAGTATTTCTGTCTGTAATAAAGCCCTTTTGTGGCTAAAAACTCATTCTGATTGGCTGGACCTGGCACCCCAGTCACTTGGCTGAACCTGGCACCCCAGTCACTTGAAATCCATCGATTAGGGACTAATGACATTCAGACACCGCACCATGCCTTTCTCACATGATTGGTGGAGGAGAGCAGAACCCTGAATCCGGGGTTGGAGATGAAGGCGAGCGCTCTGGGACGAGGCTGTGGCATGCATCTCATTACTGAAACAGAGGCCTCTATCCGGGGTTGGAGATGAAGGCGAGCGCTCTGGGACGAGACTGAGGCATGCATCTCATTACTGAAACAGAGGCCTCTGGTGAGGAAAGAGGAACAGAAGGACGCATAGAGGGGCTAGGAGAGGTTTGAAGAGGCGAAGGACTCACAGCCAAGAGGAAGGGAATGGTGGGGCCCTGGGGGCAGACAAAGTAATGTACAACAGGCCTAAGTGGCAGAGTAGCAGGGAACAAAGAAGAGCCTTCCTTATCTCATTCCACACATTGAGTAGATGGTGGCTATTTCGCCCATTATATATGTTTGGATAATAATGTACTTTTGCATTTTTTCAACTCATTGTTGCCCAATGAACCACATTGTACATAATTTGAAAGTTAGAGGTTATATTTTGGTAAGCTCTCTCAGTCTGAGGTACAAAGCAGCGCACTATGGTAATTTTTCTCTACAGCAAACACAATATTCAATTTAGGCAGAGACTTAGTTTTTAATTATTTATGTTCACTCTTAATGCAACCTACATTGGCCCTCGATACAGGTCCTCATGGAGTTTTGAGAGTACACTGCGGTGCTATAATAATGTTGTTTCATTATTCCCTGGGTCTTCTGAAAGGGTGAAGAACCCGGAAACTCCATGTTTCCTTTTTTATGAGAAAACCTAGTTTGTCAGAGAGACCTTGATAAAATACTCACAATCATACTTCACTGTCTGAAGAGTTCTTCTGCTTCACCGATATCCCCTTCATTTATTAAGACACAACAATGGTCTGAGCAGAGTTATTAAAAGCCCTTACAACCTACCCACATATAATTGAAAGGCTCTCTCTAGCGAGGTGGACCATAAAACAGAACACATGTAGATATAGTTCTTCATTTTTCATATGTGGCCCTCGTGTACCGTCTTCACATGCTTTCATGTCGTTCCACACGACTCCTTGTTTAAAACTACTCAAGAACAATGCTAAAAGGAAGGTTTACCCTTCTTTTGAAAATGTTATGGGAGACAGTACATCTTCACAATGGAAAATACTGTCACTTTTGGTCAGATCTGCCTAATGTCCTATTTCTTAACACCATTGAAGGGAAGCTGCCTTTAACATGCAAACTTCACTTCCCTTTAACTTCAATTACAAGGTTGCTATACCTTTGGTAGTTTTGTCAGACAAAGGATGTGTTCATATCAAACATACAATAGCTCAGTCTTTCAATAGTAAACATAATTATTATCATGACTGGAGAATCCATCTCTCTTAGCTGTATGTACAATAGAGAAGACATAATTGAGATGTTGAATATAGTATGTATGTCACACCTTGATCTGTTTCACCTGACTTTGTCTCCACCCCCCTCCAGGTGTCGCCCATCTTCCCCATTATCCCCTGTGTATTTATACCTGTGTTCTCTGGTTGTCTGTTGCCAGTTTGTATTTTCTTGTCAGGTCTTACCAGCGTGCTTTCCCGTCTTCCTGTTTCTCAAGTTCTGTTTCTAGTTGTTCTGGTTCTGACCATTCTGCCTTCCCTGACCCAGAGCCTGCCTGCCGTCCTGTACCTGCCTGAATCTGACATGATTACGTACCTCTGCGTGTTTTTTATACAAGAGACAAAATTCACAAATTCTAAAGCACAACGGCAGAGTCATGCGTAAAACTAATAATGACTCAATAATCCATGCTTTCTGGGAATGCTATAAAGTTCGGAAGTTGTGGGCGGAGCTAGAAACTTGGCTGTCGGAAGTATTACAATGTAAACATACTTTTAATGTCTGCATATTTCAATACGTTGTATATGGGGGTGTAGTGAGATACCCAACGGGCTGGATGATAGTCCCGTGTAGCTCAGATGGTAGAGCATGGCGCTTGCAACGCCAGGGTTGTGGGTTCGAAAAAAGTTTGAACATGTATGCACTAACTAACTGTAAGTTGCTCTTGATAAGAGTGTCTGCTAAATGACTAAAAATGTACAAATGTAAATGATTCTCTTCTCATCACTCATCTAGAAAAAACATATACTAAAAACTTGGAAGTCAATCAATCTGCCCTCATTAACGCAATAGAACCATCTTAATATTGAAATTGCATGGGCGACTGAGAAAAAGTGGCAAACAATAATGCAGGCACTAGGGATGGGGGTGTAGGCATCTGGGTCTTGCCAGATGAGATGTAGTGATTGTTTGTGTCTGTAAGTTGTTGTTTGTATGTATAAGTTTGTATCTGGAGTGTAAAAAAATGTAATGGCAATTATTGGAATGGTTTGAAGAATTTAGCTTTCATAAAGCAGGAATGAATTGGCCTATTGCTACTCAATAGCCCCCCAACCGCCCAAAGCAATTCTTCATGGTGTGTAATGTGTATTAATCTGAACATGTTAATGGTAAAAGTGTCCTTTCAGCTGTAGATTTAATGAGCATGTACCCTTTCATGAGAGAAAAAATATGTTTGTAAAGACTTTGATATATATAATGTCTACTTCTTTATAGCAAAAGATGTGAACACACATTCTTTCAATGATTTTGAGAAACTGCATGTTACACAGTATCATATCATAGAGGATACATAAAAGCATCTAGTAACAGTTTGTATGCCACAGCATGGATAAAGGAATTATTATATGTTTATTATGGCACTGGTATGAGAGGAAGAGGCGAAGCGAAAGGCTCCACTACCGTCAAAATTTGTCCACGCAAGAATCCAGCGCTAAGCAGACAAAGTGGGGATTTTTGTATGGAGGTGTATGAGAAAGTGTTGGATTTGGTCAACAAAAAAAGTGATTGCTAATTTTGCTAAGTGACACTTATTTGATTGAATAGAAGTTTAGCAATGTTTAGGTTGTTACAAATGTACTGTTATAAGTGGACGCACGTGGCATCTCTGCAACAAACTAAAACAAATATATATTTTATATTGGAATTGTGTCTGTTGTTCACAAGCATATCTGCCCTCTCATTGGATGCCTCCTGACTGCCTTTCCGCCATTGTGACAATGACTCTTATTGTTAGAAACAAGACCATCTTCTCGTCATAGAATATGCTCTGCTGCTGAGCAGAAATCTACATTACAGTTTTTCCAAATTGTTTACACACTAAAACTGACCCATGAAACACAATGACCCAAACCTGTAACTCATTTAGCAGAACCAGACACCAAATCTGCAACACTACTGGCACATATTTTGCTTTACACACAGATTGCAATTCTATAACAAACATTTGGCAAAACACAACTCACAATTCTCTACCTTTGGCACAACCTTCACAACGAAAATATACTGTGTGCAAATAAAAAGCAACACTGTTCAACAAGCTAAGCTCAATTATCAACTGATCAATTTCACTCTTCACATGTGTAAAACACTAATTGCGTAAGTTTTCACTTTGCAATAAAACCTTGGTATGGATAAAAAGGCCACAGGTGAGTACTCCTGTGTTTGGAGAACAATGGAAGCAAACTTGGTAGAGAGAGGTGGAGGTGGAGGTGGAGGTGGAGGAAGAACAAGAACAAGAGTAATCTCTGATTTAATTTGGGCGACTGGTGGACCATGTGGCTGGACAGAGAGTGCAGCCCAATCTGAGCCGCTTCACTGTAAACTCCATCATCCGGACGTTCCACTTGAGAATAGGTATGTACTGCAGACATTGGACCTCTCTACTACTTTTACTACTTGACAGTAGTACAACATACAGTACAGTAAAGACTGTAGATTGCAATACATACTGTAAGGGGAATCAAAGTAAATGTTTACAGTTTTTTACAATCGCTTACACACTAAAAGTGGTACTTGAGGCACTCAGTGAAACCATTACCTCGTGTACCTAATCTTTAGACCAAGTCTGCAAAACTGCAAGCACCTTATCTGCTTTACACTCAGTTTGCAATTGTAAAACACACTTTTTGCAAAACACTAAACACAGTTCTCTACATTAGACACATCATTTGGAAAACACTGCCATTCAAAACGTCACACTCATTTACCGATTACCTTCACCCAGTGCTCACGTGTGAAAACAGAGCTTGATTGACTTATAAACAGGCTTCAGGTTGGCTTTCTTGGTTTGGGCAACAATGGACAACTCACTTTGGTTTGAGTTTCAGGGAGGCTGGGCAGAGGATCCATACTGAATATGGTCATTTCAAACAACAGCATACGTTTACGACAACTGCAACACCACATCATCACTGACAATAAAACCTTCAGTAACATAAATAGGGTGAGTTTATCCGCACTTGGCCATCTCCTGTAACGCCATCAGATTCGTATGAAGCAGCTCTACAGAGTACCGTTTGAGCAAAATTCTGACAGAGTGAAACAACTGCGCTATGAATACATACAAGTAAGCTATATTATCCTGTCATTGGTACTGTATTCCAGTGTATTGTGCTACATATTGACTGCTCTATGTCTATTCATACTGTCATACAATAATGTTTTGTCTTGTCTGTTTCAAAGAGTTACGTAACTAGATGTTTTGATGCTCAACCTGCCACCATATTCTCCATTTCTCAACACAATAGAAGAGTTATTTTCGGCATGGAGTTGGAAGGTATACGATGGAGGAGGCTTGTGGTGACATAGACGAGGGGGCATGCCAGGGCTGGATACGCCACTCCAGACGCTACTTCCCCCGCTGTTTAGCCAGAGAGAACATTGCTTGTGATGTTGATGAGGTGCTGTGGCCAGACCCAAATAGGAGACAGGGTGCACCCAATTGATTTTGCCTTTATAGTAACAAGCCTATTTGTTTATCTTCCATTGTATTTGTTTTGTCTGTTACTGTTCATCCCCAAATCTGGATGAAAATACAATGTTTAGATTATTATTAATTTTTTCCCTCCTTGCATTTCTGTTAATAGTGTAAATATATACTGAATATGCATACATACTGTATATATTTGTGCACATACTGTACATGTACTGTATCTGTGAGTGCTATGATGAACTGCCGTGGACTCCACGGCACACTGAACATGCAAAAGACAGAAGATAGTAGTGTTTTACATTTGTCACATCCATGTGTAGTTAGCATGTATAAGAGCTAATCATTTGATGTTTTCTGTCTGTTAAAATCGTTTTGAATTAAGTGTTGGTTTTGCAAGCGATGTGTGACGTTTTGCGTGTTTTGGAGTCTAGAGAGCAGGAGCCATAGTTTCATAAATCATGTGTAAGCAATTGTCAAAAACTGTAATGTGTTACTGTATGTATGAAATTGGGACCTATACTACTTTGTAACATGTTTATCTTGTATACTGTATTACTGTAGTGTTTACTGTACTGTATGCTATTTGTTTTTTGTAGAACTGAAAGATGACCACCACGTGGTGATAGAACATGTCTATTTACAGACGAACAGGAGGCTGAAAATAATGGCATAAGACTGCAGGAAAACAACAGATTATTGAAAACCCTGCCGTCTTCCACAACATCAGAGTGAGATGTTAAGCAAGGTTGTAATGTCTTCTCAATTGTTTTGTTATTTCCTGTTTTACAGTTTTGATGCGTGCAACAAAACCAAAGGAAACGCACACAAGAATCCACACCCACAGGTGGAAACAACTGAACATAAATAGAATCCCCAATTAGAGACATCTCAAGACAGCTGCCTCTAATTGGAGATGAGATTAACTGAAAAGAAACAGCCAGAACTATTGTCAGGTCCTGACTTTAGCCATCCAACTCCCACTAGGGGGAGCTAGAGACCTGGCCTCAATCAGGGCATGACATTACCCTCCCCCTAAGGCGCGGGCTCCCGACCGCGATATTCCCCTCCCAACAAAATACAAAACACAAGGGGCGGAAGGCGGGAAAGAGCAGAGTACTGGGGAGGTCGTTGGTGGGGGCCCCGGCACCGGCACCATGGCGTTGCACGCCCGGTCCTGCCTGGACCCCCTCAGGAGTCCTGCAAGGGTCTGGACCCTGGTGTAGACTCCGACCCGGCAGCCGGGCTGGCGACCGGTCCCGGACTGGGCACCGGTGGAGCGGACTGCTCTGACACTGGAGAGGAGCTGGCGACCGGTCCCGGGCTGGGCACCGGTGGAGTGAACGGCTCTGGCTCTGTAGAGGAGCTGACGACCGGTCCCGGACTGGGCACCGGTGGAGCGGACTGCTCCGACACTGGAGAGGGGCTGGCGACCGGTCCCGGGCTGGGCACCGGTGTGGTGAGGAGCTCCAACCCTGTAGCCGGGCTGGCCACTGGTTCCGGACTGGACAGCGGCTTGGCGAGGAGTCAGACTCTTTCGGCAGACTGGACGCCTTGCCCAGCCTGGGCACCGACACAGAGGGGGTTTCCACCCATGTAGCCGGGCTGGCTACCGGTCCCGGACTGGACACCGGCGTGGTGAGGAGCATGACCGAACACCATGACCATCTTGGGCACTGGTGCAGAGGGCTCCATCCGTGGAAGGACCAAATCATCACTGGGTGCGAGTTCCCATTCATCAGCACTATCTGCAGTGCCTCTATGAACATTCACATGACTCTCTCCTAACACACGCCATACGTTGCTGCTACTACAAAAAAAAAATCTGCTGCTCAGCCACTTTACCCATGATTGTATGAATATACATAACTACTTCATCTATCACCAGTATCACTGATATTGTTATTGATATTGTTCTTGTACGTACTGTATATTATTTTGTTCTTTCTCTACAGGCACTTGAAATTGTATTTTATTTTTATTGACACTATCTATTTTTGATAAAGTGACCATTTACACCTTCTGTGGAGACCCATCCACTTAGCAAGATGTGGCTGCGGGTTATAGCATTTCTTTCACATGACCCATCAATTTTGACAAGTGTGTCTGGGTAAGTGTCATCTAATATTTACAAAATATTTTGATCTGGACACTTTCTGTTTCACTGAAATGTTTCCTTATTGTAGGCTACTACTTGCACCAACATGGATTAACTCTTAAACTGGGTTAAATCAAGGTTTATCTAATTAATCTTGTTGCACCAAATGTTAAACCTAGTTTTACATGAATCCTAGTTAAATTAAATCCTTCCTCTAATCTAAATTTAGTTTTCACTTTAAACCTAGAATAATTTTAAGCCTGTTGCTCAATGCATAAAAAAATATATAAACACAGTAGATGGGAGATTAATTATAAACTGCCACTTGAGGTTGTTTAACTGATAAAATGGCAGCATATCTACTGTGGAGAGACCAAAACGACTCCTGTTGAGTTTTATGATAATGATGAGTTTTCAAGGAGATTCCGCTTCTCCAAGGACTCTGTAATGCAACTGGAAAGAAAGGTTGGACCAACCATTAAGCATGGGAGTGATAGGAATCCGGCTGTGCCCCCACTACTTCAGCTCTTGGTGACCCTACGGTTCTACGCAACTGGAAGTTTCCAGATGGTGGATGGGGACCTTTTTGGACTCCACAAGTCAACCGTCGTCAGGATTGTTGTCAGAGTGTCCAGTGCTATTGCCAGTCTGAATAATCAGTACATAAGGTTCAAGCCTACAGAGGAAACAGCAGCTGGATTTTACAGGAGAGCTAGATTCCCAGGTGTACTAGAGGCAATAGACTACACACATTCCTATTCCCAACCCTGGTGGCGAGAATGGAGAACTATTCCGTAATCGGAAAGGTTACTACTCCATCAACGTGCAAGCTGTCTGTGATAACAAAGGTCAGCTCACCAACATCGTAGCTAGATGGCCAAGATCCACCCATGACAGCAGAATCTTTGACAATAGTCGTCTGTCTGCAATGCTGGGAAGGGGAGCATATGAAGGCCACCTACTAGGTGACAATGGATATGCCTGTCGTGGATACCTTATGACTCCCCTTTTAAACCCCCAGACACCTGAAGAGAGAGAATACAACACCTCTCATATCCTGGCAAGAGGTCTCATAGAGAGAGTTTTTGGAGTGTGGAAAAAAAGATTCCCCTGCCTAAAGGAGGGGCTTCGCACGAAGATGGACACTACACTGACAATCATTATTGCAGTGGCAGTTCTGTATAACTTTGGCAAGAGACAAGGAGACGAGCTACCTGAGGAGGCTGAGGAGGACCTACCTGAGGAGAATGAGAAGATGGCCAGGTGCAACATGATGACAATGCAAATGGGAATGCTGTGAGGAGAACCTTGATTGAGAACAATTTTGCTGCCTAAGGGCTGTATAATTTAACAGTGGTAACATGTAAATAGCAATATACAATTCCTAATTAGGCTATCTGTGTTCAAATGTATTATTAAGACTTTGTTATTCTCAATACCATACAGGGTGGAACTGGAAGCACCAGAACACAAGACTGGAGGACACTAAATTGCTTGGGAAAGCATTGTTTTAATAAATAATTGTTTTAATAAATAAAAAGATCAGCATTCTTTACACAGTGGGTGTTTGTTTCCCTGAAGGAGTTTCTGTTGCTGAATTTGCAGTAGCTCTTATTGTAAATTCAGGACCTCAATCTGCAGTAGTCTATTTTTTCTCTCTCTCCAGCTCCAAAACATCAATATGAGCTTGGTTCATGTCAGTTCTGGGGCGTTTTCTTGGCCTGTCTGGTGTTGTTGCTGCTGGTGCAAGGTCCAGGCACTGCTGCTTCTCCACGGCAACAGGGTGTCAGCTCAACTAAAGGAAAGAAAATAAAGAAAGTTAACTCATTATTAGTAGCTATTTAGCATTGGGCTTATGATATGCCCAGCCTTGATACGAATGATGATGTTATGCAACATGCTGTAACGGGCCTGATAACGGTAACATTGTAATGAAGTAGCATTAATGTTCGTTTTAACGTGCATTATAGTCATTGATATTTACCTGTTATTTATGCTTACTAAATATTGGTGGGTCGAGTTGTCCGTCGTCATCATAGGGGTTAAAGAGAGGGGCAAACTGCTGGGGAATAATCTCACATATCTTCTGGGAGAGAGGATCAATTCCCTTGGACGGAGGCCCCCCTCCGGTCTGAAATAGCACCTGCCTCTCCTCTGCCGCATCCTTTTAGGCTTTTGCTTTTAAGTTTTCCAGCACGCCTTCATCCGATTTGGGTCCCTCTTCTCTTTAATCCGTGTCGATCCATTAAACCTGTCTTCTAAAACGGACCAGATGTCTTCCTTCTTTTTGACAGTCGCATTGTCTGTCTTTTTATCCTCCAGTACGTTACTAAATTCCTCCATCAGCTCCGACAAGAGGTTTTTTCATAAGAGGAGATATTTGAACTTATTTGACGTGCCATGATCAGGTGGCTAGGGGACAAATAATAAATGCCTGAATAACGTTAAGTAATGACAATAGCTAGCTAGCTTGGTGTATAAAATAGCTAGCTACAGTAGCTGAAGTTAGCTAACGAATGAGTTTTTTGTCTAGTACTGGCAAATAACGGATTATATTTCAAATCAGCCAACCCATGAGAACCTTTCACGATGGAGTTTCAGTAGTTCTAATGCTACATTGTTATTATTTTATTAAGGAACATTAACTTTGTGGCTTCATTTGTCAAGTAGGTTAGCTACTTAGTTTCAACTCACGCAATATAATGGTGTAACATGTCACTAATCATAGTTTAAAACCATTAGTTATAGATTTACTGATCCAGATTTAAAATTAAGTGGTGCAACACATCTCTGATTAATTATAAACCTAGATTTACAAAACCTACATTAGCTCTAATCCTAGATTAATTTATACTATGTTGGTGCAACCCACCCTTAATCTTTACCACACTACATGTGAATCCTTAAAGAGATGGGTGGGGCTAAGGCTTAAGAGGGTGTGAATGATGCTGAATGGGTGTAGACAAAGAAGAGTGGGGTCATCAACTTTGAAAGTAGAATTACTTTCCCATTGTTTCTCACATGATATACCGTTTTGTAGCTCTGAGTCTCAACTTTTATCCAATGTGAAAAACACAATTTCAAATTTTGCTACATAAGACCGATTCAAGGCAGTCGGTCACGTAAGTGCAAGTAAGTAATTTACTAGTATTACGCTCTTGAAACATTAGAGACTCATTGATGTTGCTTTTTTAAAGGTTAGATCAGCTTTAAGAATGCAGATAGATTGTAACTTCCATCAACATAATTGTCTGCAACACTTCCAATCCCCCACATACACACATACATACACAAATAAATACATACAATACATATACACACATACATACATACAGTGGGGAGAACAAGTATTTGATACACTGCCGATTTTGCAGGTTTTCCCACTTACAAAGCATGTAGAAGTCTGTAATGTTTATCATAGGTACTCTTCAACTGTGAGTGACGGAATCTAAAACAAAAATCCAGAAAATCACATTGTATGATTTTTAAATAATTAATTTGCATTTTATTGCATGACATAAGTATTTGATCACCTACCAACCAGTAAGAATTCCGGCTCTCACAGACCTGTTAGTTTTTCTTTAAGAAGCCCTCCTGTTCTCCACTCATTACCTGTATTAACTGCACCTGTTTGAACTCGTTACCTGTATTAAAGACACCTGTCCACACACTCAATCAAACAGACTCCAACCTCGCCACAATGGCCAAGACCAGAGAGCTGTGTAAGGACATCAGGGATAAAATTGTAGACCTGCACAAGGCTGGGATGGGCTACAGGACAATAGGCAAGCAGCTTGGTGAGAAGGCAACAACTGTTGACGCAATTATTAGAAAATGGAAGAAGTTCAAGATGACGGTCAATCTCCCTCGGTCTGGAGGAAGGAGGTTGTTGGCCAAGATCTCGCGATACATGGCCCCATCCATCCCCCCCTCAATACGGTGCAGTCATCCTGTCCCCTTTGCAGAAAAGCATCCCCAAAGAATGATGTTTCCACCTCCATGCTTCACGGTTGGGATGGTGTTCTTGGGGTTGTACTCATCCTTCTTCTTCCTCCAAACACGGCGAGTGGAGTTTAGACCAAAAAGCTCTATTTTTGTCTCATCAGACCACATGACCTTCTCCCATTCCTCCTCTGGATCATCCAGATGGTCATTGGCAAACTTCAGACGGGCCTGGACATGCGCTAGCTTGAGCAGGGGGACCTTGCGTGCGCTGCAGGATTTTAATCCATGACGGCGTAGTGTGTTACTAATGGTTTTCTTTGAGACTGTGGTCCCAGCTCTCTTCAGCTCTCTTCAGGTCATTGACCAGGTCCTGCCGTGTAGTTCTGGGCTGATCCCTCACCTTCCTCATGATCATTGATGCCCCACGAGGTGAGATCTTGCATGGTGCCCCAGACCGAGGGAGATTGACCGTCATCTTGAACTTCTTCCATTTTCTAATAATTGCGTCAACAGTTGTTGCCTTCTCACCAAGCTGCTTGCCTATTGTCCTGTAGCCCATCCCAGCCTTGTGCAGGTCTACAATTTTATCCCTGATGTCCTTACACAGCTCTCTGGTCTTGGCCATTGTGGCGAGGTTGGAGTCTGTTTGATTGAGTGTGTGGACAGGTGTCTTTTATACAGGTAACGAGTTCAAACAGGTGCAGTTAATACAGGTAATGAGTGGAGAACAGGAGGGCTTCTTAAAGAAAAACTAACAGGTCTGTGAGAGCCGGAATTCTTACTGGTTGGTAGGTCATCAAATACTTATGTCATGCAATAAAATGCAAATAAATTATTTAAAAATCATACAATGTGATTTTCTGGATTCCGTCTCTCACAGTTGAAGTGTACCTATGATAAACATTACAGACCTCTACATGCTTTGTAAGTAGTAAAACCTGCAAAATCGGCAGTGTATCAAATACTTGTTCTCCCCACTGTACATACATACATACATACATACATACATACATACATACATACATACATACATACATACATACATACATACATACATACATACATACATACATACATACATACATACATACATACATACATACATACACTACCGTTTAAAAGTTTGGGGTCAGAAAAGCACATTTTCTTAGTACCCGCAAAACACCAGTCTCAACGTCAACAGTGAATAGGCGACGGATGCTGGCCTTCTAGGCAGAGTTGCAAAGAAAAAGCCATATCTCAGACTGGCCAATAAAAAGAAAAGATTAAGATGGGCAAAAGAACACAGACACTGGACAGAGGAAGATATGGCTTTTTCTTTGCAACTCTGCCTAGAAGGCCAGCATCTGTCGCCTCTTCACTGTTGACGTTGAGACTGGTGTTTGGCGGGTACTATTTAATGAAGCTGTCATTTGAGGACTTGTGAGGCGTCTGTTTCTCCAACTAGACACTCTAATGTACTTGTCCTCTTGCTCAGTTGAGCACCGGGGCCTCCCACTCCTCTTTCTATTCTGGCTAGAGCCAGTTTGCGCTGTTCTGTAAAGGGAGTAGTACACAGCGTTGTACGAGATCTTCAGTTTCTTGGCAATTTCTCGCATGGAATAGCCTTCATTTCTCAGAACAAGAATAGACTGACGAGATTCAGAAGAAAGTTATTTGTTTCTAGCCATTTTGAGCCTGTAATCGAACCCACAAATGCTAATGCTCCAGATACTCAACTAGTCTAAAGAAGGCCAGTTTTTTTGCTTCTTTAATCAGCACAACAGTTTTCAGCTGTGCTAACATAATTGCAAAAGGGTTTTCTAATGATCAATTAGCCTTTTAAAATGATAAACTTGGATTAGCTAACACAACGTGCCATTGGAACACAGGAGTGATAGTTGCTGATAATGGGCCTCTGTACGCCTATGAGGATATTCCATAACAAATCTGCCGTTTCCAGCTACAATAGTCATTTACAACATTAACAGTGTCTAGACTGTATTTCTGATCAATTTGATGTTATTTTAATGGACAAAAAATATATTTTATTTAAAAAACAAGGACATTTCTAAGTGACCCCAAACTTTAGAACGGTAGTGTACACACATACATATAAATACATATACATATTTTCCTTTATTTCTTTCTAACCCTACCACACCTCCCCTAATTGGAGTAAACTAGTGAACAACATTGCTTAGGCCTCTATTTCCAGCTTATACATACTATATACATGTTATGGACGCAGTCAATTTTACAATAGTTCTATTTTGTTAGCTTTTACTCCTGTCCCTCGACCTCTCCCATCATTTTCATGATGTCCATCCGGTTTGCTTCTATATGCCATATCTTTCAAACTGTGCTCTTTCACAAAAGTTTTTAACCTATAATCTATATATGTATTACGGACACAGTATGTTTGACATTAGTTATTTTGTTGTTATTAGTTGTTATTACTATACAGCAATTACAGTATTTACTGTAATTTCAGAGAAGCATTGGATGCAAGTCCCATCCCCCAGGAACTCATATTCATAGATGAGGCTGGATTCAATTTAGCGAAGATGAGGAGGAGAGAAAGGAACATCATTGGTCAGCGTGCCATCATTGAGGTACCTGGTGTGATGGCTTGGTTGTGGTAAGGCCTCTTACTCCCACCTAGGGGAGGAGAGAGGCACACAACCAAGTCATCACACCCTAACTAGGGAGATTATCATCCCCAATCAGAGACAGCTGTCTAGCGTTGTCTCTGATTGGGGATAGTATATAGGCTCCACACATTTCCACCTGTGTGTGGATCATTGTTCATTTGTTTGTCTGCACTGCCAGCAGCATCCAAGTAAGTCACCGTGTTTTGTTTCTGTAGTCGTGTTTTTGTTTTCACTCTCCTTTTTAATTGTAAATGCTTCGTGAGGACATCTCATTTTCAATAAAAAGGATGGCACTGCACCAGCGCTCCGTATACCGTCCCATTAATACTACGCACCGTGACAGAATGATCCACCACCCTGGGACGCAGCGAGAGCAGACATTGGTAGACATCCTCTACGATATGGGGAAATTATCGAAAGAGGATGTCTACCATTATCATGCGGTGGAGGAAGGCTGGGGTCCGGAGCAGCCGAGGCGCCGGAGACGGAGGACACGTCACTGGGCTAGAGTTGAGGACCAGCCTGGAGCCCAGAAAACCCCCCAAACCGATTTTGGGGGGGGGCTATGGGGGTGGTCGGGGATCGAGGGAGAAGAGCCCCGACCACTGCACTCGTGGGGGTTCCAGGAGGAGCCCCTACAGCCATGGGAGCAGGAGTACAGAGAGGAGTCGGAGGAAGACGACAGCGATGTGCTTCTGTTCCCTCACTCGTGGGGGTTCCCGGAGGAACCCTCACAGGATGGGGATTGGCGTTGGAGTAGGGATGACAGGCACAGTCGTGCTCCAGCGTCAGTTCCCAGTCCGGTGCCTCCAGCGCCGGTCCAGAGTCGGAGGAGGAGGAGACCGACTCAGCGCACCAAACCATCGGTGCGCAACAATAGCCCGGTACGGCCCGCGCCTGCTCCGCGCACCAGCTGTATGGTGCGTTTGCCCAGCCCGGCGCGACCCGTGCCAGCTCAACGCACCGACCCAACGGTGCGTTTCCCCAGCCAGGTACAGCCCGTTCCAGCTACTCGCACCAGACCAGTGGTGCGTTCCCCCAGCCCGGTACGGTCTGTGCCTGCTCCTCGCACCCAACCTATGGTGCGTTTCCCCAGCCCGGCGCGACCCGTGCCAGCTCAACGCACCGACCCAACGGTGCGTTTCCCCAGCCAGGTACAGCCCGTTCCAGCTACTCGCACCAGACCAGTGGTGCGTTCCCCCAGCCCGGTACGGTCTGTGCCTACTCCTCGCACCCAACCTATGGTGCGTATCTCCAGCCCGGTGCGACCCGTGCCAGCTCCTCGCACCAGACCTATGGTGCGTGTCCCCAGTCCAGTACGCCCCGTGCCTACCCCTCGCACGGAGGCTACCGCGACGGTCGCCACCACAGGGCTGGAAACCCTCTCTGCGTCGGTGCCCAGGGTGGGCACGACGTTCAGCCCCGCTGTGGGGCAGGAGCTCCATAGCGTGTCGGTGCCCAGTCTGGGGCCGACAGCCAGCCCAACCACAGGGCTGGAAACCATCTCCGCGTCGGTGCCCAGGGTGGGCACGACGTTCAGTCCCGCTGTGGAGCAGGAGCTCCATAGCGTGTCGGTGCCCAGTCTGGGGCCGACAGCCAACCCAACCACAGGGCTGGAAACCATCTCTGCGTCGGTGTCCAGGGTGGGCACGACGTTCAGCCCCGCTGTGGAGCAGGAGCTCCATAGCGCGTCGGTGCCCAGTCTGGGGCCGACAGCCAGCCCAACCACAGGGCTGGAAACCATCTCTGCGTCGGTGCCCAGGGTGGGCACGACGTTCAGCCCCGCTGTGGAGCAGGAGCTCCATAGCGCGTCGGTGCCCAGTCTGGGGCCGACCGCCAGCCCAACCACAGGGCTGGAAACCATCTCTGCGTCGGTGCCCAGGGTGGGCACGACGTTCAGTCCCGCTGTGGAGCAGGAGCTCCATAGCGTGTCGGCGCCCAGTCTGGGGTCGACAGCCAGACCTGCGACAGGGCTGAAAACCACCTCTACGTCGGTGCCCATTGTGGGCACGGCGTCCAGCCCGAGGTCTTCGGTGAAGGTCAGCTGCCCGAGGCCTCCGGTGAAGGTCAGCTGCCCGAGGTCTCTGGAGAAGGTCAGCTGCCCGAAGCCTGCGTTGAAGGTCAGCTGCCAGAGACCTCCGGAGAAGGTCAGCTGCCCGAGGCCTTTGGTGAAGGTCAGCTGCCCGAGGCCTTTGGTGAAGGTCAGCAGCCCGAGGTCCCCGGTGACGGTCAGCAGCCCGAGGTCCCCGGTGGCGGTCAGCAGCCCGAGGTCCCCGGTGACGGTCAGCAGCCCGAGGTCCCCGGTGACGGTCAGCAGCCCGAGGTCCCCGGTGACGGTCAGCAGCCCGAGGTCCCCGGTGACGGTCAGCAGCCCGAGGTCCCCGGTGACGGTCAGCAGCCCGAGGTCCCAGGTGACGGTCAGCAGCCCGAGAGCTCCGGGGAAGGTGAGCAGACCTGAACCTCCACCGGAGCCCCATCCGGGTCCGGCCGTCTGCGTCACTCCAGTGCTGGAGCAGTCCGCTCCACCGGTGCCCAGTCCGGGGCCGGTCGTCTGCGTCGCTCCAGTGCCGGAGCAGTCCGCACCACCGGTGCCCAGTCCGGGGCCGGTCGTCTGCGTCGCTCCAGTGCCGGAGCAGTCCGCTCCACCGGTGCCCAGTCCGGGGCCGGTCGTCCACGTTGCTCCAGTGCCGGAGCAGTCCGCTCCACCGGTGCCCAGTCCGGGGCCGGTCATCTACGTCGCTCCAGTGACGGAGCAGTCCGCTCCACCGGTGCCCAGTCCGGGGCCGGTCGTCCACGTCGCTCCAGTGCCGGAGCAGTCCGCTCCACCGGTGCCCAGTCCGGGGCCGGTCGTCTACGTCGCTCCAGTGCCGGAGCAATCCGCTCCACCGGTGCCCAGTCCGGGGCCGGTCGTCTACGTCGCTCCAGAGACGGAGCAGTCCGCTCCACCGGTGCCCAGTCCGGGGCCGGTCGTCTACGTCGCTCCAGAGACGGAGCAGTCCGCTCCACCGGTGCCCAGTCCGGGGCCGGTCGTCTACGTCGCTCCAGGGAAGGAGCAGTCCGCTCCACCGGTGCCCAGTCCGGGGCCGGTTGTCAGCCCCTCTCCAGGGTCGAGGGCTCCAGCACCAGGGTCCAGACAGAACTTGGTGAATGGCGGGAGTACTGAGGGGGGAACCACCGCGCCGGGGTCCGGACCGGACCGGGCGTGCAACCGTGAGGTAGGAGGGAAGCTACTCTCACAGCCTGTGCCACGCCCGGAACCGGAGCCCCCACCAGCAACCACCTCAGTACCCCGCCATGTCCCCCCTAGTTTTTGGACATTTTTTTTTTTTTTGTCTTTCAGGAAGGGGGGGATTGTGTGTGCGATCGGGAGTCCGCACCTTGGGGGGGGGGGTACTGTGATGGCTTGGTTGTGGTAAGGCCTCTTACTCCCACCTAGGGGAGGAGAGAGGCACACAACCAAGTCATCACACATTATTAGGGAGATGATCATCCCCAATCAGAGACAGCTGTATAGCGTTGTCTCTGATTGGGGATAGTATTTAGACTCCACACACAGCCACCTGTGTGTGGATCATTGTCTGTTGTGTTTGTCTGCACTGCCTGCAACACAAAGTAAGTCACCGTGTTTTTGTTTGTTATCGTGTTTTTGTTTTCACTCTCCTTTTTAGTTGTTAATGCTTCGTGAGAACAACTCATTATCAATAAAAAGGATGACACTTCACCAGCGCTCCGTATATCGTCCCATTAATACTACGCACCGTGACAGCAATTTAGTTTTTGTTTATTGACTTTTTTATTGTATTTTGAGAGTTTCTTATTATATTCCGTACAATTGATCTAACATACAGTACAGTAGCACAAATAGGCCTATTTGTCTTCCTTTGCATATGCAAAATATATTTAGTGTATATTTGCATTTTTACTGTGTGCTTAAAGTATGCTGTTTGACATGTATTCAGTCATGTTGCAATATAAAACGTACATTTTTGCATTTGTGTTTTCTTGTTTGATTACACACAAACAATATACAGTATAACAACAAAATCTTAGTCTTTACACTGAAATAGGTTCTTATAGTAGTGTTATGAAAATGTCACATAAGTGTGATCTCGGTTGTCACTAAGTTAGATTCATTTGATGTGTGTGTCTCATTTGTATGCCGAGTTTCATTTTGAGCAGGGAGTACATTATTTTTATTGCTTTGTTTCATTTTGCAAGACGTTTGTGGGATTTGGAAGAATTGGCTAATTGTTTTGTGTTTTGTGTTTAGAGTTCTGAATAGCTGAGATGTAGTTTCAGCAAACGTGTGTTAACAATTGGGAAAAACTGTAATATAGCCCATCTGGGGATCTACATGTCTGTTTCTTTTGTGTGTTTCTATCATGTTATATGAACTGTATTTCTATTGTTTGTAATTTCACAAATTGATACATGATCTTGCCTTCAGCAGAAGTATACAGATGCTCTGAGTCTTGTTGGTAATGGAAACCATTGTCATAATCATGATATAACATGAGCCAGATGAGACAGACTCGCCATCTGGGTTCTTGACTGGAATGGCTGACAAAAAAAACAACAAGAATATATTCACTGGAGTCTAATTCTGTCTACCATCAACACTTTAGAACACACAGTGTTGGTTAGACATTACATGAATTGGTGTTGTCCTAAAACACCAATCACTCATACATTGGGCTATTCTACAACTTAAAAGAATGAATATGAATTCCATTTCAAATATATGTATTTGTATTATTACACATGCCTTTACCAACCTGTGGCTGGAGTAAATTCACATTCCACCCACTGTGCACCACAAACACATACTTAAAATAAGTGATTGATGTCTTAAATGTAAGAGTGTGGTTGGCTGTGGAGTATTTCAGAGCTGATAAGGTGGTCCATGAACGGGAGAAAATATAAGTTATTATTCCCTAGGCTATCACAGATTTTAATTTCGGCATTAATTGCTAAGCCTCAGCTAATTTATCATCATTGACAATGAAACTAATGATGACCACATCCCGGTGGTTATGACAGTCTCTTCATTAGATAGGACTGTGTAAAAGATGACCTGTCAATTTAAGTGCCTCAACCACAGAGCACTGAAATATATACAGCTTTTGGCATCCACTTCATCAGGACCATGTCAGTAAAAGCTGCCAGTACCTCTCAGCATTATCTTTCAACTTGAAGATGTTTGTACGTTCCGTGCCAAGTGGCATCCGTTATTTAAATAATTTCTCCTTCATTCCTGTGTTTGTACAGAAGATGTACCCCCAAACACTCACTGATTGTTTCCATCTACTTTATGACCTCAAATGTGTTCATGAATGTAGATGCTGTACTAACTCTGTATTTATATATAGATGTACGTAGGAATATATTGGTCTGATAAAACTAGAGTACCGTACGGTCAAGTTTGTGGTTCAGACGAGTCGCAACTCTCATCTTTCCATAGAAGGGTCATAATAGTTTTGTAGGTCAAACTGTTCGGACGCTACAGACGATTTTGTGAGAAGACTGACTTTCGGGATGTCTCATGGTCTGACAAACACCGCTCTAGCTCTGTCACCTTCACCGCAGATGTGCAAGTGTTACATAGGTGGATGCAGTGGATTGAGATGCATCCAATGCAAAAAAGCGGATATCTATAACATAAACTGATGATTTCTATGGGAATTTTTGCTCTTTGTATTATGCTAATTAGATAATTAGGGGGTATCAATGTCTTGATCCTTACCTGGTGATTACAACACTAGAAGAAAAGTGCTGAACTGAAAATCAGTTTTTTTTTATTTCCTTTTTCTTGAGGTCAACACCTTAGATGGCTTAAATTTCTCTCACAGCAGGATGTTTATCGAGCCGACTGTTACCTTTTTCACTTGACTGCTTTGTCTTATTGAAATCAATGGGAGTCCAGGCTGACTACTCAGTCCATTAATTTGATATCATGAAACTGCCAGTTTGTAACAAACCACAAGTTATACAATTACACCTTTACCTCAAAGATGTTTGTTTTATCGAACAGGGAGTTTCTGACCCATACTAATGAAATGACCTGGCTACACCATGTAACTTATGGGAGGCAGGTATGTTTGTGTTGATTCAAATGAAGTCAGGGGCAGACTGGGACCACAAATCAGCTCTGGCAGATAATTATTATTTTGCGCAAAAGAAATGCACCAGCCCATCTGGCATTTGCCTGAAACGACAGATGACCAGTCTGTCCCTGAATGAAGTTATTCAACCTTACATAGCCATTACAGACTCCCCCTCTACAATGGACATTCTGGCAGTGCGACTTGAAATGCTTCATAGATCAAATCCATGGCACCTTGTTTCAATCAATAAACCATTTGAGATTAGGCTCTGTCAGTGTCCTCAGTTGGCACAGTAGATACAGTAGATACTGCTGCCATAATGGGACCCACTGCTGTTTCCTTGGTGGTTCTGCTATCTATTAATAATACAGGCTGTAGATCTATAGAGCTTACAGTGGCGCTATACGGTAGGCATTTTAAATTAGCAGCTGCTAGCTATGTTAGTGATTGTGGCTCTCTTAAGCTCTTCTCTTCGAAGAGAAAGGTAATCTCATTAATGTGCGCAAATGTGTCTCTAGTTTTTGTTCCAGTAAAGTACATTTTTACATTTTAGATTTTGAGACGATCTTTAAAATGTTGCTTCCTGATACAAGTATATTCCTCGTTTCAAAGCATTGAAATCTTTTGTTTAATTCACAAGATATTAATTAGATGTATTTGTGTTCACTAACTTCATCTGACAAGCTTTGATAAGGTCGATAACTCTGATATTTTGTTCCTGTGTAATGTTTAATCACTCCCTTGAGTTAATTGTGAGATAGAATTACTGAACATGGCAACCCCAGAGAAGCTAGCCAATTACCACTTTGACACTTTCTCTGATATCTACATTATCTAAAGCTCAGGTGTTACAGCACATACAGACACACTATAATCACACAAAGGTAACAATCCATGCATTTACCAGCATTTTTTGTTTTGATGGTGTTTTGTCATAAATCTTTTGAACTCAATATTTGTTGTCATGTAGAACATAATCCAAGGTGACATTATTTGTGTAATGTAAAATGCACTCTGAAACACAAAATGTACAGTTGTTATGAAAGAAAGTTATATTTTATTTTTAGAATTTGCGGCTACCACACCAGGGTACCAAAATACACAAATGAAAGTTCCCTAAAACTAGTCTAAATCCTTTAAAAATCAATCGCTGCCAACGAAGAGTCAACCCCACAGTGATCCTCTCTGTATGTGTACTCTAACTATTTATTATGAGAGCTGAAAGACATATCCCCAGGTTGCTAATGAACTACACTAATCTGCTTCGCAATCACCTTTCTTAATCAAGGTATATTATTATCATCTCACTGATGATTTCTGATGTATGCCTCTAGGCAGTGTTTTAATGAACACTTAAGGAGCAACACAATGCTAATGTATCTTACTGTTGGGTCTCAGTGAGGCGTCTTGCTGTTGTGTACCAGAAGGGATTTAAAAAAAATGTATTACAATAATGCCATGTATTACTCTTCTGATAGCATGGCAACATAACATAACATACACCATTTAGCTGATGCTTTTATCCAAAGCGATTTACAGTCATGTGTGCATACGTTTTTACATATGGGTGGCCCTGGGAATCGAACCCACAATCCTGGCATTGTAAGCGCCATGCTCAACCAACTGGGCTACAGGCAAATGAGATGTGCCACCCACTATGTATGATTAGCCCAAAGGATGCTAGAAGCAACGCTCAGATAGGATTTCTCACCAGACAGGAAGCATCTGGGTTTAGGTTGGACTTCTCACTGGACAGGTAGCATCTGGGCTTAGGTTGGACATTTCACCGGTCAGGTAGCATCTGGGCTTAGGTTGGACATTTCACCGGACAGGTAGCATCTGGGCTTAGGTTGGACATTTCACCGGACAGGTAGCATCTGGGCTTAGGTTGGACATCTCACCAGACAGGTAGCATCTGGGCTTAGGTTGGACATCTCACCAGACAAGTAGCATCTGGGCTTAGGTTGGACATCTCACCGGACAGGTAGCACCTGGGCTTAGGTTGGACAGGTAGCATCTTGGCTTATTCACGTGGTCTAACTCTGATATTTCTTCTTAGAAACATCTTAACCTAGAATATTGTTCAGTATGAATATAAATTGTAAAATGTACTATTGGTGGATATATTGTGTGCAGCAGTTGTCAAAGTAGATTTTATTCAGTTCTGCCTTTGGCACTATTGCCTCTTACCTACACCAAGAGTTTGAGGATCCATTCAATATACAGTAGATAGTGTTAGTGTGTTTTATTCATAGACTGCCCATGTCAGCTCTAATAGTGGTACATGTTCCACAGAAGCAATTTGGTGCCCTGGTCGGTAGAAAGGAGACGAGTTCTCCATTTACTCGTTCCATTCCATTAAGCCTATCGTCCGTATATTGAAGGCCTCTCCCGTCTACACACAATGCATAATTAAACTGGTGATGCTGTCCTTTCACCCATTTGTGTGTGTTAATGGGAAATATCCGTTAAACAATCATTGTCAGCTTTGCATTTGCAGTTAAGCCTATGTATTGTATGCTGTTTACTCACCACCCTATAGGAATGTACAGATGTAGGATCTTAATTTGAGCCAGTTTGCTACAGCAGGAAAATTATCTTGCAGCAACAGGAAATGTGACTTGTTATTTGGATTATAATAAATGCAAATTTTTGTAGGGAAAATCAAGTCTGAAATTGGAAATTACAAACAATTACAAGCCTTTTTAAACCTCAAATACACTACAAGTTCCTGCATTGCAGGAAAGTTATCCTGCAACAGGGTAATCAAATTAAGATCCTACATCTGTAGAAGGATTGATAACAATTCATAGCTGTCTCGGTTTGCTCCGATAACAAATTCAGTTTTCCTTTCCCCCTGAGCTCGCCACTATGGATGAGAATCCTAATGTGCATTCACACTGCTGTTTGAGATGGTGCTATATTCCATGTGTATGCTTTTAGTAAAATCAGAGACAACAGGCCATCTACCTGCATGCTGTGACTGGGGTTACAGCATGTGCTTTAAATGAGCCTTGGAAACAACTACAAAACAACATTCAGTCTCTATGAAGCTTTTCAATGACTCAAAATGGCTGTTATAGTCAGCTAGCGTGTACAAACAATCAAGAACAGATATAGGTCAGTGTCATCCCCTGCCATCAATCAAATTTTTATGAAATCTGTGGTGGGTAACTGAATAACCTGTCACCTGTAATTAGTGAGAAGAGGCACACAGTGAACTACCATCTATCTCTATCAAGCCACTAGACAACCTCTAGCTTTGCTCACTATGGGCCTACTCCAGAAAGTAAAGTCCCTGCAACCTTGGTGAGGTTCTTTGTGTGACATCTGTGGAGAGAGACCCTGTGAGTTGTGTGCAGTCACCCAGAGAAAGCAACTGTCTGAGAACGGAGGATCTAACACTGGTCTAACTCTGATGCATATGGTCCCCCATGTGGTTTAACAATCTAAATCAAACATCATGGATTTAATACATTATTTCACAACTGCAATGTGAGAAAAACATATCAGAGTTACGTTAACACTGCCAACTGACAGTCACACTGCATGGAGGTTACCTGTCTAAATACATTCAGTAGCTAGCTGCAGTCATTGTGACAATATACTGTAACAACAAAATGACACAATTGGAATGAAAGTGATTGGAAGTAGAAAACCAAAGCCCTAAAGCCTTGGTTTTGAGATGGAAAAATATACACACCACCCTGATAGAAATACAGAATAACAAGTTCAAAAATTAAATTACAGGGTTTAATCCAGGCACCATGCATGGCTCTCTTTCCCTGATGAAGAAACACATTCTGAGGCAAAGAGAAAGTAATGAGAGCTCAGATGCCTGAGAGGTAGAGCGTAATTGGGATGGGCATATTCAATCAAAACAGAGTCCTGTTCAATTTCCACACTTGCAGGGGCACCTCGCTGGCAATTTACCTTGATTGGCAGCAGTCGGTTAAAGCTGAGGGAGCCGACTATATTCCCTTCATAAGAGAGCTGGCACCGTGATAAAAATGTGTTTTATTAGATCCCCATTAGCCGACGTCAATGGCGACAGCTAGTCTTAGTGGTGTCTGACACATAACAAAAAATATATTACAGACAAAGACTTTATAATTTACATACTGTACATTTAAAAACATTAACATGTAGTGTGCGTGCGTGTGTTTGTGTGTGTGTGCATCTATCAGTTACACGTACATGTCAATACACACACACCAAAAGCAGTAGGAGCATTGGGTCAGCATCAGCATAAATGAATGATTAGGCAGAGATACAGTAAAAGAGTGACCTATGAAAGTCACTGAATAATGGAGGAGAGGGTGACTTGGACAGAGGCTAAGGAAGATTAGAATGGTGCTGTAGAATGGTGCTGTTCATAATGAACACTAGTATCACACAGTCACTACACCAGGATGAGACAACGCAGTGCCTTACCTCATGGATGTACAATGTAAGGCAGAAATACACTCAAAAGCTCTCTGTTTTCATTCGTTTTATTTTCTGTTCATGGGCATATCAATACAATACTCAGAAACACAGTCTACTGTATCTTCCTGTCTAGACAGTAATGCAATTAATCAATATGTATTTTTATATGGTGAGGCTATTTCTGATGCTCAATGTGGGAGCAGGCTAATACAATAAGAGTCTGTGAATGGGATAAAATCGTATTTCTATAAATACATCTATGGCGCTCATGTTTATCAAGTTGAAAGCTGTGGACTTACCCAGTCTGACTGTAATTGTGGCAATGTATGCAAGGGATTCCTAGAGTGGTGATACAGATGGTACAAGATTGACCATGAAATAGAGGGTTGGACTGGTGAGAGAGAGAGAGAGAGAGAGAGAGAGAGAGAGAGAGAGAGAGAGAGAGAGAGAGAGAGAGAATCCATATTGTCCATATTTCATTCATATTTCAAGTATTGAAACAGTGATTTAATGTGTGCGCACAGTACAATGATTGGTAAAGTGCACATTGGAGTATAAAGAACTGCTCTACTCTTGCAGTGCATTAGACTAGAGCATCATGTGATGGCTGAGTTTGATTACTGTAACCAGTCAATACATCTGACAGAGACTATCTGTTCCAGCCATGGTCTGATTAGAGTAAAAAATATAGGGCTTCTTACCATGAAGATAAAGTGAGATTTATGGGTCTCTCTCCTTCGGGAGAAATTATACAAAGGAAAAGAGGGAAATTATATATGACATGTAATTTCCGTCTTTAAAGTAGTCCTCTAATAGGAGGCTTCCAGTACAGTATGTGTTGCTTTGGTTTACATGTTGAAGATAATGAATGATTTCCTTGAACCTCTCCTTCAGTCAATAAAGAAGTGGATGGGTCTAACTAAGCCCTTTCTTCATTCCACTGGATGGGTGGTTATAAAGGGTCTGTCTATTCACTCCTGTATAATCTGAAGCATCGCTCTCAGCTGGAAGAAGGGAAGTAGCTATTACAAGGTTTATATTTTTACTCATCATGTCTGATCAAGACAGATGTTAGCACAGCTGGCAGGAACTGAAAAGTGCAACATGATGCAAAACATATTTCTCCTATCAAACCATCAACACTCCAACCCTGGAGCAATGAAGAACTGTTGATTTAGAATTTAGAAATGGGTAACAGTATGTGCTGAAGTGACAGTCCTGTGTTGTCTGAATGACACTTAAGGGGATCCTGGTGCTGTTATAAAATGCATCTTGTTTAGGGGGCTACAGATGTAGGATCTTAATTTGAACCAGTTTGCCACAGCAGGAAAATAATCCTGCAGCAACAGAAAATGTAAATTATTATTTTGATTATAATTAATGGACATTTATTGCAGGGGTTGATACATTTTTCATTAGTGCAAGTCAAGTCTGACATTTTAAAGTGGAAATTACAAACTTTAGAAACCTTTTAAAACCTTGAATACACTAAACGTTTGCATGTCCTGCTGTTCAGGAAAATTCTCAGCAATGAAAGAGTGACCAAATTTAGATCCTACATCTGCATTTTGAAAGACAACTAATTCAAGCAGTTGCTTGCTGGTGAGTTCCAATCATCCATTTACATGTAATGGGAGGCTGAGTCCCTCTCACATTCTCTCTTTCAATCCATTTAAACAGGTTAGAAGCATTGGGTCAGGACAGATATCAGCACCCACCCACTACCAAAGCTGCAGGATGAACATTACTATATCTCCTCCTCAATGAAACAACAAAGTTAATTGACTAAGCCTACAATTGTTTATAATTTATCTCGAATATAACCACTTCTACTGTATATCTTAAGAGGATTGATTTAAAAATTATTCTATGCTCCATGTTTGATGCAAGGTAAAATACAAGACCAATATCTCAGAGTCTGAGGAGAATGTAAACAACAACAAGATAGTGGGAATTATGCATAAAACCCATATCATCTCCTCACCACTTTTCTAGTATCTGTAAACCAATGAACTGTCTTCTCTGTAGTGTCTGACTTCCTGTGTACCTGTTTCCCTTGCTGACGTCAGGCCTTTCGACGCCGTACGCAATGCAGTGCTCGCTCGCTCGACGGGCATTGGAAAACAGTGTTTGCAAAGTAATGAGTTTAGTTGGCCAGTCAGCATGTTGGGAATGTGCTATCATGGCACATTAAATTCATCCCAACAAGCACTTAATACATTGCTCATGGCAGGTCTAGGGAAGTGGTGGAGGCCAGGGGATCGATTGGCTGAGCTGAGAGAGAGTTCTGGCCAATCCGGCCATGATGCCAATCCTTAAGATCGCCAGGGTGGAAATCAACTGTTGTTATATGAGGGACTGTGGGAAATGAATGGCCAGGTCAATATTTCCAATCTCATAAATATCAAAACCCTTTTCAATTCCTAAAAGCTCTCTAGCTGGTCTTACAGCTGTATTGTTTAATGGAAAGTTTGTTGTCCTTACGTCATGTCAGTAGCCTCTAAAATGGGGCATATATAATCACATTTCCCTCCAGACAATTTTCATCATTAGTTTCAAAGGGTTGATTAATCTGCCACAGTGTCACTGAGGACTGTGTGAAAGGCCCACCAAAGGCTGCTCTTGTTTAATTAGTTTGGGACGATTGGAGTGTCAGGGAAGGCATGCTTATCAGGAAGTACATTATCACTGACTGGGAGACAGTTAGCTCATCAGAGGTCACACTAGGAGGGGTCCAGTTAGCCTTTGAATCAAAACGTAATATCACTCCAGTTCACAACCAGGCTACCAGACATGCACGGTAACAGTAATCTTACTGTGAGACTTTTTTATGCTGTCAGCTTTCCCATTGGCCAAAACAATACACATTATCAACATGTGACATTTCTCTTGGGGAACACTTCAGGTCACAATACCTGTGAACTCCCTGAAGAAGAATGCCTTAACTAACCTATCCTCCAGTTGCTACAGTCATACATTATTCCAATAATCCCCTCCTTTATGTTTTTCTGAGAATTAAGCAGCCAGCTAGAAAATAAAATATATTTTTTTATTAACCAGATGGGTGCACCAGCTGTCCTCAGAGCTTGGAATTAAACACTAATGTTTTCAATAATGTTGTCAAAGCACACTCCAGTACCGTCTTACTTACAAGATACTGTACATGCAGTTAGGGTTGAAATGGAGGATATATTACTGGAAACTTTATAAGTCAACCAGTAAACTACCAGAATTTTACTTTCAAGGAATATATGGAATTTTATCAGATGACATCTAGTGGCCTTTGTAGGTACTTCAGATTATCACAGTTGTCTGTAATTATCTCTGTGTGGCCTTATCACATGTAAAATATATACAGTATATATACTAAGCCATTTCTTCATCCCACTGTCTGGGTGGTTATAAAGGGTCTGTCTATTCACTCCTGTATAATTTGAAGCATTGCTCTCAGCTGGAAGAAGGGAAGTAGCTATTAGAAGGCTTATATTTTTACTCATCATGTCTGATCAAGACCATTGGTTTTAATATGAGGGTTTCAGCATGAAATATCCTTTATATATTTTTTAGACACTTTATTTATTGTATCATGTCAGTATGTCTTTGTTGTAAGACATATTGACGTCTTAGAACAAATAAAACCAGATAACCCCAGATAAAACACAATTTATAAAAAATACTGTATCAGTCCATTATACAGGGCTAATCCAAATATGCTATTAATCTCTTTCGAAATGCCTGTTGCTAAATCCTGTTATTCAAACACCAGTGTAGGACCATTTCAATCCTGAAAGGCTGACAGATTGTATTATGTGGTCATTGTGGTCAAGCTTTCACAGGATCACCTTCTCACCACAGATGATCAGTGGCAATGTGCTAACCTGGGTCTCTCTGTCACACACACACACGCACACGCACGCACGCACGCACGCACGCACACACACACACACACACACACACACACACACACACACACACACACACACACACACACACACCATTACCCTTGTGTTGGGTTGTACAGTATTTCCCCTACTTCCCTTAATTAATTGAACAATAGGTTATAGTATGACTGATATTAACAGTCAATGTATTGCTATATCTGTATCTAATTGGCTCTATCTATACAGTAACTTTCAAGGAAAGTTTAACAATGCCCATAGTGATTCAATGTGAAAATGTGACTGTGGTAAGAATACCATAGTCAGGTGTATAGGTGTGTGACTGTTTTCTGCCGCCCTTGGCTACTTCAATAATTACAGTGACTGAATTACTCCACTCACCATGTTATACTGTCATTAACATACCATTAAGAAGTGGAGGATTGAAAGAGAGGGGTTGTTATGTTATGTCCCTCAAGCTGATCAGTTGTCGCAGTTATGATGCTAAACAAGTTGGTCACAGATAACTTCCGAGCTGTCATACCGAAATGTTTTGTATGTTGAATTATGTTATATTGGTGTTGTATTGGTGCAATGTATCCTTGCTATTGTGATCATTTACAGGATTGTTTTTACAACACTTTAATAATAGGTTGACACTGAGTACCAGTTAACAATTTAATTTAAAGTGGATAATATGTGAACGGGGGACATGAGAGTCAAGAGGAGAGTTCTTGAACACAATTTCCGTTCAGGCTAGATCGTTGAGGCTAGATCGTTCGGGGGACATCGTTCAGGCTAGATCGTTCGGGGTAGATTGTTCGGGGTAGATCGTTCGGGGTAGATCGTTCAGGGTAGATCGTTCAGGCTAGATCGTTCGGGGTAGATCGTTCAGGCTAGATCATTCAGAGTAGATTGTTCGGGCTAGATCGTTCAGGCTAGATCGTTCGGGGTATATCGTTCAGGGTAGATCGTTCGGGCTATATCGTTCAGGGTAGATCGTTCGGGGTAGATCGTTCGGGGTATATCGTTCAGGCTAGATCGTTCAGGCTAGATCGTTCAGGCTAGATCGTTCAGGGTAGAATGATTCAGTCTGATGATTGGGATGAATAAACAGGGTATCACACACATTAGATTTCACAGTACTAATTGTATCATAGAGGCGACCAGGGGGACTGATTAGGTTGTTGTCCCATGTTTCTGCTACTTGAGACCATATGTTTCTCTGTCAAGATGTGCGTTAGTCTTGGGTAATGTATTTTGCCTTGATTCAATCACTCTGCTCTGGTGTCCTGGTGTGTGTCAAGCCACCTGAGTGACAGCAGGGATAATGCTTCTCTTCATGTGACGGATCAGCATGTCACCACCACAAAGCACCCAGGCAGATTGGATTGGGGAAGGGAAATTAGGCGGCCCATAGCGATGTAGTCACACTGACAGGTCTTTTGGGCTCATCTCACTGCTTTCAGGGGGATGAACAAGCTGGAGCACTTCCATCAGTGGGTACACACACACACACACACACACTGGATTTATATCTGCAAACAGAACATGCAACAACAGGACTCAGAGCTATTATCCCTCAGATAGCAAAATTAGGTTCTTTATTTTTGTATATCAATTTAATAAATTGACCTTTATGTCTCTAGGGAATGCACCAGCATATTCAACAGTATACAGTAGCCCTCACAAGCTGTTATTATCTGTAATGATCGTGGTGTTCTTTTGAAGCTTGGCAGTATTTGCACTGCTTTTTCCAACACATTTATTTTTGTGTGTTATTTTTAGCTGTGAGGTCACATGCAAGCTGTGAGGTCACATGCGAGCGCACATACAACACAGTAGCTTTCTCCAACAATAAAATAACACATTTATCTTTTGTTCTTTTGTTTTGTCTCCCCACGTTTCCAACAATGTCTCTTTCTTCTACAATTGCTGGCTGGAGGCAGGAAGATAGAGTGTTTGTTTTTACCACCATCAGTTTCACAAAGCCGGGCCTATTTGTCAAGAAGAGACATGATCTGAAAACCTGCCCAGTCGCAGTTTGTATTGTATTGATGACCTCCGTCACGAAGACCCTTTCTGCAGGTGATGGACACTTTATTTGTTCTTCCCTCTGATTGGTTTGGTTTTCCAGAGCCTCCGTATAGAAACCAAAGCTGACGTGGTGAGCTCTGAAGTTGGAACTATTTGCCAAAGGGTCCACTAGCTGGAGGTGGATCACTGCCACTGATCCAGAGAAGGCTTATGGTGTGAAGGTAGAAAGACACACACAGCCAACTCAGACTGCCCATTGTAAGGCTTTTGGTTTATCAAATGACCATGTGATTGCTGATAGCTAGATCAGCCAATGGGGGAAATCCATTCTCCCCCAGCAGAGAACACGTTTCAGATTTTATTCTCACATTTATTGATTTGATCCATCATGCTAAACATGCAAAGAAGAATACAGTAACCTCAGGCGATGCAAAGTACCCACAATTCAGATCCTCATGCTAGTATCCCTAGACTGTATCCTAGAGACCTAGACTGTATCCTAGAGATCTAGACTGTATCCTAGAGACCTAGGCTGTATCCTAGAGACCTAGACTGTATCCTAGAGACCTAGACTGTATCCTAGAGATCTAGACTGTATCCTAGAGACCTAGGCTGTATCCTAGAGACCTAGACTGTATCCTAGAGACCTAGGCTGTATCCTAGAGATCTAGACTGTATCCTAGAGACCTAGGCTGTATCCTAGAGACCTAGACTGTATCCTAGAGACCTAGACTGTATCCTAGAGATCTAGACTGTATCCTAGAGATCTAGACTGTATCCTAGAGATCTAGACTGTATCCTAGAGACCTAGGCTGTATCCTAGAGATCTAGACTGTATCCTAGAGACCTAGGCTGTATCCTAGAGATCTAGACTGTATCCTAGAGACCTAGGCTGTATCCTAGAGACCTAGACTGTATCCTAGAGACCTAGACTGTATCCTAGAGATCTAGACTGTATCCTAGAGATCTAGACTGTATCCTAGAGATCTAGACTGTATCCTAGAGATCAAGGCTGCATCATAGATATCTAGACTGTATCCTAGAGATCTGGACTGTATCGTAGAGATTTAATGAATGTAGACAAACATCGGCAGCAGAATTATTATTCACACTGAGTTCTCTACGCTCCATAACTTAACAACCCTGATTACCATACTTATGGCCTCTAACAGATGGTAAAATGTCTCCTGATGGAGGGGTCACACATGACAGTGTTCTACCCTTGTTGTCCTCCGACCTCCTGCCCCCTTCCACTTTGTCCCTTTCTGGAAAACTGCAATACCTCCTCCTCTGCTATCAGAATGTGCTTTCTGCCATTACTCAACTGTGAATAATAATCAGGGAGAGCATCGGAGGAGGTATCGCTCCACGTCACAGTCGGTGAACTGGTGATAGGCTCTGACAACACTGATGATGGCACCAGGCTAATCTGCCAAAGCAAACACAGGCAAAATGATGACTAATGCGCATGTGGTGGCAGGTGTCCACCCCCCCCCCCCCCCCCCCCCCAAAGGCCATTAGAGGTTTTTCAAAGGTCTGCCAACCAGGGGCTTGGCTGCTGGGACAGATTAAGGCAGTTTCATTGCATTAACACCAGCATGTGCTAATTTTGAGCGAGCAGGGTGCTCTCACCTCCCAAAGGAACATGTGAGACATGTAAAAGACAAATGTGCTCTGAACTAAAACCCTCCACAGGGAAATAAGACAATGGTTGTCTGGCTGTGACACCCAATGTGTCATCACCCAATGTGGCAACATCCTCTGTGGCCAACACACAAAGCCTTGGGATTACATCACCATGGTGACCTATCATCACACGTCACCATAAGCCCATACTCCCAGAAGCCATAAGGTTGGGACATGACCTCCATTTAAACCGAGGACTCATAATCACAGATTCACATTCCGCTTTTCTATATGGTTCAGAGCACTGAGTGTTCAGAGCGTCTGCATCTGCAATGGAAAACCACCAGCTGTGCTAATGTGCCTCTGTGTCCTGAGATGGAACACATAAAAGACATTGCAGCTGTTAGATCTGAAAAGATGAAGGGAAACTAGTATTACACGAGCAGATGGATTGGTCAGCCTTATTAACAGGAAATAGAATTGTACAGTAGGAGTGTAAAGGCTATACGTAAACTCTTGGCCTGCAAACCTATATTTAATTTAAAATTAGGTTACGGTTACGGTAAGGGTTAGGGTCAAGGTTAAGGGTTTGGTTAAGGTTAGGATTAAGGTGAGGGTCAGTTTTAGATTTTGGTTAGTCATTTTGCAGGTTAGTCAGGTTAGTTTTGGTTAGTCATCTCCTTATAGTCCCAGTAGGAGTGTGGTGGGATGGGAATTGTAAGCATTACAGTAAGACCTGACGGGCGTATGACAAAGAGTTGTAGCATAATGGCCCCTATCAATACAAAATGGCCCCTATCAATACCTTATTTGGCCCTGATGCTGCACATGAAGCTGCCAACCTTGTGTGGAAATATGCCGATGCCATGATTCTGCTTGAATCGAGGAAACTGCAGCAACCATCATCAATGCAGAAGCAACTGGATGAGCTGAGCACCTGGACCACTACCAATGACATGCTCCTCAATGAGAAGAAATGTGTAGTGATGGATGTGTACTTCTCTAAAAAAAAACTCCACCATCCCTCTTCATCAACGGTGTCCCTAAAGAGAGCTTGTAGTATAATTATGGGCAGGTCGTACACCAGCTACCGAGAAGCCCTTGAAACCCTTGGAATCATGTCCTTGGAGCGCAGAAGGGAGCAGATCTGTCTGACATTTGCTAAATCCCTACAGAACTCCCAGTTTGCAGACTGGCTCCCCCCAACCAGACAGCAGATTACTGAACGGGCAACCCACAACAGCCACAAACTGAACACTCCCGTGACACGCACAGATGGCTATCAGAACTCTCCCATTCCATACTTCACTACACTGATCAATGTACACACCATTTAGAAATGACTTCTTAAGAATTCTAAAGATGCATTTTTGAAAGCTGCCACCCCTAACCTTGTCGTTTTAGTGTTGTTGTTTTGAACCCTGATCTGTTTCACCTGTCTGTGTGATTGTCTCCACCCCCCTCCAGGTGTCGCCCATCTTCCTCATTATCCCCAGTGTATTTATACCTGTGTTCTCTGTTTGTCTGTTGCCAGTTTGTTTTCTTTCGGCAAGCTTACCAGCATTTTCCACACTGCTCCTGTCTCATGATTGATCCTGTTATCTAGTTTTCCTGGTCTTGACCATTCTGCATGCCCTGACACCGAGCTTGCCTGCCGTCTTGTACCTTTGCCCCACCTATCTGGATTACGTACCTTTGCATACCCTGACCCTGAGACTGCCTGCCATCCTGTACCTTTGCCCCACCTATCTGGATTACTGACCTCTGCCTGCCACTGACCTGTATTTTGCCTACCCCTGTTGGTTTAATAAACCGTTATTACTTCAACGTTGTCTGCATCTGGGTCTTACCTGAAACGGTAATACATATTCCATTCACCCAGTTCAATGTAACAGAGATAGGTTTAGGCTACTACATGATGCTCAAATGTTCCCTACACCCATCATCAGGTTGCTACAACCTAGCCTATGAATGAAAGTTTACAACGTAGGTGCACACAGGTCGATAGACACATTTAGGATGACAAACAGTGACACACTTGCCTGCATCTAGCTGATCTAGGGTGTAATCATTAGTCCAACAGTTGCAAAAGAGAGTTTCTATTGGTCAAATTTTGTTCCTTTTGCTTCCGTTTAAGAAACATTTTTCAACAGAATTGGCGGAATGAATACACCCCTGATAACGCGAAACACAGATCACTTTCATAGTAGCCACATTGTCTACCTCCTCTCACCTCTTTCCTTTGCTTGTGGACTTCAATGCACAACACATCAGCTGCATGTGACCAGGCTTTCCAAGCCAAACCGCTACACACAGCCCACATCGTTGTCACCATATTAGCTAAATAAACATCATAGTCATCATAGCTAATAGAACACGTTAGTAAACCTGCTACAATCATACAATAACGTTACAGTGTACAGTCAGTAAGCAGTTACACCGGCGGGCCCCTATGGGGTCAATATCATGCCAAATGTATTCACAAATGTAAATCACCAATCCACAAACGTGAATCACATTCCACAAATGCAAATCACTTTCTACTCACCACATTTTATACACTGCAGTGCTAGCTAGCTGTAGCTTATGCTTTTAATACTAGATTAATTCTCTGATCCGTTGAATGGGTGGACAACATGTCAGTTCATGCTGCAAGAGCTCTGATAGGCTGGAGGACGTCCTCCGGAAATTGTCATAATTACTGTGTAAGTCTATAGAAGGGGCAGAGAACCATGAGCCTACTACTACTACTACTACTACTACTACTACTACTACTACTACTACTACTACTACTACTACTACTACTACTACTACTTCTACTACTACTACTACTACTACTACCATATAGGCAGTAAAGAGTTAAAGCATAAACAGGAGAATACTGTACTTGCCTCATTCGTTCATCTGCAGCTGTGTATATTGAATATTCACTGACCCATTGGTGATTATTTTTCACCTCGTATTTCTGCAAGCTCAGTTGAACCGTCTTAACAATCCTATAATGAGCCGTTAATGAGTGTCAGACTGAATGTTAAGTGCCAGATGCACTGTCCTTTCACCTCATAAGTTGTGATTACGCTTCATAAATTAATGACATTTATTGCATGATAATTAAGCCAGAAACTCTTAGATGCTTCGAAGACAAGCAGTTTCAATGTTCAATACTCAGGATAACTCTGCAGCACTTTACAGCAGCAACTCAAAGTATTGTATTCTATGACTTGGAATTACTATTCAATGCAATACAGCTGAGGAATCAAACCTTTAAGTCCAGAACCAGGTAACATTAATATTCACGGATTCTGAGATAAACAATCCAACCGATTCCATGGTTCTGGACTATTCCGAGCGCATTTCTATTTAATCAAACTGGATGAAAATGTCATGTTCTTCCCATGTTGTGTTATGTCCATGGGGAAAATAGTTATAGTAGCGTTTGAAAATTATTATGTGCTTGGGTAAAGAATCACTACTCAATGTTCTGCTTGCCAACGACATATGTTAGTCCCTTGACAGGAGCTGTACATGTAACAGCAGGACTAATGTAAGGATCAGAAAGCTATATCTTGTCAATATCAATATCATGTCATATTATTGCCAACATTTATGAAGTTTGATGACAAAGTACATTGCTGTCAAATCAAATTAATGAATGTGAACTGAGTGAGGTACATAAATATCTCAAATTAGAGTAAAAAGCAGGACTGTAGAGCTCACAGTAGACCAGTGACAATAACAAATTCTCTGGATCATCATATTGTAACCTTGCACTGATTGTCGTTTGCCTGGGGAAACTGTAGCATTGCATGTTTCTGTGACATTGTGTCCTGGTGATTCAGCACAGCTCTCCACTGTACTAATGTCATCTGCTCTGTCTTCTCCCACCCGGTAATGATTCAGTCAGTCCTGGCCTGTCTGTCCTAGATCTGTCTGTTCGCTGCAGTCAGAGCTCTCTCTCTCTCTCTCTCTCGCATCCTCAGTGACTCTTCAGAGGTCTCAGACTACTGACTTAGCCTCTGGCTACACAAGCCCAAAGGCACAGGCTGTCCATGGCTATGCACTGATAAGCAGGGTTTCACGAGTGTCCCCAGCCGGACTGTTGGCTTAGGTTGTCAAAAGAATTCAAAGAAAATAAAGCAATTGTACACGAGAGGGCATGGGTTGTGACTTTTTTAGCACAGATGTGCTGCGGTTGTAGGTACTAGGAGAAGCCGAGTACATAGCCTACGCTTTCAGTAGGACATTCTCTAAAAATGGCGGACATGCATAAAGATGGCGGCCCCCATGTACTTACCACAAATGCCTCATTTGCTAAGTTCACCGTATTGTACGCTGCTCTCCATTACGCTTGTTTTGTCAACTTGATCCCAATTCAAGTTCCAAGACGGCGTCAATTTGAAAAGAAAACAAAATAGTAGATTGTGCTGATTTATTGGCACATTGAACCATGTCGCACGCCACAGTTTAAAAACTCTGTGGGTAGTGCTAAAATAATGATGTCATATCTGAATTCCATATCTGCATCTTTATGCACCTTCGCCACTGGGATATCTGCACTGGAGACAGGAGATAAAAATAAGTAGGAAATAAGTATGAGTTGAGTCGCATACAGCTATGAATCTCAGATGAGTGTTTGTTCTTTGTCTTTTATACTTTGACTGGTTATGTTTATTTTTGTAAATCCTAACATGCGCACATGCTGGATGTCACATACCGTGCGTGCCGTTCTCTCATTTTCAATATGTGTTTACCTTGCCTTTCTTGGCACATGGATCTCATGACTAAAGCTGAAAATAGAAAGCTATAGAATAACATTTCCCTGCTGCCTGCCGTCTAATAATGTACCTTTGGCTTGTCTGTTTGAGTGCTAATAGAGGTGACATTGTCATTGGCCGAGGTTTTGGCAGAAGTTCCTTTGTCCGCGAGGGCTGTGCTGCTTCATGGGGGAGGAGAGAGGAAGGAGGAGGGAGCCTCCGTCACCGCATATCCTCTAAAATATGTCTGTCAGCACAACCACACATTACTCAACTGTCCACAGCAACCACCCGCTCATGGTATATGGCTCCTGGTTTGTAGCGCCTCAGAAAAACAAGCTTTGAGCTAGATACTTTCCCCCCTCTGTAATTGGTTTTAATGTGTTCAGTATTCACGTTTTTAACCTCTGACTCATATGAATACCAAATGTTGACTCATTACCTCGGTCTTAGCCACTCAGTACATGTGAGGGCACAGATGTCATCTCTGATGCAGAGTTGTCACCAAAAAATAATTTTCATAAACAATTTCAATGAAGGCGTTTTTCCCTTTGTTATTATTCAAATGAATTTTGAGATCTGGAGATACGGTATGAACACTTTTGTACACTCTATGATTTTATAGGCAATATCCACTGTGCCTCCCCATACCTTGGCAATTATTTAGCTGCCACATTCGGAGTGAATTGTTTACCTCTTTATTTTTGCTCTCATGAGCATAAATGCCTTTCACACGCCAACAAGAGAAAATAGTGCCAGGGAACTGCGGGAACAGATCTATAAATTGAACTTAAAAGCAATTTCATTTTCATACACTTCCACTGAGTCTGGGAGTATAATGTGCTCTCTCCGTGTGCTATCTGATATTGAACCTGATAATGGAATTAATTTAATTCTTCTCTATCACAGCCATATCAAATATGACAGCCATTTTCAGACACATTCTCAGAAATGGGATTTTGTTGCATATGAATGCAAATTGTACATTATCACACAGCCGTCGTATACAGATATGGAACATCCTAACTTCATAACAACCCCAGCCCACACACTCAGAAAAAAATTCACCGTCAAAACAGTGTTGGAGGGGTCAGCATTTGTGATTAAATTAATAGGTAATTTCATTTTTAGAGTACTGCTTGCTATTTCCTGGCAGTGCCTGATGTGTATTGTGGGCATCTGATACGCTGCACCTCGTGGAGCAGAAGGATAATGTGCTTGGGTTACTCACCATTATGCCTACAGCCCTCAGTGGATGGACTGGAGCATTTACTCTACAGAACCACTGCACACACACAACAAGACCCAGGTGCTAGTTGACAGAAAAGGAGAAACAGCGAGAAGGTTTTTAATTATTCAAAGTATAAGAAACAAGGTTTTGAAGTTTGTTCTATATCTAGGAGATATGAGAAAGCTCAGGACATTTTAGTTCTTTTTTTTTTTTTACACAAATTTGACCCCTTTTTTTGGGTAGTCACAAAACTACTTTCATACTTCCATAAAAAAAATGTAAACCGGTACTGGTTACCTTTAGACAAGTCCCGTGACACTTGTGGGGGTCGTAGAGCAAAATGGATAACACCATCGTGTCCGTGAGAACGCTACAGAAGTGTTCGTGAGAAGACCAATTTTCGGGTTGTCTCATGGTTCTAGCTTTGCCACTTTTCATTGGTGGATGGGGAAGCATCCATTGCAACAACAACAAAAAGATATCTCTAGCTTATATTGACAGGGACTCAGTGTGTCAATGGACTCTAGGGGTTAAGGAATAGATTGTTCTTAGTGTTGTGCAGATCAAATGTACAGAAGAAAAAGTGTATTCATGTCCATGGAGCTTCATATCCACACCCAAGCTCAACCCTAACCCTAGCCATAAACCTAACCCTAGCTTCATGTCCACAACCGGCTTAACCCTAACCCTAGCCATAACCCTAACCCTAGCTTCATATCCACACCCCGGCTCAATCCATAACCATAACCATAACCCTGATCTCTGTAATTGCAAACAAAGGTTTCTGTACCAAATATTAAGTTCTGCTTTTCTGATGTATCAAATACTTATGTCATGCAATAAAATGCAAATTAATTACTTAAAAATCATACAATGTGATTTTCTGGATTTTAGATTCCGTCACTCACAGTTGAAGAGTACCTATGATAAAAATTACAGACTTCTACATGCTTTGTAAGTGGGAAAACCTGCAAAATCGGCAGTGTATCAAATACTTGTTCTCCCCACTGTATGTCCACACCCCAGCTCAACCCGTACCCTAAATCAAACCCTAGCCATAACCTTAACCCTGTCATTTCCAAGCAACCTAATAATAATCATGCTAGATTAAAAGGCACACTGTAAATATTTTCCATGCAGCTTGTGTGCAACCTCCTGCAGAGAGGGAGGAGATGAGTCAGATCACATTCTGACCCATGGAATTAAGTCGTGATCAAAGCTAACAACAAAGTTCAGCCTTGTGTTGAGCTCAAAATAGCAAGGGACCCAGACATCAGTTCAACGTTTAGTTTTGATTTACATTTGGTTGAGTTTTCAACTAATGTGAATTCAATGTGAAATCATCAAACACTTTCACCATGTCATTGGATTTAGGTTAAAAGAAACGCCTCTTAAGTTGATGACTTGATGCAAATCCAATTAGTTTTCCACGTTTATTCAATGTAATAAATGTTTTTTTGCCCAGTGGGAAGTTTGCACATTAGCAGCCATTGTCTAGTCTACTCTATACTGTCTGCTGTAGGTACTCTGAATGTTGAATGGGAGACTATCCATTGTGTCTTCATTATTCAGCAACAATGTCAAAGGTGAGTATCAACAATTTAGATTTGAGTGTTGATAAGAGATGATAGAGCTGATAGAACTCCCCTGATGCTTTTAGCAGCCAACTATACAATCAATTCAAGATCAATCTTAAATCTGTCACCCCTTCAATATTTAAAGTTTCAGGTTTTTATTGTCACATGCACTACTACAGTGAAGTGCCTTTTTGCTTGCTCTTTCCGAACAATGCAGACATCAATAAAGTAAGTAAGCTACAGTATATACAGGGTCAGTTCCAGGGTCAGTGCTAATACAATTTATTTACAATGTGCAAGGATACTGGAGTGGTAGGGTTAGATATGTATAGGGTTAAGGTGACTAAGCATCAGGATATATGATAAACAGAGTAGCATCAGAGAACTGTATATCATGATTGTATGTGAATTTGTGTAGAATGGTATGAATGGGTATGAGGCTCCCAAGTGGCACAGCGGTCTAAGGCACTACATCTCAGTGCTAGAAGCATCACTGCAGACCCTGGTTCAGGAGGCTGTTGGTGTCAGACTTGATGCTCCGGTACCACTTGCCGTGGCGGTTAGTGGCAATTTTTTTTCATGAGCTTGGACTTTTTTCTATTACAGCATTTTGGATGACTCTCATTCATATTCCATTCACCCATCTCAATGTAACAGCGATATGTTTAGACTACTACATGATACTTGAATTTTCCCTACACCCATCATCAGGTTGCTACAACCTAGCCTATGAATAAAAGTTTACAACGTAGGTGCACACAGGTCGAGAGACAAATTCAAGATGACAAACAGTGACACACTTGCCTGCATCTAGCTGATCTAGGGTGTAATCATTAGTCCAACAGTTGCAAACAAGAGTTTCTATTGGACAAATTTTGTTCCTTTTGCTTCTGTTTAAGAAACGTTTTTCAACAGAATTGGTGGAATGAATACACCCCTGATCACGTGTAAACACAGTTCACTTTCACAGCAGCCACATTGTATTCCTTGTGCATTTATGCGCTCTCCTCCTCTCACCTCTTCCCTTCACTTGTGGGCTTCAATGCACAACACATCAGCTTTATCTGACCAGGCAAATTAGCTAGTCATCATAGCTAATAGAACTAATGTGTTAGTAAACCCACAACAATCATGCAGTAACATTACAGTGTACAGTCAGTAAGCAGTTAAACCGGTGAGCCCCAGTGGCAATACATTTGTAATACCAAAAGCTTACCTTGACTTGGAAGAGTTAGAATTATTTGGTGACGTGATTATATTTAGTATAGTTTTATCCAAATTAGATAACTTTTAAAATGTTTTACTTTTTTTTTAAATTATGAAATTGACTGAGGAGGATGGTCCTCCCCTTAATTAGCTGAGGAGCCTCCACTGGTGCGGAAGCAGAGAGAAGAGTTTATGACTTGGGTGGCTGAAGTCTAACCATGTTCCGGCCTTCCTTTCACACTGTCTGATATAGAGGTCATGGACGCCTGGGAGCTTGGCCCCAGTGATGTACCAGGCTGTCCGCAATCGCGCCTTCTTCACCACTGTTTGCATGTGTGTGGACCATTTTAAATCTTTAGTGATTTGGAGCAACTTGAAGCTCTCAACCCACTATGTAGTTCTGTAGTCCACGATCTTACTGACGTTGAAGTAGAGGTTGTTGTACTGGCACCTGCCAAGTAACTGACCTCCTGCCTGTAGGCTGTCTCATCGACACCGGTGATCAGGCCTACCACCGTCATGTCGTCAGCAAACTTAATGATGGTGTTGGAGTTGTGCATGGCCACGCAGTCATGGATGAACAATTAGTACAGGATGGGACTTGGCACGCACCCATTTTGGGCCACCGTGTTGAGGGTCAGCATGGCGGAGGTAATATTGCCTAACATCACCATCTCGGGTTGGCCCGTCAGGAAGTCCAGCATCCAGTTGCAGAGGAAAGTGTTCAGTTCCAGGGTCCCAAGCTTGATGACGAGCTTGGAGTGGAGTATGGTGTTGAATGCTGAGTTATTGTCAATGAACAGCATTCTCAAATAGATATTCCTCTTATCTAGGTGGATGAGGGTAGTGAGGAGTACAATTGAGATTGCATCATCTATGGGATGATGGGGTTGATATGTGCCATAATCAGCCTTTCAAACTTCATGAATACAGATGTGAGTGCTACAGGGCGGTAGTCATTGTGGCAGGTAGCCTTAGTGTCTTTGGGAACAGTAATGATGATGTTCAGCTTGAGACGTGTGGATTATAGACTGGGACAAGGAGAGGTTGAAAATTACCTTGAATATGCCAGCTGTTGTGGCAATACTCTGAGAACGCGCCCTGGAATACCGTCCGGCCCCGTGGCCTTACCAGTGTTGACCTGATTAAAAACATTACTCACATGTGCCTCACGAGTGAGATCACCCAGTCCTCTGTGTCAGCAGGGGCCCTCATGCACGGCTTAGTGTTGTTTTTGTCAAAGCGTGCATAAAATGCATTGAGTTAATCTGGTAGCGAGGCATCGTTGGGAACATCACGGTTGGGTCCTCCTTTGTAATCCGTAATGGACTGTAGCCTCTGCCACATGCACTGGGCGTTGGAGCCTGTGTAATAGGATTCCACTTTGTTACTTGTTTGATGGCTCTGTGGAGGCCGTAGCAGGACCTCTCGTACTTGTTCCTGTCCTCAGCCGTAGCATTGGGGTTGGCTGCGATAGTCCAGTGTGCGTTAGCCCTGTCCAACCTGGGTGTTAATCCAGGGCTTTTGATTGGAGAAGCAGCGAACCTTGGGGACAAACGTTGGCGATGGATTTCCTAATGAATCCAGTGATGGAGGTGGTTAGATGGGCGATGCTATCGGTGGAGTCCTGGAACATATTCCAGTCAGTACTAGCAAAGCAGTCTTGTAGCAAACAAAGGACAACAAAAACAGATCTTAATCATTCTTACGCACCACAGGATTTTTTTAGAATAGCTACTTGGTCTGCCTGGCCAAGTGTTCTATTGGGACCACTAACACTATAGGGTTCATTTTAATAACGTGGATGACTCTCTTATTGTCCTCTTTCCTTTGATCTGTGTGCCAAATGGCCTCCCATCTGTGCTGTATGTGGATGTACAATGAGATACATCTGCGTGCTGGGCTGTGTGCTGTGTGTGCGTGTGTGTGTTACTGTGTGTGTGTGTGTGTGTGTGTGTGTGTGTGTGTGTGTGTGTGTGTGTGTGTGTGTGTGTGTGTGTGTGTGTGTGTGTGTGTGTGTGTGTGTGTGTGTGTGTGTGTGTGTGTGTGTGGGTACAATACAGCGGGATGCAGATGTTGGCAGACGATGTTCATCATTCTCCATGTTATCACAGCATCTGCCTCAATACTCCTCAAGGCATTGTGGTCTAACCACAACAGCTGTTTATTACAAATAAGGGATGCCAGGGTCTTCAGGCTTCCAATATCTGGTTGAGTATCCATCTCCACTTTGTGATTTATGCACTGGAGACTTTACTGAGCAGAAAAATATTAGTAATATATGTGTACAATAACATTTATATATTTTTTTACTATACCTGTCGGGGAAATTCTATTGTACTGTTCAACATTGTATTTTGCCCTTTGATGCATAGCCAAGTCTTTGTAATAAAACTGTGAGACCCATATATAAGGGATAATATACGAGGGGCTATACGTTCTATGGAAAATGATGAACGACATGGAAGGTGTGTTCCACGACGCGCAGAGAACGCATAGAGCTCGGAGTTGATTTTCCCTGTTATACCATTTAACACATTTGCTGGTAGAAATGTATTCAACATCCACTGAAGAAGCTAGCAAGTTTACTAGATAGCTACAGTAGTTGCCGTGGTAACCGAACAAACAGACTTGCTAGTTTAGCTAACCAAAGTCTCAGACCTACAGCTTGCTATTATGAAAATCAAATTCAACAATACCAATACTGTTATCAATTCATAATTTGCTTTCAAAAGCAGCTCAAACAAAACAATGAACTATAGCCTATAGAACTAGAATTCTACTGTGCAAATACAGCGGGTGAAATAAGTATTGAACACGTCACCATTTTTCTCAGTAAATATATTTCCAAAGGTGCTATTGACATGAAATCTTCACCAGATGTTGGTAACAACCCAAGTAATCCATACATACAAAGAAACCAAAACAAATACATTCAGAAATTAAGTTATTGAACACATGAAGGGAAAAAGTATTGAACACATGAAGAAAGGGAGGTGCAAAAAGGCATGGAAAGTCAAGACAACAGCTGAAAACTATCAGTAAATAAAAAGCAATCCAGCCCCCTGTCTGTGCAAATTAATATCAGCTGGTTCAGTCCCAACTGATGGCCTACAAAAAGGTCTCATTGCTAAGGTGTCACACAAGACACATCTCATGATGGGTAAAAGCAAAGAGCTGTCTCAAGACCTTCGCAACCTATTGTTACAAAACATAATGATGGCATTGGTTATAGGCGCATTTCTAAGCTTGAATGTTACAGTGAGCACTGTTGGGGCCATAATACGGAAGTGGAAAGACAATCATTTCACCATAAATTTGCCTCGACCAGGTGCTCCTCGCAAGATTTCTGACAGAGGAGTGAAAAGAGAATCAGAAGAGTTGTCCAAGAGCCAAGGACCACTTGTGGAGAGCTTTGAAAAGACCTGCAATTAGCATGTACTGTTGTCTCAAAGAAAACATTAAGTAATGCACTCCAACGCCATGGCCTGTATGCACGGTCACCACGCAAGACTCCATTGCTGAAAAAAAAGCATGTTGAAGCTCGTTTAAAGTTTACTGCACAACATTTGGAAAAGCCAGTGAAATACTGGGAGAATATAGTGTGGTCAGATGAGAGCAAAATAGAACTGTTTGGATGTCATAATACACACCATGTTTGGAGGAGGTGGGAACATCATGGTGTGGGGCTGCTTTTCAGCAAATGGTACTGGCAAACTTCACATAATTGAAGGAAGGATGAATGGGCAAATTTACTGAGACATTCTTGACAAAAATCTGCTGCCATCTACCAGGATGATGAAGATGAGACGAGGGTGGACATTTCAGCAGGACAATGATCCCAAACACACAGCCAAGGAAACTCTCAATTGGTTTCAAATAAAGAAAATAAAGCTGCTAGAATGGCCCAGCCAATCACCTGACTTAAATCCCATTGAAAATCTATGGAAAGAACTCAATATCAAGATTCATAGAAGATGCCCACGGAACCTTCAAGATTTGAAGACTGTTTGTGTGGAAGAATGGGCCAAAATCACACCAGAGCAATGCGTGCGACTAGTTTCTCCATACAGGAGGTGTCTTGAAGCTGTCATTACCAACAAAGGCTTTTGTACAAAGTATTAAATAAATATCAGTAAGTGTGTTCAATACTTTTTCCCTGTGTCATTTCACATTATTACACATAACTTAATTTCTGAACTTATTTGTTTTGGTTTCTTTGTATGTTTGGATTACTTGGGTTGTTACCAACATCTGGTGAAAATGTCATGTCAATAGCACCTTTGGAAATATATTTACTGAGAAAAATGGTGACGTGTTCAATACTTATTTCACCCGCTGTATACTGTGCATTATTGAAGCAATAAAGCCTGAGGGGGTGTGGTATAGGGAAATAATGCACACTCTAGAATGCCCTTTAAGCCAATCAGAAAGGAGTATTCAACAATGCCATGGTACAAACCATGATAACATCATACATAATCAGATACTGTTTGTAAATAGAGTAATAGCCTAATATGTCTTTCATAGATTGCAGGGTAATTTAGATTGCAGGCGAAATGCCAGATAAATGTGATAAAGGGCTATGTACAGGATCATATCTCTATCCCTGGCTCTACAGTTGCTGGCTTGTAGAGCCATGGATATACTTCTCACATTGCCCTTAACCTTTAAAACCCAATGAGGATGGACAGGGGACATGCATTTGTCAGGGAATTCATCTGTGGCTTTTATTTAGGAAATTATTAAGTCTGCTGAGTGTGCTTCTGTAAAAAGCCATTTGATTTCTCAAACAAATGACAGCCACTATACGTCAAGCTGTCAACGTGTCAACGGTAACCTTTTGATGAAATTTATGAAATTAGAAAGCCCAGGCAAGATTTGAGAGCAGTGGAGTGTATCATCATTGGTCATTAGTGTGAAGCTAAACAGTCCAGTGGTTTTAATTTGCAGCCACATAATGTAAACTGATATAGGCAGTCAGTGGAAAGGCTTGTGTGAAGAAAATTGTTATTCACAGCCACAGCTTCATAGGAAACAGTTTGTATGGTTTTTGTGAACTTTAAAAAGGTCAGTCAAACAATGAGGGGTTCGATGATAAGATGCTGAAGACCATTTTACAATAATTCCTGTCTTGCCTGATTGTGGCCTGTTGTACATGTCACTTGGTATCGACATTGTATTAGGTGTTACAAAAGAAGGGGTTTGTGGAGGTACAGATAAAACAAAGTATTGATTGTTCCACCAATGAATTATGGAACATCTGTCGAAAATCCTGGGGACTGCTTTCAACCTGTCTGTCCATATCCTATACAGTAACTTGTTCATACAAATCTACCATTGTAGTAAATTGATGATTTTAAACTGTACATTTCAAGTTGTCTTTCAAGTATTTAATGGTGGTTTTCAGCCGTCTCACTCTCCAGACATTTCTAAGCAATATATGGATGAACAGCCCTCATTTATTATATGTAAATTCTTAACAGGAGGTGTATGATTCGTCCAAGACACTCATCTAAATTCCACCATTTATATTCACAAGAATGAGTCTTCCTGTGCCAAAGGACTGAGAACACTGGTTCCTCCAGCTGAGAGAGATAGTGTGTTCTGTGATCTCTGTCTGAAGCGTCAGCTTTCACAAGCTCAAATGCAAACTGTGGCGTGCTAAAAAGCTCATTCTGTTGATATTCCTTATGTTTTTTTTATGTGGAGCTCATGAAAGGTTTTCAGAGATTCAGATTGCACAGCGGATATGTTATGGATATTCACCAGACAGATTTTCTCTGTCAGATCTGCCCAAATAATAAAAATAGGAAAAATGTATCTTGTTACAGTTGGGATTTATTCTCTAACTTTAATTAACGGTTTAACAAGCTGGAGGTTCTGCAGTGTGAATTGCACAGTCATACAAATAAAATGTTATTCGTCACATACACTACCGTTCAAGAGTTTGGCGTCACTTAGAAATGTCCATTGTCCATTAAAATAACATAAAATTGATAAGAAATACAGTGTAGACATTGTTAATGTTGAAAATGACTATTGTAGATGGAAATGGCAGTTTTTTTTTATGGAATATCTACATAGGCGTACAGAGGCCCATTATCAGCAACCATCACTCCTGTGTTCCAATTGCACGTTGTGTTAGCTAATCCAAGTTTATCATTTTAACAGGCTAATTGATCATTAGAAAACCCTTTTGCAATTATGTTAGCACAGCTGAAAACTGTTGTGCTATTTAAATAAGCAATAAAACCGGCCTTCTTTAGACTAGTTCTTACGAGTTTCAGAAGAAAGTTCTATGTTTCTGGCCATTTTGAGCCTGTAATGGAACCCACAAATGCTGATGCTCCAGATACTCAACTAGTCTAAAGAAGGCCTGTTTTATTGCTTATTTAATCAGCACAACAGTTTTCAGCTGTGCTAACATAACTGCAAAAGGGTTTTCTAATGATCAATTAGACTTTTAAAATGATGAACTTGGATTAGCTAACACAGCGTGCCATTGGAACACAGGAGTGATGGTTGCTGATAATGGGCCTCTGTACGACTATGTAGATAGTCCATAAAGAATCTGCTGTTTCCAGCTACAATAGTCATTTGCAACATTAACAATGTCTACACTGTATTTCTGATCAATTTTATGTTATTTTAATGGAAATTGTTTTTTCTTTTCTTTAAAAAACAAGGACATTTCTAAGTGACCCCCAACCTTTGACCGGTAGTGTACATATGTTTAGCAGCTGTTATTGCGGGTGTAGCGAAATTCTTGTGTTTATAGCTCCGACAGTGCAGTAATATCTAACAAGTAATATCTAACAATTTCACAACATATACCCAAATACACACAAATCTAAGTGAGGAATGGAATTAAGAATAAATGCATATATGGACGAGCAATCACACACATTGACTATTCATAGCTGCCAGTACTTGAGAGGTGAAATACAATTAGGTTTAATATTTGTACTGTATATATAGTGTTTTTTGCAGTTGGGCCACACAAAATAAGTTCTCCCTTCAACCTGTTATTGTCCTTTTAAAGGTCTTGATGCTCCAGCTTGCCTGAGGTACTTGAGTAACTCCTTTTCCGTGATAAGAAAAGTGATGCAGAACAAAATAAAGTGTCCATCAGTAGATGTATTGAGCTGTGATATGCCACAGTTTACAACCAGAGAGTGAAGTGGAGGGTTTAAACCACTGTCAATTTCATCCATGGTCCGGTAGGCTCTGATAACAAACCGTGGAAAGTGTCCGATGTTTCAATAGGCGTGATTGAAAGGTTGCCTTCCAAACCTTTCACAGAGCTTTTCAAATGTCTTGTCTGGTGTCTGGAACAATGTTTTTGTCTTATTCTATCTGATCGGCCACGCTTAACAAGAAAAGTGCTGTGTTGAAATGTATCTTAACTGAGTTGATGAAATGTGTGTCTGATCAGATATGAAATAGGAAAGAATCTTGAGGTAGTCTCACATTGAACAGTCTGCCGAGTGCCTCTCCAACTACTGCATCAGGCGGGGGTTAATTCTGTCCATGGTTATTTCAGATTACATTATAATCTCCATTATGCCCAATTAAATGCACTAACAGAAGACTCTATGAATTGATCACATATAATACTGAGCTTGACATTTCCTGTTGACTTCATCACAACCTACTAATTGGATTCTTTCCATAGATGTAATTTCTAATGAGTCCATTTAATAGGAACGGGTCCAATCTCAAATAGATCATTTTAGGCATTGGCTTTCACCTGGATTCTAATACTTCATGACCAAGGACGTTACACAAAACAGAAAAATCATAGATATTTGTTTTGCATACAGTGGTGTCCGAAATTATAGACACCATTGAAAAAGATTAGCAATAATTAATATAAAATAAATAATTAAAATATCGAGCTATATTGTATGCTACAAAAAATTGGGAAATTATATTATCTTATACTAATACAATTGCTCACAGAAAGAGATTTTTTTTAAGATTAAATACTTTTTTTTCAAAAAGGTATAAATTATGTAGTCAAATGTTTGGTATTTGGTCCCTATTCCTAATACGCAATGACTACACCAAGCTTGTGACTCTACAAACTTGTTGGATGCATTTGCAGTTTGTTTTGGTTGTGTTTCAAATTATTTTGTGCCAAATTAAAATTAATGGTAAATAATGTATTGTGTCATTTTGGAGTCACTTTTATTGTAAATAAGAATAGAATATGTTTCTAAACACTTCTACATCAATGTGGATGCTACCATGATTACAGATAATCCTGACTGAATCGTGAATAATGATGACTGAGAAAGTTACAAAGGGTGAAAGATTATACCCCCAATAACCTGTTATTGGAAATAGTGAGAGATTTTGTGCCCAATAGAAGTTTCCATTGGGCACAAAATAATCTGAAACACAACCAAAACGAACTGCAAATGCATCCACTAGTTTGTAGTTACAAGCTTGATGTAGTCACAGCTAATAGCCTAACTACCAATCAAGCAACATTATGATCTAAACATTCAAATCCTGTTGCTGCAGGATAATTTTGCTGCAACAATACTGGTCAAATTAAGATCCTATGTCTGTATTTGCAGATGGTGTAACTGGACATTTCCCAATGTAAGCAAAAGGCCATGTAGCCTTGCATTTCAGCACCTGAGAAGTACAAAAGCATATGTGCCATGGATAGATATTACTCTCTGGATTTTGTATATGAATTTTCATATTTGAAAATACTCATGTTAATCTAGCTGTCCTACTCATGTTTAATTAATGTCTTACCACTGCTCCCATTTGGATAAAAACCATGTGGGAGGTGAATCACTGAAAATCTGTTAAATACTCATAAGGTATTTTTGCCGTTTGGACAGTAATATAGTTTGTGTTTTGCTTTCAAGGTGAGTAGAGATGGCTGGAGCGGGACCAAGGCCTCTCTGGGCTCTACATCTTGGACAGCAAAACACATCACTTCACATTTTAACTTTCCTTGACGTTTCTCCTGGGATTGAAACACAAGGCAATTGACTAAAATACTGCCTTTTGACAGGTCTCTCAAAAATTCTCATTACAAGAATACACTACTGTTCAATGACATTAGCACATGGACATCCATAAATTCTAACTCCTTGCATCTCAGCAAGGGGTTACATACATTTGGGATTCTTCCCCCAAATGGAATTGCATATCTAACAAAGATATCTTGCATGTCTAGCCCTCCTTTGTACACAACCATTTTGCATGAATAACTGCCAGCAGCACCAGCAGCAATGTATACTGAAATGCTGATTACTTCCCCTCCAGAGTCCCAGCCTCCCAGTCAGTGTAACCAGGCTGTAACCAGGCTGTAACCAGGCTGTAACCAGGCTGTAACCAGGCTGTAACCGGGCTGTAACAAGGCTGAAGGACATGCCTGGGACTGCTGTACTGATTGTGTTGTCTCTGACTGATTGCCTGTCTGACCCTGTGTGATAGCCTATTATGCACTGAAGGCTAATATGAAGCAAGGTAACACTGCACAAACAAATGAGTGTAGATATAGGGTGTATGTGATGAGTGTAGATATAGAGTGTATGTGATGAGTGTAGGTAGTGGGTGTATGTGATGAGTGTAGGTATTGGGTGTATGTGATGAGTGTAGGTATTGGGTGTATGTGATGAGTGTAGGTATTGGGTGTATGTGATGAGTGTAGGTAGTGGGTGTATGTGATGAGTGTAGGTAGTGGGTGTATGTGATGAGTGTAGGTAGTGGGTGTATGTGCAAATGATGTGTGTAGTATACAGAAGTCAATTGAAGACCTCAGCAATTCTTTACTCACTCCCTTATTCCCTCCCTCCTAGTTGTTCTTGGGATTAAGGGAGGAGGAGATGAATGCACAGCACTCAGAGATGATGGTGATTTGATGGGGCAATATTAACACATTATGTATAATAGTGAGCACATTTTAATAAATATTTAATCATGAGTGGACCATTTGTATTCCCCATAAACATGATGAGTTGCTTTGGCATACACAAATGTTCTTTTGTAGTTCAATCAATGGGGAAATGTCTGGCGTTATATATAGATTGGCATCTATCTATACTGAACAAAAATATAAACGTAACATGCAACTATTTCAACGATTTTACTGAGTTGCAGATCATATAAGGAAATCAGTCAATTGAAATAAATTCATTCGGCCCTAATCAATGGATTTCACATGACTGGGCTGGGGCACCAGGCCCAGCCAATCAGAATGAGTTTTTCCACACAAAAGAGATTTTTTACAGACATAAATACTCCTCAGTTTCATCAGCTGTCCAGGTGGCTGGTCTCAGATGAAGAAGAAGACCGGGCTGGTGATAAAGTCTATTTGGCAAACCCATTTTACACTTTAACCATAGCTACTTGATTAAAAGGTTGTGTGAATTCCTCTCAAAGAATACCAGGGAGGGAGGGAAGGAGGACAGTTCCATTCCATTCTCCAGTCACACGTAAAGCGTACACAATTCCATCTTAAACTCCATTGTGAGAAAGAGGCATCTATTAGTCTCTCCCGTGAGTTTTTCCAGGCACGCCACTCAGTCAGCACGCCACGCCAGGCAATCTGCGAATGATCTCCATGTACCTGATCATCACCTAGCCTGCTTTAGTCCAACCAATCCCCAACAGGCTACCAGTCTACCTACAGAAACTGGTGGTATCAGGTGGCCCCAGAGAGAAATAACCCCATCATTCTGTTCTCCACACCGTTCCGTTCTGCATGAAAGTCTGAGGTCTGAATGATGCGTTTCCATGACCTACTGTCTCTTTACACTACCTGGATTCTGTCACATCATCCAAACCAATCGGAGGGTGGGCTGTTGTTTTAAACTGGTCTGTTTGTCTGTCTGTTTCTGTCGGCATCTGTGAAACATGTTAAAATCTTATGGTGATGAAGCAGGGTTAGTCATAACCTTGACTTTTTGTTGGATGTTTTCCATGATAGTTTGACTGGAGCCATACAAAACTAATTCCTCTTGTTAAAATAGCTTGTAACAATTTAAATGGCGATGCATTTGTTATGCTGCACTTCCCACTTCCTACTCAGATCTACTCTGAGATGTACAAGGGTTATCACCTTTTCCTCTTTACTGCCCTCTCTAAAATCAGTCAAAATCTCCTAATTAATTTAGGCTCTTAGCCTCTTTTTATATAAATCTTGCCAGTTCACATTGCAAATGGGCTCTGACACATTATCTGAATGAGCACCCGCTCTCCAAGCCTGCCTTTTCTTTCAGTTAATCTTCTTATCGTTCACAGATAGGGCACTTGAATGGGCCTCGGTAATGGTGCCAAGCTCATATAATGGTGTTTTCAATACTAACCCTTGGGAACTGTGTGTCTGTAAATGGTGTATGCGTATGCATTAGCCTCAAGTTTTCTATGAACAATAACCACTGAGAATGTACATAACAATCATCAATCCTCTTAGCCTACTGAGATGCTGACGTCCACAGCCCTGGTATCTAATATAACTTGAATTAATGTTAGCTTTCATCTGACTGTACAGTAATATCACAACGACAGGGATGATGGTGTCCTGCTGAGAACTGAGAGAGTTGAAATGGAACAGCTGTAGCTTCCACAGTTAGCAGTGCCTGCCTCATGAGCTGGATAGCAGCCATTAGACGGCCATCAACAAGCCTATTCCCATTAGTTTGATTTATGATGGCCTTATCATTGTTTGTGTTATTTTATTTGCCTACATGATAGCGCTGTCAGACATAACCAAGATAAAGTGCCAGCGGTATGTCGAGCATATCTACAGGGATTCTCTCGCTGTCATATTCGCTAAGCTTGTCTCCTTTTTTTTCATCTTTTTTTTTTTTACAGCCTGTTTTCATCCCTGCAACCATGTACGCTCAGGACAGAAATACATTACATTTTAGAAGGAAATGGGAGTTTGGAAAGGCTTGATTTAGACTCCTTGGTGCTAACGACAATGTTCGCAAATACAGTGCATCCAGTGATAACAGAGTATGATCTGAGATTCTCTCACTGACATAACTTCTATGGAGTCCTTGAGACTGTGCTAATGTATGAATACCTCTTTGAACTACTTTATTGAACTGTAAATTGGGGCTACTTGAGAGTTGGGTTCGGGTGGTGAGATAGTATCTCTTCTGGGGTTGAACTGGATCCACTCTGGCACTATACTGTGCTCATTAGATAGTGCTTTAGCTCTCGTAACACGGAGAGCTGCCATTCAGTCAGCGCATTAATCACGTCTCCGGTGGTTGACTAGAGTTTGGAGTTGGCAAGCTCACAGAATGCAAATCTGAAGATTGAAAGCCCTGAGCACTCGTTTCCGTGAAACCAAAAGAAGAGCATCCTCTACCTTTGAGTCAGCTTGTTCATTTCCCAGCTAACAAAATGGGAATATGAGGACGATATGAACGCAAGAGGATGCTTAGTAGAGTAACCTTATATACTGTAGAGTATTCTCTGCAAAAAGGATTGATCATGGAGGATTGCTCAGAAAATCCATTGGGAGAATTCTCATTAGGACCATGAGCTAAAGTATACGGTGTGCAATTAATAATACAAATAAAAACCCATTAACATGCATGTACTGTATGTCTTTGATACCTGACCAAAATACACTTTTTTAGTTTTTTTTTGTCCGACTTGAAGACAATTATGAACACTGCACTGTCAACTACAAGACTCACGATGCAGTTTCTAGTGTAAACTAGAATCAGCAGTTTCAGGAAACTTGCCACTAAATAATAGATTGCACTCTATTGATTGGCAGTCCTCCTCCACTGTTTAGTCCCAATCCTCTGGTTTAATTGGTTGGGTTGAGGTTGCTGCATCAGGTATTTGACAGACAATTCCAGAAGGAAAAAAACAACATTAATATTGAGTAGCGTATCTAGTGTTAATATTCATCTGAGTCTCCATAAAACGTAATTTAATTTAGATACATTTTAGCTTCCTTATGCCTTGCCACTCTGAATCACATTTTATATGTATCTGAATGACCGGACTCACTATTTCAGTCACTGCAAAGGAGCTCCGATAGACCCCTCAAACAGAAGACTTCAGTGCTGTACCTATACACCTGTTGTACTTGGCGCATGTGAAAAACACAGTTTGATTTGATTTGATACAGTATGTTCTGCTGCAGTCTTGGCCACTCTCTGTGTGAGGCCCATCTGCCCAGTGGGTTTTGCCTCCAACTAATCTCCTAATTACCACATGAGCTAATTATTTGCTCTGTTGGCTCCACAATACATTGGTGAGATAAAATATAAGTTCTGAAATAAACAGGGTTTACGCCATCATCCCTACATGTATTGACATAGGTTTTTAGGTGAGATTTGGGTAAGTATTGGGTTTGGAAAAGAGTCTGTCAATTGGTAAATAGTGAAGGGACTTGCCTATGTTTGCTATGCTTTGTTGTGGACACAATATAGGGTCCCAGATTTGAGCCTATACCATACATTGAGGATTATTGAACGTTATCTAAAACATATGCCAGAAGTATAACCATGAATACAAAACAGCAAATTCTATACTGTAAACTGTCTGAAATTGCCTTATCTTCAAGAGACATATTTCTGCACTTTATGCTTCAAGAGGTTTTGACCACATTACATGACACTTGTCATCTCCATTTTAAAATAATAACATCTTAGGGGACTTTATCAATGTTGAGAAGTGTCCTAGAAATTAAATTGGAGGGCTTTTTTCTTCCCACTACAGCGTATAACACTTTTCACTTTTCACTACAGCGTATAACACTTTTATAAATGTTGAGAATTCTGAAGGAAATTGCTCATGGAACACCATAAGCATTATATGTATATACAGTGGGAGAGAACGACATTGGTCAGGGAGGTGACCAAGAACCAGATGGTCACTCTGACAGAGCTCTAGAGTTCCTCTGTGGAGATGGGAGAACCATCCAGAAGGACAACCATCTCTGCAGCACTCCACCAATCTCGCCATTATGGTAGAGTGGCCAGACGGAAGCCACTTCTCAGTAAAAGGCCCATGACAGCCCGCTTGGAGTTTGCCAAAAGGCACCTAAAGGACTCTCAGACCATGAGAAATGAGATTCTCTGGTCTGATGAAATCAAGATTGTGAATGCCAAGCATCACATCTAGAGGAAACCTGGCACCATCTATACGGTGAAGCATGGTGGTGGCAGCATCATGCTGTGGGAATGTTTTTCAGCGGCAGGGACTGGGAGACTAGTCAGGATCGAGGCAAAGATTAACGTACCATCGAGATCCTTGATGATAACCTGCTCCTGAGTGCTCAGGACCTCAGACTGGGGCAAAGGTTCGCCTTTCAACAGGACAATGACCCTAAGCACACAGCCAAGAGAATGCGGGAGTGACTTCAGGACAAGTCTCTGAATGTCCTTGAGTGGCCCAGACAGAGCCCGGATTTGAACCCGATCGAACATCTCTGGAGAGACCTCCTCATCCAACCTGACAGAGCTTGAGACGATATGCAGAGAAGAATGGGAGAAATATACAGGTGTGCCAAGCTTGTAGCGTCATAACCTAGAATATTCGCTGTAATCGCTGCCAAGCGTGCTTCAACAAAGTACTGAGTAAAGGGTCTGAATACTTATGGAAATGTGATATGTGATATATATTTTTTAATCTAAAATCCTGTTCATCCTTTGTCATTATTCCAAAGGCACTGTAACTGTGCCAAGCTTGTAGCGTCATACCCAAGAAGACTGGAGGCTGTATTCGCTGCCAAAGATGCTTCAACAACTGGGGTGGCAGGTAGCTGAGTGGTTAGAGCTTTGGGCCCATAATCGAATCCCCGAGCTGAACAAGGCAGTTAACCCACTGTTCCTAGGCCGTCATTGTAAATAAGAATTAGTTCTTAACTGACTTGCCTAGTTGAATAAAGGCTAAATAAAAATAAAAATACTGAGTAAAGGGTCTGAATAATTATGTAAATGTGATATTTCCAGATTTCTGTTGGCACTGTATATATATAGAGAGAGAGTGGAGGCTGAGGAGTGGATATGACCCTGCCTGACTCTATACAGCAGGAGTCAGGATCCAAAGCAAAATTGGAATATGGGCTAATTCGAGGCGGTGTATGACCTTTACCGTGCCTCATACTTTTATTGCCTTAATTCCATCAAGGGTTAGGAGTGTGAAGCAATTATTCTTCCTGCCCTCAAGTCTCTGCAGGTGCACAACGGCACGCTGTGAAGTCTATGTACACAAACATAATTTCAAAGCTCTTCAATCTGTCACTTGACTCGTCAACAAGGCAACCACTCTCACAGTAATGGATACATGACTCCTAGTAAATGCCTCAATTCTGCCAGCTTTCTCTGTGCTTGTTAGGTGAATGAGGAATTTGATTGCCTTGGATTCGTCCTAGGAATCTTCAATAAGTTATAATGCTGTCACTAGCTAACAACAGGGGTGCTGGAACCATTTATAAGCCGAATTGCTGGCTTTTGTTTTCATTTCTTTACACAGAGACAGGAAAATATTCATGATGCTTATTTAAAACTATTCCAGTAGCTTGAATAGCCTTTGTGTCTCCCCTTCAAATACCCCCAAGCCATAAAACTGCTGAACAGTTAATCAAAAGGCTACCTGGACTATTTGTATTGACCCCCTTTTTTACACTGCTGCTACTCGCTGTTTATTATCAATGCATAGTCACTGTACCCCTAACTACATGTACATATTACCTCAATCTACCTTAACTAACACATACCCCCGAACATTGACTTGGTACCGGTACCCCCTTTATATAGCCTTGTCATTGTTATTTGATTATGTTACTTTTTTTTATTTTTTTTATTTAACAAATATTTTTTTATCATCTCTTGCACTCTGAAACTCGGTTTCTGTTGAGAGGCGTCAGTTAAACTTGAATGCAAAGACAGCAGCTCCTTAAGGGTTGCTCTGCCTTTGCTTTGATTAGAATCTATCCTCAATCCCACCTTGACTAAGGTGGCATAGCGCAGTAAAGTAATACCTATTTACTGTTGTTACAGTGCCACCTGCTGGTGTAAGGTACTCCTAGAGTCCTCGGCGATCTACAGTAGCCTGGCGCACCTCTCTCTGCTCAAATACAAATATAATATGCCTTTCCATGCCCACTGTCACATAATTAATAGATGTGAGCACTACTGTATGTGTCCCCTGCATGTTTAATGGAGTGCAACAGAAAGAAAAGAGTCTGCTTCAGCTGTTTGCACAGCTATTTATTTTATTAATACCCCTAGGCTTGTTTTATATTTTAAAGCACTGAATCATTTATCATCCAGCACAGGGACATTGTGATTTTAAAATCAATTAGAGGAATAGTAGCAGTAAGTCCTCCACCCAACCTAATGGCCACTGGCTTTGCTGCAGTCTGTTAATAATACATGGGGTAAAGAGATGTTTATTTTTGGGGGGGACTCAGGAAAGAATAGAGTTGTAATTCCATAAGGGTTTCCTTTTGATGACATACAGTATGTCTAATGTCCATAACTTTGAGATGCATAGACGATCAAGGATTTCAAAATATATTTCAGCTCTGAACTTAAAACCCTTTCAGACTGTAGTGTTAAGAAAAATAACCTTTATTAGGTATTCTTTCTTGATAGAGATGCTTTAGTTCTACCCTACTTGGTCTACTTCTTAGACCTACAAATACTCCAACCATCAGAGTCTGCTGTAAGGGTGGACTCTCAATACACTGGTGCCTTTGAAGTCTTCTTGCCTATGTAAAGTCTCAACAGTCCCCATATAAGCCTCATGAGTTCAAGTACATTACTTCATACTGTGGCCTACACCTCCTTTAAGTGCTAACAAAAGCACTCCCAGGGAGAAAATTTGCTCTAAAAACATTTTTGAACTCAGGAAACCACTCTTTGATCAATTGTGCATGGACATGAGTGTAGAAAGAAAATAATTGAGAGTGACAACCCTTTTCCCTCACATCTTCCTTCCCCTTGTGCACGACAACTTCTAATTATCTACCTGACAATCTATTGCAGCTCTACCCTCTCCTCTTCCCTGGAGCAGAGAGGGGGTTGCTTGGCAACAGGACTGCAGAGTACATGTTTGGTAAAAAAAATAAAAAAATAAAAAATAAACAAGTAATGTTGTTTATTAATGGTTGGCCAATGACATCTTCTTCAAACTGATGCTGAGGTATACAGTAGCTAATGTATCTGCCACCAATTGTCGTTTATCAACTTTATAGCGTTGTAATATAAAGATGGGAAGGACCAGAAAGTGTCTGTCATCCAACATCTCAAAATTCCATTGATTTGTGTGTGGCACAACTTGTAAATGAATGAATGCATGTGTTGTGAATGCAGGGTTCATAGTTGATGTGTCAGACACTGCTATTTATTCAATTGATAGTCCCTCATTTAGAATAGTTTCCTGGGGACTCGCATCAATGTAGTCTTCTCTTATTATCTAATGGCTTACCATTTAACTATAAAACTTTGGATCCTGACTCCTGCTGTATAGTCAGGCAGGGTCATATCCACTCCTCAGCCTCCACTCTCTCTATATATATATACAGTGCCAACAGAAATCACCTCACATTTACATAATTATAATGGTTTGCCAGGCATTGGCATTTCGCTTTGTATGAATCCCTTAAGGGATACTACATTCTTTTATGGTATTACAAAGAACATGTTTACCCATATAGTCATAATCCTCAGTGGAACATTAATGAAATACATCCTAAAGAGGATGTGGTGAACACTAATCATTGTTAATTCGCCAGAGTCGTTCTAGGTACACTATATAAACAAAAGTATGTGGACACCACTTCTAATTAGTGGATTTGGCTATTTCAGCTACACCCGTTGCTGACAGGTGTATAAAATCGAGCACACAGCCATGCAATCGCCATAGAAAACAGAGCTCAGTGACTTTCAACATGGCACCGTCATAGGATGCCAACTTTCCAAAAAGTCAGTTTGTCAAATTTCTGCCCTGCTAGAGCTGCCCCGGTCAACTGTAAGTGCTGGTATTGTGAAGTTGAAATGTCTAGGTCAAGTGGTAGGCCACACAAGCGCACAGAACGGGACCACCAAGTGCTGAAAGCGCATAGCACGTACAAATCATGCTGAAGCACACAGCGCATGCAAATCCTCTGTCCTCAGTTGCAACACTCACTATCGAGTTCCAAAATGCCTCTGGAAGCAACGTCAGAACAAGAACTGTTCGTCGGGAGCTTCATGAAATGGGTTTCCATGGCCGAGCAGCCGCACACAAGCCTAAGATCACCATGCGCATTGCCAAGTGTCGTCTGGAGTGGTGTAAAGCTCGACGCCATTGGACTCTGGAGCAGTGGAAACACATTCACTGGAGTGATGAATCACGCTTCACCTACAGCGTACAATAACATTTTAGACGATTCTGTGCTTCCAACTTTGTGGCAACAGTTTGGGGAAAGCCCTTTCCTGTTTCAGCATGACAATACCCCTGTGCACAAAGCAAGATCCATACAGAAATGGTTTGTCGAGATCGTGTGGAAGAACTTGACTGGTCTGCACAGAGCCCTGACCTCAACCCCATCGAACACCTTTGAGATGAATTGGAATGCAGACTGCGAGCCAGGCCTAATTGCCCAACATCAGTGCCCAATCTCACTAATGCTTTTGTGGCTGAATGGAAGCAAGTCCCTGCAGCAATGTTCCAACATCTAGTGGAAAGCCTTCCCAGAAGAGTGGAGGCAGTTATAGCAGCAAAGGGGGACCAACTCCATATGAATGTTCATGATTTTGGAATGAGATGTTCGCCGAGCAGGTGTCCACATACATTTGGTCATGCAGTGTAAATAAGTTATTTTCTATTACCTGCTGAGTTCCCTTTTACCTGTATCCAATGACAACCACAGTTTTCAGTTTGCTCCTTGCATGTCCAGCAACTCTTGTTGATGGACTTTTGAGCCAGATAGAGACAAAGACGGTTCCTCTAGTCTTACTAGTGTAAATGCAAAATCTGTTTGGCTCTGAATAAAGATGATTTTGGAACCTGTTGAAGGGCTCAACATCACAAAAATATCCCTCTTTAAGTATTAAACAGTCCTGCTTTACCCCCAGTCTGTTGATAGTGTAGCTATATTTAAGCCTTTTCCATGTGCGTAAAAAGGTTGAGGCCATTTAACAAACCAGCAGTGTGTCTGACTGACGCTAATGTGTCCAGTCCACCAACAGGCTGTCTTCAACATGAGGCAGTGCAGTGTTTCACCTGCTACAGATACATACCAGGCATGGCATGCTGTATGGACATGGTGGAGAAACTAAAGGGAGGCTTTAAATTGGTGGGATTTATCACCATGTATTAGAGCAGCTGCGTTATTAAACCTGCGACGTCGCCCGTTAATCTTGGGTTCGCGCATGAAGCCACAAAAGCATTTGCATCTAGTCCATGTGAAATTAGCTGTAAAATGTGAAGGAACATTCTAGCCTATTCCACGGGCCACTAGAGGAGGAACGGCTATTTTCAAACCAATTTCAGCGATCTAATATGAACACTGATTTGGCTGATTTGGCTTCTGGCCTGTAGTGAGGAGTGTTCCCACATTATTCACATGGAATGTAGGCCTACGGTCATATCCGTTTGAGTTAGGCAGTCTGTTGTAAGGAAAGTGCAAAAGTGGAGCATGGGAGAACTGCTGCTACACATTGCGTATGGTAGTTCATTGGCAGGTTTTAAATTAAGCATCTGGTTAAAAGATTTTAAGGGATGCAATCATGATACCATTTATCTTGAACACACGTAAACCCTTCAGAATGACGTAACAAGATGTCTGTATTCAACAAAATAAACTAATACTGGATGTGAAACAAGAATTGCAGTCAATCTTGCTTGAAAGTCATACCTCATCTGATTTATTACTGGATCTCTTCTTTTGTGCTAATAATAATGAAACTGAAAATAATACTTTTTTCAGCTGGAATTGTTATGCATGACTGTAGGAGCAAAATAGGTAATATTGTATATTTGTATGTTTCCAATTCATGATGCATTTCAGTTGTATGTGTGTTTGCCACTAATCCCCTGTCAAGTGTGGGTACCCCCTCTACAGGCCAACGAAGAATACCGTTAAAAGGCATACATTCTCCAAGGCCTACGGGGAGTGAATTTGTTTCTCTAGTTTTAATGATCAGAATACGTTTTGGTATAATTTTCTTGACAAATAAGAATTTTAATGACAAATAAATGTACTATTAATTTTCAACTTGAATCAAACTCTAGACATTGGATTTGTATAAGAATTTTAATGACAAATAAATGTATTATTTATTTTCAACTTGAATCAAACTCTAGACATTAGATTTGTATGCATCAAGACTAACATTTCATCACTCTCCATTGTGATTAGAATGGAAATTGGAAATTGTATTTGGACAATTGTATTGGACAATTTAGCCATTACAATGACTGTATCCACCAAATATATTTCTAGCCACAATTAGTAGTCCATAAAAAATCAAAATGAAATCACTTCACATCAAATATCACAGTTAAAAACATATGATAGAATTGGTAATGGAAATGTTAACTGCCATGGTGCCTAAGAGTTAACATGCCATGGTGCTTTTGAATCCATCAAAGTTCTATAGTCAAGGGTTTTCACAATGTCAGACAGTAATGTGCAATTGCCATGATGTACAGTAATTACCATGCAATTATCCAAAACTTCTGACTAAAAAGTCAGGTCCTGATCTGGTCCTCAGAAATCATGTGTAATTAAATGTACTAATTTGTGTAACATGGTGTAATGGGATTATTTAAAATGGATATGGTTCATATTAAGAGTACAATGCTTTACACAATGCTTAGCATATTTATGTTTTCCCTTTCTGTAATGCATGATTTCCAGTGCTCTATTTGTGAGACTCAAATGTGTATGGGTTGATGATGGTCACTAGACTTGTTACTGAATGTTAAGGATTGAATTTGTTCTCATATCGGATGATAGTGATTGATACCAGACAGGGCTGTGCAGAGACCTTGATATTAATTTGTTCTGCTACTGACAAACCTTCGAACTGCAGTTGCCCCTTGCCCTGTCCCTGACCGTAAGAGATAACACATGCTAGCAACTATAAAGTAACCTACTACAGTTAGCAATGAGCATTCTGGAGGACCACACCCGTGCCCGCGAGAGGCCGCTTTGTCAAGCATCAGCTGTGTTCCTGCATTCAAGTGCTGTTTTCCTCACACAGCCCACACTCCCTTCTCCGGACAGGCAACACTACAGCTGCCAGTAGGAGGCAAGACGCCTTTTCAGAATCAAACCAGCGGCATGCCTACTCCCCGTTGCCACTAGTGATGGATTTCACATGACTGGGAAAACAGATATGCATCTGTTGGTCAAAAATACTTCTTTTTTTTAAGTAGAAAAAAAAAACGGTCAGTATCTGGTGTGACCACCATTTGCCTGGCGCGAGGAGGAGCGGGAGCAGGCGTGACAAAATCAAGTACAAGAGCCATGCAGATCAAAGAAAATAAAATATAAAAATAAAATTTAAAAAATCTGACTTTAGGGATCGGCTATAGTATGGACATTGTTTGCCCATGTGCATAGTGAGTGGAACAAGGTACAGTGCAGTAGCAGATTATAATTATATGAAAGTATATACACATTAGAAGTGTAGCAAGGTGACATAACTATTTAATTGGTCCGGTAGACTAAAGTGATTTCAGTGTGTACAGCCCAGGGTTCAGCTGGTGGAACAGTCTTGTGACTTGGGGGTAAAGGCTGGCTTTGAGACAGGTGGTCCGAGACTGGAAGTTGCCCCTCACTGCAGCGGATCCCTCTCCCCTGTGCGTCGCCTTCTACCGCCTTTATAATTGGAGGCCCCTTTCAGATAACCGGCAACCTGAATCAGGACCCCCATCTGTGGAATCCCGGGTTTCAGGGTTCTTCCGAATAGCTCCTATGAACAAAGAACATTGAGTTACATTTGAATCGCACATGGTCTTACACTTGAGTTTAAGAAATTACTTACACGTAGAGAAAACAAGTGTAAATGCACTTAAAATAAAAAATAAAAACAAACTTATTCCATCATGTAACCTTGCAATGGTTTCACTGTTGATGAACATTCTCACTTTTTGAGGGGAAAAATTGGTAAAGTTATTTATTATCCCAGGAATTAAGGCATCATGTCAACATCTACCCATCTGCGCAACAGATAGTCTACCGGACGCTCGAAATAAGGATGACAAACTGACCAAATTTGTTGACATTGAAGTCATGTGACAGTGCGCAAAGACAGGGTCAAGAAGAATGTCAGTGTGCAAAATCCAAACATGAGAGATTGCAGACTGTGGTGTAGTGGAGGGTCAGTTGAAGTCAGAAGTTTACATACAACTTAGTCAAATACATTTAAACTCAGTTTTTCACAATTCCTGACATTTAATCCTAGTAAAAATTCCCTGTCTTACAGTTGAAGTCGGAAGTTTACATAAACACACATACACAGGAGTCATTAAAACTCATTTTTCAACCACTCCACAGATTTCATGTTAACAAACTATAGTTTTGGCAAGTCGGTTAGGACATCTACTTTGTGAATGACACAAGTAATTTTTCCAACAATTGTTTACAGATTATTTCACTTATAATTCACTATATCACAATTCCAGTGGGTCAGAAGTTTACATACACTAAGTTGACTGTGCCCTTAAACAACTTGGAAAATTCCAGAAAATTATGTCATGGCTCTAGAAGCTTTGAGTCAATTGGAGGTGTACCTGTGGATGTATTTCAAGGCCTACCTTCAAACTCAGTGCCTCTTTGCTCGACATCATGGAAAAATTAAAAGAAATCAGCCGAGACCTCAGAAAAAAAATTGTAGACCTCCACAAGTCTGGTTCATCCTGGGAGCAATTTCCAAACGCCTGAATTTCCAAACGCCAAACGTCTGTACAAACAATAGTACGCAAGTATAAGCACCATGGGACCACGCAGCCGTCATACCGCTCAGGAAGGAGACGCGTTCTGTCTCCTAGAGATTAACGTACTTTGGTGCAAAAAGTGGAAATCAATCCCAGAACAAAAGCAAAGGACCATGTGAAGATGCTGGAGGAAACAGGTACAAAAGTATCTATATCCACAGTAAAACAAGTCCTATATCGACATAACCTGAAAGGCTGCTCAGCAAGGAAGAAGCCACTGCTCCAAAACCGCCATAAAAAAGCCAGACTATGGTTTGCAACTGCACATGGGGACAAAGATTGTACTTTTGGAGAAATGTCCTCTGGTCTGATTAAACAAAAGTAGAACTGTTTGGAATGAATGACCATTGTTATGTTTGGAGGAAAAAGGGGGAGGTTGGCTAGGCGAAGAACAACATCCCAATGATGAAGCACGGGGGTGGCAGCATCATGTTGTGGGGGTGCTTTGCTGCAGGAGGGGCTGGTGCACTTCACAAAATAGATGGCATCATGAGGAAGGAAAATTATATCGATATATTGAAGCAACATCTCAAGACATCAGTCAGAAAGCTTCGTCGCAAATGGGTCTTCCAAATGGACAATGACCCCAAGCAAAGTTGTGGCAAAATGGCTTAAGGACAACAAATTCAAGGTATTGTAGTGGCCATCACAAAGCCCTGACCTCAATCCTATAGAAACTTTGTGGGCAGAACTGAAAAAGTGTGTGCGAGCAAGGAGGCCTACACACTTGACTCAGTTACACCAGTTCTGTCAGAAGGAATGGGCCAAAATTCACCCATCTTATTGTGGAAAGCTTGTGGAAGGGTATCCGAAATGTTTGACCCAAGTTAAACAATTTAAAGGCATTGCTACTAAATACTAATTGAGTGTATGTAAACTTCTGACCCACTGGGAATGTGATGAAAGAAATAAAAGCTGAAATAAATCATTCTCTCTACTAAAATAAAGTGGTGATCCTAACTGAAAAACTGAGTTTAAATGTATTTGGCTAAGGTGTATGTAAACTTCCGACTTCAACTGTAGGTCAGTTAGGACCAGACCGGACCGGACCAGACCAGACAGACAGACAGACAGACAGACAGACAGACAGACATCACACACACACACACAAACACACACACACACACACACACACACACACACACACACACACACACACACACACACACACACACTTTATTGATCCCCAGGGGGAAATTTCTTGGTCAAGCAGCTACGAAAAACACAGGGCAGGTGCAAAATGCCTGAACGAAATATACAAAAGACAGATACACAATACAAATCTGGGGGAGCCAGTTTGAATGGGCCTGATACAGCTGATCAAATTAATAATAGTATTGTTATCTATAATTGACAGGTGCTATGCTTACGTTTGTCAGTAGAGGAGATGCTGGATCATCAGCCAGTACAAGCACAGACTCAGTTGATCCACATCCATCTATGTTATAAAGTACCTATCTATCTATTATGGAGACACCTGTCATCTATTACAGAAACAGCTGTCAAGTGGGGAAAAGATTACCAGGAGCTGGCTTTTATACTCAATCAAAAGCAAAGCTGTGTATTGTTTTTGCTATAAGTTATTTTCTAGAAAAGACTACAAAATAATAAAGGAAGGCGTGAATGACTGGTCAAATATCAACACCATTCTGAAAGACCATGAGGGTAGTCCTGAACACACAAACAATATGATTAAGTGGAGAGAACTTGATCGGCGCCTAAGTCGGGGACAGACTCTTGACCAGATACAAATGACAACTTTGGAGGCTGAAAAAAAGAGATGGTGGGATGTCCTTACACATTTAATAAGTATCACCCAGTCTCTGGCTGAAAGAAACCTAGTATTCAGGGGTTCATCAGACAAACTCTTCCAACCAGATAATGGAAACTTCCTAAAAGAGGTTGAATTACTGGCAGAATTTGACCCTGTTATGGAAAATCATCTCAGAAAAATGAAAGATGGAGAGACACATGCTCATTACCTTGGGAAGCGCACACAGAATGAGCTGGTACAGATTGTGAGTGACAAGATTCTGGAAGCAATAGTGACTCAAGTAAGAGGCTCAAAGTACTTCTCCAATATATTGCACTGTACACCTGACAGTAGTCACCAGGAGCAAATGTCCATTATTCTGAGAAGCATGGCTTTAAAGGGAAAGCCAGAGATCAAGGAGCACTTCCTCAGCTTTGTGAATGTTGAGGTTACAACAGGCTTGAATCTGTCCACTGTCATCTTAGATAAGCTGAACGAGCTGAATATTCCATTTGAAGATTGCAGAGGGCAAACTTATGATAATGGGGCCAACATGAAGGGCAAGCACCAAGGAGAACAAGCCAGACTGCTAAAAAAAAATACCAGAGCCGTGTTCGTCCCATGTGGAGCACATACTCTAAACCTTGTCATTGCAGATGCTGCCAAATCTTCAAAAGATGCAGTTGGGTTTCTTGAGCATGTGCAAAAGCTCTTCACCTACTTTTCAGCTGGCACACAAAGATGGAGTGTTTTGAAGAAACACATGAACATAACCGCAATGTCATGGAGTGACACAAGATGGGAGAGTAGGCTCCAAAGTGCTCATGTAATCAGGTATCAGGCTTCTGAGGTTCGGGAGGCATTACTGGAAGCCAGACAGATGATCAACGATCCTGTGGCCAAAGTGGAGGCACAAGCAATTGGGTCCTACCGCTTCTTGATTTGCTGTGTTGTATGGTGTGAGATACTAACAATGACAAACAAGGTGAACAAGCTCCTTCAATCCGCCTCAATGCAGTTGGATATTGCAGTGAATTTAATCTCAAATGCAAAGGCCTCCCTCACTACATACCGGGAAACTGGATTCTCTGAGGCCCAGACAACAGCCAAAAGCATTTGTGAAGAAATTAATGGGGAGGCGGTTCTGAAAGAGAAGAGACTAAGAAACAGCAAGAGGCATTTCAGCTATGAGGCTCCTGATGAACCAGTGACTGATGCACTGAAAAACTTTGACGTCAGCTACTTCAACATTGTGGTCGACTCTGCTGTGACATCCATGGATGAGAGATTTGAAACACTCAACCAGGTGAAAATATGGAGTGCTGCTCTCAGCACTGCCTCTCAGATGTCCAGTGAATCTTTAAAGGCTCACTGCATGGAAGTTGAAAACACTCTAACCTTCAGAGAAGAAGAGAAGAGAATGGATCTGGCACACGAGATTCAGAATTTACCTGATCTGCCATCACATAAGATGACTGCCTTTGAGCTTTGAGCTGCTTTCCTTTCTCTGTGAGGAAAAACCTGGAGGAACTCTATCCTAACCTTTGGATAGACCTACGAATTGCAGTCACTCTACCAGTAACAGTAGCATCGGCAGAGAGGAGCTTTTCAAAATGAAAGCTTATCAAAAGCTACCTGAGGTCTTCCATGTCACAGGAACATTTGAGTGGTCTGGCCATCATGAGCATAAATCATGATGTGGAGAAACACATGCAGCCAAAGCCTATAGGCTTATGTTTACATTGTATAATATTGTGAGGACTGGACTAATTACTAGGCAGCAGAGCCAAAGCTCAGTGTTATATTTTATTATTATCTACATTTTATATTTTCTACAATTTCATATTTATGTTAATATTAATATTCACTTCTCTTAAGATTCTATAGAAAATATTACAGTATTTTCAACAAATATTGTTCGTTTATACCTCATTCTGTTCTGTATAGGTCTACTTATTCTTAAACCGACAGATGGAGCAAACTGTTTTAAAGGAGGGAGGATTGTAGTGAGAGCACTGGGGTGTCAGGTGTGACTGTGTGGCAATGGCAAATGGTTTACATGGCTCACGGGTCAGGTAGGAGGGCCCAAGGGAGGTCAGGACCGGCTCTGTTTTTCAATGACACGTGTTTTGTAACTCTACAGTTAGAAGTGGTTTGCTGGTGTGCTGACAAGCTTGTAGCTTGATATGACAGCAAGTCCAATTATCAGAGATGACTGTTGAGGAACGGCCAAGCATGAAGCACTCTAACAACATACAGGGACATTAAAGTAAACAATGAATTAACGCTAGAGGAAAAAAAACATCTTCAACAGATATCCTAGTTGTTTGTGAAGTGTCAAGAGGAGAATTAAGACATACACATGTAGTCTATCACCTCTCTATGGAGAACAACTCCTTTGATATTATGGTATTTATCCGTTTGTGAAATGACCATCACAAACAGTCCATAATTGTCCAGTGTTGTGCTGCTCTTCACTCCGTTGTCAGTTTAGCCTACATTTCACTGATGTTAGTAGCATAAAGCATTTTTTATTTGTGTCCTTCAAGTCAGCTGTCAATGATCACCTTAGGCTGCTTTTCATAAAATTATTTATGGCGGTTTGATCGCGGGGAGGCACTAGTAATGTCTGCAGTTTTCGTTTTGTCTATTTGTTTAAAGTGTATTAGTCTATAAATAAATCTCATCTCGTCATCTCTCCCATGTCTTATTCGACTAGTATTTTTGAAAGTGTGAGGATAATAATTCAGCCATAGTTGTTCTGAAATGTTTATGGCTTGCCTACATTTTACTCCCTCCTCTGTTTAATATAACACACATACGTTCGTTTTTAATTTCGGTTGCCTGTCCTGAAGTGAAGTTTGTTCTATAGAAAGTATTTGACTCTGATGTGTGCCACAGAAAGTATTTTACTATTTTCTTGCCTGCCGAAATTCTCCACCCCGACACACTTCAGAATCATTTTGGTAGCTCATGTTGACAGTAGTGTGTCTCATTCAGTCTGTTTCACTGTACAATAATCACAATCGCACTATTTAAATGTTAACTGGAAGAAAAATGCGCAATATGTCATGATGCTCATACAATTGTATTTTCATGCAATATTTGTCTGATGCACTCGAACACGACTGAATATTCAACCACTGTCTCGGTCAGCCAGAGCTGGATGTGAACCAATGGAAGCTGTAGGTTACTAACAGAACGTTTTCACCGTCGCATTGTTTGTCCTTCGCAGCAGCTATAGTCTGCATTTTGCTCTCTCCACAAATCAAACAAAAGTCGCCGACCTATGATAAATAGTACTGTAGCGAGCTTGATCATTATCAATGTGAACATGTGTGAGCGACAGGCTGATCTGTATCACAATTACCTTCTGGAGATTGTTAGAAACAGCGTTATAATGTTCCAGATGAAATATGAAGAATAGTCACGTGACATTTGGCGTTTAAAAGCAATGACTTCCTTGTTTGCATTGTAGTGTAGCCTAGCTAGCCACAGTAGTAAGTAAAGTTAGACAATGAGTTTGAGGATATGTTTGTGTTTTCTCACTATTGTAGGGTCCGTGTATGCCTCTGGTGAGTCTGTTAATTTGTACATCAACCTTTTTGTGATGGTCCAAAGATCAGCCATGTTTGTCAGGGAGTTGGTCAACCATGGTTTGCCAGTGCTGTGATAAGATAATGTGTAAAACAATGAATATTAAGAATTTATTTGCACTTTGTGTGTTAGCTACCTAGCCAGCCAGTTTTAGAGGAATGATTCCATACACATTTTAAAATTACCTGCCAATATTCCATTCAAACAATGCAGTCAATCCACAGCCATACTGGCTCAAATCAGTTGATGATAATGGGACCCATGTCATCCAAAAATGTATACTTTTGACTCATCTGTCCATAGAACATTCTTTTTAAGAGTTTTGATGATAATCCAGGTGCTGTTTGGCAGACTTGAGTCAACTTTTTGGATGACATGGGTCCCATTTATGTCTTGGGAAAACCAAACTCTGCATTCCACAGTAAGAACCTTATACCAGTAGTCAAGCATGGTGGTGGTAGTGTGATGGTTCGGGGATGCTTTGCTTCCTCGGGACCTGGACGGCTTGCCTTAATAGAAAGAACCATGAATTCTGCTCTGTATCGGATAATTCTATAGGAGAATGTCAGGCCATCCATCTGTGAGCTGAAGCGCAGCTGGGTCATGCAGCAAGGCAATGATCCAAAACACACAATCAAGTCTACATGAAAATGGATAATAAGCAACAAATTGGAAGTTTTGGAATGGCCTAGTCAAAGTCTAGACCTATGCCTCCACTGCCATTTATTCTAATTAGACTGGTTTTGGATCTCTCCCTGACCAGGATGGCTGCCATGTTGGAACTTTGAGAGTTTATGACATATCCACTCTAGTAATTTAATAGGATTGCTAAGGGTCTAGATGTCAGAATTTGCAGCATGAGCTGTCAACAACACAAATCAGTCATGAACTGTAGCTATGACTATATTATTTATTCTAAAAGGATGTGGCAACTTTAGCCTAGAGCTTTGATATATTGTATCATTGTTTGTACAGTCGTGCCCAAAAGTTTTGAATGACACAAGTATTGGTCTCCAAAGTTTTCTGCCTCAGTGTTGATGATGGCAATTTGCATATACTCCAGAATGTCATGAAGAGTGATCAGTTGAATTGCAATTAATTACAAAGTCCCTCTTTGCCATGAAAATGAACTTAATCCCCAAAAAACATTTCCACTGCATTTCAGCCCTGCCACAAAAGGACCAGCTGCCATCATGTCAGTGATTGTCTCGTTAACACAGGAGAGAGTGTTGATGAGGACAAGGCTGGAGATCACTCTGTCATGCTGATTGAGTTAGAATAACAGACTGGAAGCTTTAAAAGGAGGGTGGTGCTTGAAATCATTGTTCTTCCTCTGTCAACCATGGTTACCTGCAAGGAAACACGTGCCGTCATCATTGCTTTGCACAAAAAGGGCTTCACAGGCAAGGATATTGCTGCTGGTAAGATTGCACCTAAATCAACCATTTATCGGATCATCAAGAACTTCAAGGAGAGAGGTTCAATTGTTGTGAAGAAGGCGTCAGGGCGCCCAAGAAAGTCCAGCAAGCGCCAGGACCGTCTCCTAAAGTTGATTCAGCTGTGGGATCGGGGCACCACCAGTGCAGAGCTTGCTCAGGAATGGCAGCAGGCAGGTGTGAGTGCATCTGCACACACAGTGAGGTGAACACTTTTGGAGGATGGCCTGGTGTCAAGAAGGGCAGCAAAGAAGCCACTTCTCTCCAGGAAAAACATCAGGGACAGACTGATATTCTGCAAAAGGTACAGGCATTGGACTGCTGAGGACTGGGGTAGAGTCATTTTCTCTGATGAATCCCCTTTCCGATTGTTTGGGCCATCCGGAAAACACCTTGTCCAGAGAAGACCAGGTGAGCGCTACCATCAGTCCTGTGTCATGCCAACAGTAAAGCATCCTCAGACCATGTGTGGGGTTGCTTCTCAGCCAAGGGAGTGGGCTCACTCACAATTTTGCCTAAGAACACAGCCATGAATAAAGAATGGTACCAACACATCCTCCGAGAGCAACTTCTCCCAACCATCCAAGAACAGTTTGGTGACGACAAATGCCTTTTCCAGCATGATGGAGCACCTTGCCATAAGGCAAAAGTGATAACTAAGTGGCTCGGGGAACAAAACATTGACATTTTGGGTCCATGGCCAGGAAACTCCCCAGACCTTAATCCCATTGAGAACTTGTGGTCGATCCTCAAGAGACGTGTGGACAAACAAAAACCCACAACTTCTGACAAACTCCTAGAATTGATAATGCAAGAATGGCCTGCCATCAGCCAGAAGTTAATTGACAGCATGCCAGGTCGGATTGCAGAATGTCTTGAAAAAGAAGGGTCAACACTGCAAATATTGACTCTTTGCATAAACTGTATGTCATTGTCAATGAAAGCCTTTGACACTTATGGAATACTTGTAATTATACTTCAGTGTACCATAGTAACCACTGACATAAAGATCTAAGAACACTGAGGCAACAAACTTTGTGGAGACCAATACTTGTCATTGTCAACATTTTTGGCCACGACTGTAGTAGTGCATTCGTAAATTATTCAGACCCCTTGACTTTTTCCATATTTTGTTACGTTACAGCCTTATTCTAAAATTGATTAAATAGTTTTTTTCCCGTCATCAATCGACACACAGTACCCCATAATGAAAAATCAAAAACAGGTTTTTAGACATTATTGCAAATGTAAACATTTTTATAAATAATGAAATATCACAATCTTGTTGGGTATGACGCTACAAGAATGATGGAGGCCACTGTGTTCTTGGGGACCTTCAATGCTGCAGAAATGTTTTAGTACCCTTCCCCAGATCTGAGCCTCAACACAATCCTGTCTCGGAGCTCTACGGACAATTCCTTTGACCTCATGGCTTGGTTTTTGCTCTGACATGCACTGTCAACTGTGGGACCTTTATATAGACGTGTGTGTGCCTTTCCAAATCATGTCAAATCAGTAGGATTTACCACAGGTGATCTCCAATCGAGTTGTAGTAACTTTTTAAGGATGATCAATCGAAACAGGATGCACCGGAGCTCAATTTCGAGTCTCATAGCAAAAGGTCTAAATACTTATGTAAATTAGGTATTTCTGTTTTTTATTTCTAATACATTTGATAAAATGTTGAAAAACCTGTTTTTGCTTTGTCATTATAGGGTATTGTGTGTATGTTGATTTATTATTTTTTTAAATGGAATCCATTATAGAATAAGGCTGTAAAGTAACAAAATGTGGAAAAAGTCAAGGGGTCTGAATATTTTCTGAATGCACTTGAATGATGCATTTTACTGTCAAGGCAACTAAACTGGTCAGTGTGTCAAGATAATATTTTATTGGTCTTTATGCATAGACTGTCAAATAATATTGAAAGATTAACTTTGAATATGCGTAATATGATTTAAATACAGTAGATTAATGATATTGTTATTTTTGTTTCCAGATGGCAGGTTCCGCTTTGCCTCCTATTATGGTAATCACATGGTTCTACAGAAGGCCCCAGAGAGGGCTGTGTTGTGGGGCTATGGACCCAATGATGCTGAGGTCACAGTCTTTCTATCAGGAGGACCAGTCACTAACAATTCACCTTCTGTCAGTGTGGCTGCTGGTGAGTTATCTGATCCCAGCAATGCCTTTAATTTAAGCTCTTGTCAAGCAATTTTTCTAACAAATGTTAACATCGTACTGTAAAGGTGACAGTGACATGTCTGTCAGAATGAGGAAAAGGCTATGAGGAAGTGTGAGGAACAAAAGCATATTGTTTGAAGGTAATTGTGCAAAGTGTCCCACTAAGCAAGTCAGTTAAGAACAAATTCTTATTTATAATGATGGCCAACCAAAAGGCAATAGGCCTCTTGCAGTGACACATCCATAACCTGAGCGGAAACCAGATTGCATACCAGAGAGAATACTATAGACATCAAGAAAGCCAGTCAGTTGATTATTGACAAGTTTTTCCAACACTTTTGAAAAACAGGGCAAAATAGAAGTTGGCCTATAACTGTTAGGATCATCTTGATCTCCCCTTTAAATAAAGGACAAAGCATGGCTGCCTTCAAGCAATGGGAACCTCTCCAGAGAGGAGAGACAGGCTTGGCGATGATGGGGGCAGCAACCTTAAAGAAGAAAGGGTCTAAACTATCTGGCCCAGATGTTGTTTTCTTTGGATCAAATTTAAGGTGCTCCTTTAGCCTCTCTGACTCAGTGACTGCCTGCAGGGAGAAACTTTGTAGCGGGGCAGGGGAAAAAGAGGGAGGCGCATCGGGGCTAGTCGCATTAGAAGGGGTGGGAGATAAAGAAATGTTTGATGGGCAAGGAGGTATGGCTGAGTCAAATTGGAATCCTGACTTAATGAAGTGGTTAGTAAAGAGCTCAGCCATGTGCTCCTTGTCAGTAACAACCACATCATCAACTTTAAGGGACTTGGGCAGCTGTGAAGAGGAGGGTTTATTCTCCAGGTCTTTAACCGTTTTACAGAACTTCTTGGGGTTAGACCCACAGAGAGAGAACTGCTCCTTAAAGTAACTAACTTACTTCTGAATAGTCTGAGTGCACTTATTTGTAATTTGCCTGAACAAGAGCCAGTCAGCCTGAGTATGCGTGTGCCGAGCTTTTTGCCAAATGGAATTCTTGAAGTGGAGTAACTCTGCCATATCACGGTCGAACTAGGGACTGAACCTGTTTTTAATTCTCATTTTCTTTATGGGGGTATGTTTGTTAACAATACCACAAAAAATATCCAAAAAGAAGGTCCAAGCGTCATCGACAGAGGGGATCAAGCTGATTCTATACCAATTTAGTTTTTTAGCAAGCCTCTATGACAAATCAGGACAGGTTGTTTCACTGAGCAGTCATTATGAACACAGGCTGTAAAACAGTGATCACTAAGGTCATTACAGAAAACACCAGACTGATACCTATCAGGATTATTTGTGAGGATAACATCAAGGAGAGAAGCCTTTTCTAGGTGTTTGTAGTCATACCTTGCAATGTACTGTACAGTGCATTTGGAAAGAATTCAGACCACTTTTCCATATCGTTACGTTACAGCCTTATTCTAAAATTGTTTTGTTCCTCATCAATCGACACAATACCCCATAATGACAAAGCAAAAACTAAGGTATTACTGCTTTATACATTTGCAAACATTTCTAAAAATCTGTTTTCGTTTTGTCATTATGGGGTATTGTGTGTAGATTGAGGAAATGTTTTTATTTAATCAATTTTAGAATAAGGCTTTAACAAAATGTGGAAAAGTGGTCTGAATTCTTTCCAAATGCACTGTATTGAAGACATAAGCGTAACCTTCACTGATCCATAGTGTTGGATCTCTTCCCAGGGATATGGAGGGTGACCCTAGACCCAACAGACGCTGGTGGTCCCTACAACGTGACTGCAGTCCTCCAGAACAACCACACAATAACTCTCACAGACGTACTGTTTGGGGATGTCTGGCTGTGTGGGGGACAGAGCAACATGGCTTTCACAACTTCTCAGGTGAGTACGGCATGATTCCAAAGATTACCTCTGAGAAAGTATACTCTGCAACGTTAATATAAGTGAGTCAGCATAGTTTTAATACATTTACATTTTAGTTTTTTAGCGGACGCTCTTATCCAGAGCGACTTATTACAGTATTGAGTGCATACATTTTCATACTGGTCCCCCTTCAGAATCGAACCCACAACCATGGCATTGCAAGCGCCATGATTTACCATTATGCCATTGTTATGTCTTGTCCTCAAGGTGTTCAATGCATCAGAGGAGTTAGCTCTGGCCTCCAAGTTCCCTCAGGTGCGGATCTTTATGGCCGCCTTGGAGCAGAGCTACACTGAGCTGACCGACTTGGCTGGAGTGGAGTTGCCCTGGTCTGTCCCCACAGCAAGTATGAACAGGCTCCACGCAGTCTCTAATATTAGCTCAATTACATGTGAAATGTCATGTAAATGGTAGCTGAATTAGTAATGACTAGATGGGAAATAGTATCAATACATTTTGTTGATGGGTATTCATCTTAACCCTCCTTAACAGAGTTGCTGGGGGGTGGGGATTTCAAGCACTACTCTGCAGTGTGCTGGATGTTTGGGCGCCACTTGTACAAGAAGCTTAAGTACCCCATTGGCCTAGTGACGTCCTGCTGGGGAGGCACACCTGTAGAGTCATGGTCCTCCCCACGAGCACTCAAACACTGTGGCCTGGACAGTATTAACAGGTAAGTGTACAGGAACCCTAGAGCTTTACTCTTGCAATAAAGATCATTGTTAAGTATGCTACTTCTGCAATTATTGAAAATGTCTTAAGGATTGTAGATGGGTAGACTAGTGAATATTTGTAGTCTTTCTTTTGGACAAAGTTAACGTGAGCATTGTTACAGAAATATGCAGGTAGCATGAACCTTAAGATATCCTCTAACCTAAGGTACTTGATATCAGTTGGCCTATGTCCTGTTCTTTTCACCCAGGTTTCCCATGTCATATTCACCTTCAATGTATTTGTCTGTGTGGACTAACTCTGTGTTGTGGAATGCCATGATCCATCCACTTCTCAACATGACCCTCAAAGGAGCTATCTGGTACCAAGGTAAAACAGCTTGGAGTCACATCTGTTTTCTCCCAGCTTTGAGCATACAGTAACAGCATAGAAACTGAAGACATTAACAACATGTCTGACCTCTGACATGGCCCCTGTGATAGGCGAGTCCAATGCAGACTACAATCAGAAGAAATACTCCTGTTCCTTTCCCTCCATGATTGATGATTGGAGGATGGCTTTCCACCAGAGCTCAGGGGGGCAGACGGCACCAGACTTCCCCTTTGGATTTGTACAGGTACTGACTAACCAACTACGACACCTAATCCCCTGTGAATGTATCTCACATAATAGCAATCACTACATTGCTTTGACACCAGACTTTCCCTTTGGATGTACACAGAGAGCTAATATTAATAATGTGCATGTCATTCTCTCCTGGCTCAAATTGGAGGAGAGATTGACTTCATCACTACTTGTATTGATATGTTGAATGCACCAAACTGTCTGTTTGAACTACTGGCGCACAGCTCGGACACCCATGCATACCACACAAAACATGCCACGAGGTCTCTTCACAGAACTCTATTCCACATCAAGTAACTGATGCAAGCAGTAGAATCAGATATATAAAAAAAAAGATACAAATACACCTTATAGAACAGCGGGGACTGTGAAGCAACAATATCATAGGCACAGACATATGCATACACACGATGTATCACACCAGGATGTGTTACCAACGGCTGCTTATGCTGTTACATTGACCCTGTCTATATATTTGTCCTCAGCTTTCTACGTATAGAAAGGCCTCCTTAACTGAAGGATTTCCAAACATACGCTGGCACCAGACTTCAGACTATGGCTTTGCTCCCAACCTGCGTATGAAGAACACATTCATGGCCGTTGCTATGGACTTAGGAGATGAAATGTCTCCTTATGACAGGTAAGTAACATTCATAGAATGGATACCACAGTATTCAATATGCGTGTACTCTTCTAAAAAGTTCACATATGAATACTGTGAGAACACAAGGCTACGTTCCAATATCGATACTAGCATACCACTTAGGATGCATGCATTGCTTCCTTCTAAGTGGTATGCTAGTTAGGGCAGGGACGATACCCATATCGCAATATTTTTTCCGATGACAAAAATGAAAACACGAAGCAGACCTTTTTAAAAACCTGCTGTATGTAAAATAGTGTGCTATAGCGTGAAAAATAAATGTTACTTGACTACATAATGACGTTTGTTTCCAACATTAGGGCTGTGTTTTCCTAAAGAAGTTAAATCTTCTGTTTTGCTTTGCTGCCACGATACTAACAAGTATTGCGATACTGGTATCGTTCCTAAGCTAGTGTTGGTATTAGAATGTGGAACAAAAGGTTTACTAGTGACTTTGTTCCAGTATCCATCCCCGGGACAAGCAGGACGTGGCCTACAGACTGTCTCTAGGGGCGAGAGCTGTGGCTTATGGGGAGAAGGGTGTGTCATTCCAGGGGCCTTTTCCTAACCGGGTCCTGGTCAATGACCAGTATATCACTGTTTCCTATGACCAGAGAGTGTCTGTCACTCAATCCAAAGATATCTTTCAGGTAAGTCTGATGGCTGTAGTTGTAATGTGTACTACTAATGTATAGGGTAGCAGTTAGGTTAGTGTTTGGCTGGTAACCAAAAGGTTGCTTGTTTGAATACCCGATCGGACAATGTGAAAAATCTGTTGATCTGCCCTTAATCAAGGCACTTAACCCTAATTTGCCCCAGTGGCACCGCACTACTATGTCTGACCCTGTAAAACAAGACATTCCGCTGCACCTATCCGGTGTGTCACAGTACAACATAACTCAATTCCAATTTATTTATAAACCCTTTTTACATCAGCCAATGTCAAAGTGCTATACAGAAACCCCAAACAATGCAGAAGCACGGTGGCTAGGAAAAACTCCCTAGAAAGGCAAAAACCTAGGAAGATATTGTTGTTGTAGTGTTTCTACCGACCATTAACAGATTTAGCTGGATGAACTGGGTCTGAATTATTTATTTGTTATTGTGTCAGCAGCTCGGCATGTTGTCATGCAGGCTTTACCACCTTGCTAAAAGAAAAGTGTCAGGGTAAAAGATTTCTTAACCAGACCGTTTCTTCCTCAGATTTGCTGCTCAGTGGTGAGGGCACCCTGTGACTCTCTTTCACTGTGGGTCCCAGCTCCCATACTGCAGTGGGGCGTTCGTGTCGTCCAAGTGTCCACCACTAACTGTTCCATGAACAATGTAGCCGGCCTGCGCTACGCATGGAGGGACTGGCCTTGTGACTTTAAGGCATGTCCGGTTTACAGTGCTGATGGGGTTCTACCTGCACCTCCCTTCACTCTCAACCGCTGGCCAGGCACGCAGTGAGACGGGATTAGTCCTCCATAATGGGTGGGACATTTTGTATTTGAATTATACAATGACCAATGATTGCTAATCACCATTAACTTCTACTATTTGATGATCAATTATAGTAAAATGTAATAAAGGGTTTTATTGAAATGCCAGGCGTAGTCCATTTACATTGTCCACCAAATCAACTATAGTTAAGCAATAAGGCAGGGGGGGTGTGGTATATGGCCAATGTGTTCTTAGGCACGACGCAACACGGAGTGCCTGGACACAGCCCTTAGCCGTGGTATATTGGCCATATACCACAAACCCCCAAGGTGCCTTAATGCTATTATAAACTAGTTACCAATGTAATTACAACAGTAATGTTTTGTCATACCCGTGGTATACTGTCGGGTATGCCAATCATTCAGGGCTCGAACATCCCAGTTTATAGTACTAAGTACACAGTGCTACGGGGCCAACTTGATGCTCTTCACAAATACCTCGTTTCCACCAAAGAACTGGTTCGGAACTGGTGCTGGTTCAAAGTTGGTTTAAAGTTGGTTCAACTTGCGAACCTTCTCAGAACCTGTTTGTTTTTCCACTGACTAGAGAGCCCAGCGAACGACGTCATTACGTCACTGTGTACATCGCCATACGTCTTAGCTTTCCCAGAAACGCTTGCGCCAACTTCAAGCATAACAGTTACAATGGCGGACTACATAGTCTTTCTGCAAATGTTTCTCCTGGCTTTGCGATCCTATATTGGGATCAGAAGAAGACGTTTAGAACACATTTGTGCTGCTCGTCTGGATTACTATAGACGGAGGTTACGTTCGAGAAGGGTAATTATGGTCACAATAACCCCGCCCCCCCCAACGTAAGCATGACGTGGTAAAAGAACGGTTGTAGTCCAGCAAAGAGTTGGTGCCGCTTTGGAACCAATTTTCCTGGCCGAGAACCGGTTCTTTGGCTGTCGAAACACAAAACTGGTTCGCGAGTAGGCACCGGCTCCCAAAATGCTTTGGTGGAAAAGGGTTAATAGAAACCTGCAGAGGGCGATCAGATCAACTGCTGCTTTCACATGATCACAACAATGTACATTGCTCCTTGAAATGGAAGAGAACATGATTCTGTAGTCTCCTCTTCCTGGTTCCTTTTAGAACCTTATGAATGTCAGTGCCGACGCAACTGGTCCTGTAACATGAGTTCTATTGAGAACCTCCACACAGGCGTCCCCAGGCTTTCTTGAGCAGTGGTGTAGTGGAGGGTAAATGCCATTTATAAAAGGTTTGCACAAGCAATTACCCACCTATCACAGATAAATGCATTGAAAATATATGGAGCGTTACTTTATTAACCGCGAAAGGAGATCACCACTTTTTTCTTTGTCTAGAGGTTGAAGAGGAATGGATCAGTGGCTGAAGTAAGATGTAGAAAGTTGCAGGGTGGGTGAGCTCAGAAGATGCTGGTGAGAGGAACCAGGGGACTGAGGAGTTAGGCCTGGGGAAAGAAGATGATTGAGTGGTTGAAATCAGATCTTGACTGTGGATAGCTGACCCATAATACCATTGCTCTCTATTTTCGCTGGCATTCAACTTCAGATAAACAAAGGCCAATATATACTAAGTTCTGAGCCTAGGGGGTACAGGTAGGTAGGTAGGTAAAGACCTAGGGGGTACAGGTAGGTAGGTAAAGACCTAGGGGGTACAAGTAGGTAGGTAAAGACCTAGGGGGTACAAGTAGGTAGAGAAAGTGTGGCAAACTACTCAACCTCACCTGCTAGATTGTGCTCCACACTGATGCTATCATCAAAGCCCTGGTGTCTCTGATAGGCCTCAAAGTTGACCGAGGCATCGTCCTCAGACAGGCTGTGTGGAACCTGGCCATCGCCTTGACGACACACCTCGAAACGGATCCACTGATAACTACAGGGACATATCACACCAATAAGCAACACATAAGTCACTCAGCTACATGTATTTTAGCAGATATGAGAGAGTATAATTAAAGGTCAGTTCATCTGAATTCAGGAAATGCATCAATTGCAATTTCCAAAGATAATGTGCAATTAATTTCCTGTGAGGTAGATGACATTATACTTGAGTACTAGAGACGCACTTGCTGCACTTGCGTGCTCCTGGGCAGCTCTGGATCAGGTTCTGGATGGTGGGGTGGGAGAAGCCAAAGAAGTCTGCTCCCGAAGGCACAATGGGGGCCACCGGTTTAGACCTGTAGGGGTATAGATGTAAGATATGAGAGAAAAGTAATATAATGAAATGCATCCACGGATTCTATAAGCCAGTCTGAACAGCAAGCAGGTACCTTAGAGCACCAATGGCCTTCAGCAGGTTGGAATGGCAGGTGAGGGCAGAGGAGGCAGCTATGGCATTCTGAGGGTCTTCCTCAGGCACTATCTCAAACTGTGGGGGGGGGGGGGGGGGGAGATGTTCTGATAAGGAAAACACTTCTTGCAAGCACATTCATAAGCTGTCTCACAGCACCTCGTCAATTGACTTACTTAGCACTTGACTTCATGTTTAATAGCTCCATTAGTGCAAGTATACCTGTGGGCCACCACCCCCGTCCTTAATCTGGCAGGTGTAGAGGCACTGCTGATCAGGGCTCTTCATGCTGGCGAAGAAGCGTGTGCTACAGAAGCCCACTGGGTAGATGGCACACTGGTCATGGAACAGCATCCTGTCTGTGATGATCTGGAACAGTGAAGGACATCATTCATTATTCTCTAGCCACTAATCTGAGAACAGTCATGGGCTGTGTCACAACAGTCTTAAATAGCCTCTCCTGGCCTCGTTTCATGAACACTGATCCTGACCGACATAAGTGAGGGCAAGATGGTGGAAATCTGTTCAGTGCTTTCAACAGAGTGGTCATGCAAGTGAGGAGACAAGGAAAGGAGAACCATGTAAGATAATTTGGTCAGTGTTTATACAGAGAAAAATGTGAGGCGTAGTAAGTATGAGTTGAGACACAGACCTCCCCTAGACTGTATACAGTCAGACCCCCCAGTACTATGGGGAAGACAGGACGTCCTGAGGAGTCCAGAGCGATGGGCTGAACCAGCTTACGAGACCCCCCGTCAGCAAGCTTCCGCTTTTTCGACATTCTTTTGGGATCTGAGGAAAATGTAATTTATAGAGTCATAAAGAAAATACTGGAAGACCAAAAACATAGTGCTACCCATCACCACAAGAATCTGTCTTATCTACAGGTAGGCTGGTATGAACATGGCTCTACCCACAATCCTCTTTTCCATTGTCCCTGCCTCGTTCCTTCCTGGGCTTCTTAGGAAGGCCCTCCTCTGCCCCAGAGGTACCAGGGGCCAGGTTATGACCCCCAGGCAGGACTGGTGCTCCCGTTGGGCCGGAGCTGAAGGTCACAGGGGGGTGAGAGATGGTACTGGCAGCGGTGAGCAGCTCCCCCTCTGACACAGACTGGTACTGCAACAGGGATTTCAGTAAGAACCTGGAAAACAAAGCACAAGAGATATCTGATAAGGCAACAAAAACAGTTTTCAAAGTACCTGTCAATTAGTGTCTGAAAGTTAACAGTTAAGGGGAAGGTATTGTCGTATGCATAGCCATAAGTGTACTCACCTGCGCTCCTCTTTTGCTCGCACAAACTTCTCCTCCAAGTGGGCAACTTCATCACAGAGAGCCGCATTCTCCTGTGGGTTATATACCATGTGACTTCAGCCCTCAGCTTATAATACCATAGTCTACCACACATCTCCAACATTTCTCTTCCATACATCTAAGTGTAATGGGGGAAGCATGTAGCTTCTGAACACATTGTGTTACAGAAATAACTTAAATAATACTGATTCAAGTGATTGTCTTTATGTAGACTTTACTCACAAATATCATAGCCCGTGCTGCTTTGCGTAGTCTGACGTACTTCAGTCGGTACTTTTCGTTCGGATTCTTGCGTGGGCCTTTCTTGGTCTTGGGCCTGGTTTCAGAGAGACCAGTGGGGGAGGGGAAGGGAGGCAGAGAGGCTGCAGAGCCCGAGCTGGAGAAGGTTGACTGGGGGGGAGACCCCATGAAGGACTGGGTGGTGAAGGACTGTACAGCCTGCTGCCCCTCGTCATCTGTCTGTAGATGGAGAGACCCAACTCAGTGGGCATTGCATCATAACACCACATTCAAATACTAGTGGCCACGATACACATCATATGATTGTGCATACAATGACAATGTTATGTGGATGAGGTATATCTGGAAAAGTAACTGATGCAACTCAAAATGAAAACTGTGACATAGCAAAGTAACACAGCTACAATGACTATATAAAGGACAAATGGAATAATGCACTGTCCTGAATGTCTATATTTGTCAGATCAGCAGTGATAGAATTGAACTAAAGGGATTTCTTCTGACATCCTTTGCATAATGATAACTTACCAACAGTGCAAAGACTCCATTTCTGTTCTCAATCCTCTTGAATCTCCTGCTGCCTTTCTGTGTCTGTAACATAGTGGGATACTGAGGCCAAGGCTAGGTGTTGGGGAACTGACAAATGTCTTAAGGGTGGGTCTCACTGTTTTAACTTTGAATGACTAACATCTAGCCTATGTTAACTGCTACTTAGAGAGTTTCATGTTAAAATGTTCTAGTCCTGGCAAACTGTCGCAGAGAGAGCACTGTTCCATTTTCTTTGGTTCAAGGCACAGGCCTTTGATGTGCAAACCTGTCCTATGTTCAACTAAATGGCCTTTCCTTCAATAATAAAAGGAAGAGAAAAGCAACAGAGTGAAATGATAACATGCAGAAAGCAAAAAAATGCTGATTTCTAATACTGAAATATCCACTTCGATAATGTACAACACAAAAAAATGAAATAAAGTGAAAGGCTTAATTTTAGTGGCCTTGGTGTGGAGTCAATTGGAGCACAGCAAAGAAAATGGAGATGCTATGAGCTTTGGGCCCATCACAGTCATTGAAGTGTCTCACTCATTAGCCTTACCTCACGGTACATGACAGCTTCAAGGCTCGACTTCGCACTGTCCAGAAATAGAATACAAATGTGGTTATGGACAGTTGAGGAATGATTACTGTGAATATCATGCTGTTGATCTATCGGGAATGTTTTTGAAAGTTTAAAATACGTTGTTTTTTTTTTATGGATGCAGTTGACTGTAGATGGGAAGAGTTTGTCTTATGAATTGATTATGTTGTATACTTGGACTGAACCAATCCCCTGTCAATGATTTGCTGTTTGATCTCCTTGATGTGCATTGGGCGTCCAGCTGCCTCCAGTACAATCTGGGAAAAGAGCAGACTGTTGTATTGCTGCTGTATTTCACTGACAGACAGCAAATCAAATTTTACATGTGAACATGGTACATACAGTGCATTCGGAATGTATTCAGACCCCTTTTTACACATTTTGTTACGTTACAGCCTTAGTCTAAAATTGATTAAATAAAAATGTTCCTCAAAAATACACACAATACCCCATAATGTTAAAGCGATGTATTAAAAAATTTAAACAGAAATACCTTGTTTACATGAGTATTCAGACCCTTTTCTATGAGAGCTCAGGTGCTTCTACAACTTCAGTCCAAAATAAATGCAATTGGTTGGACATGATTTGGAAAGGCACACACACCTGATTATATAAGGTCATACAGTTGACTTTGCATGTCAGAGCAAAATCTAAGCCATGAAGTTGAAGGAATTGTCCGTAGAGCTCCGAGACAGGATTGTGTCAAGGCACAGATCTAGGGAAGGGTACCAAAAAATATCTGCAGCATTGAAGGTCCCCAATAACACAGTGGCCTCCATCATTCTTAAATGGAAGAAGATTGGAACCACCAATACTCTTCCTAGAGCTGGCCACCTGAGCAATCGGGTGAAAAGGGCCTTGGACAGGGAGGTGACCAAGAACCCAATGGTCACTGACCGAGTTCCAGAGATAAAGGGTAGAGCTGCCGCCTTCAAGGAGCGGGACTCTAACCCGGACGCTTATAAGAAATCCTGCTTCTCCCTCAGACAGGCAAAGCGCCAAAACAGGACTAAGATTGAATCGTACTACACCGGCTCCGATGCTCGTCGGATGTGGCAGGGACTGCAAACTATTACAGACTACAAAGGGAAGCACAGCCGCGAGCTGCCCAGTGACACGAGCCCTCCAGACGAGCTAAATCACTTCTATGCTCGCGTCGAGGCAAGCAACACTGAGGCATGCATGAAAGCATCAGCTGTTCCGGACGTCTGTGTGACCACACTCTCCGTAGCCGACGTGAGTAAGAACTTTAAACAGGTCAACATTCACAAGGCCGCTGGGCCAGACGGATTACCAGGACGTGTACTCAGAGCATGCGCTGACCAACTGGCAAGTGTCTTCACTGACATGTCCCTGATTGAGTCTGTAATACCAACATGTTTCAACTGTGCCCAAGAACACTAAGGTAACCTGCCTAAATGACTACAGACCCGTAGCACTCACGTCTGTAGCCATGAAGTGCTTTGAATGGCTGGTCATGGCTCACTAACACCATTATCCCAGAAACCCTAGGCCCACTCCAATTTGCATAACGCTTAAACAGATCCACTGATGATGCAATCTCTATTGCACTCCACACTGCCCTTTCCCACCTGGACAAAAGGAACTCCTATGTGAGAATGCTATTCATTGACTACAGCTCAGCGTTCAACACCATAGTGCCCTCAAAGCTCATCACTAAGCTAAGGATCCTGGGACTAAACACCTCCCTCTGCAACTGGGGGCCCCGACAAAGCCTATTCCCCCTCAGGAGACTGAAAAGATTTGGCATGGGTCCTCAGATCCTCAAAAGGTTCTACAGCTGCAACATCGAGAGCATCCTGACTGGTTGCATCACTGCCTGTTACAGCAACTGCTAGGCCTCCGATCGCAAGGCACTACAGAGAGTAGTGCGTACGGCCAAGTACATCACTGGGGCAAATCTTCCTGCCTTCCAGGACCTCTATACCATGTGGTGTCAGAGGAAGGCCCTGAAAATTGTCAAAGATTCCAGCCACCCCAGTCATAGACTGTTCTCTCTGCCTCCGAATGGCAAGCGGTATTGGAGCACCACGTCTAGGTCCAAAAGGCTTCTCAACAGCTTTTAGCCCCAAGCCATAAGACTCCTGAACAGGTAATCAAATGTCTACCCGGACTATTTGCATTGTGCCCCCCCTTTTACACTGCTGCTACTCTCGGTTTATCATCTATGCATAGTCACTTTAACTATACCTACATTTGAAGTTGGAAGTTTACATACACTTTAGGTTGAAGTAATTAAAACTCATTTTTCAACCACTCCACAGGACTTCATGTTAACAAACTATAGTTTTGGCAAGTTGGTTAGGACATCTACTTTGTGCATGACATAAGTAATTCTTCCAACAATTGTTTACAGACAGATTACTTCACAATTCCAGTGGGTCAGAAGTTTAGATACACTAAGTTGACTGTGCCTTTAAACAGCTTGGGAAATTCCAGAAAATTATGTCATGGCTTTAGAAACTTCTGATAGGCAAATTGACATCATTTGAGTCAATTGGAGGTGTACCTGTGGCTGTATTTCAAGGCCCACCTTCAAACTCTTTGCTCGACATCATGAGAAAATCAAAAGAAATCAGCGAAAAATTGTAGACCTCCACAAGTCTGGTTCATCCTTGGGAGCAATTTCCAAACACTTGAGGGTACCACATTCATCTGTACAAACAATAGTACGCAAGTATAAACACCATGGGACCACACAGACGTCATACCGCTCAGGAAGGAGACGTGTTCTGTCTCCTAGAGATGAACGTACTTTGGTGCGAATAGCGCAAATCAATCCCAGAACAACAGCAAAGGACCTTGTGAAGATGCTGGAGAAACAGGCATAAAAGTATCTATATCCACAGTAAAACCAGGCCTATCGTTTTTTTTGACATAACCTGAAAGGCTGCTCAGCAAGGAAGAAGCCACTACTCCAAAACCGCCATCAAAAAGCCAGACTACGGTTTGCAACTGTACATGGGGACAAAGATCTTACTTTTTGGAGAAATGTCCTCTGGTCTGATGAAACAAAAATAGAACTGTTTGGCCATAATGACCATCGTTATGTTTCGAGGAAAGAGGGGGACGCTTGCAAGCCGAAGAACACCATCCCAACCGTGAAGCACGGGGGTGGCAGCATCATGTTGTGGGGGTGCTTTGCTGCAGGAGGGACTGGTGCACTTCACAAAATAGATGGCATCATGAGGAAGGAAAATGATGTGGATATATTGAAGCAACATCTCAAGACATCAGTCAGGAAGTTAAAGCTTGGTCGCAAATGGGTCTTCCAAATGGACAATGACCCCAAGCATACTTCCAAATTTGTGGCAAAATGGCTTAAGGACAACAATTGGGGTGGCCATCACAAAGCCCTGACCTCAATCCTATAGAAAACATGTGGTGCATGTAAACTTCTGACCCACTGGGAATGTGATGAAAGAAATAAAAGTCAAAATAAATAACTACTTTTATTCTGACATTTCACATTCTTAAAATAAAGTGGTGATCCTAACTGACCTAAGACAGGGACTTTTTACTAGGATTAAATGTCAGGAATTGTGAAAAACTAAGGTTAAATGTATTTGGCTAAGGTGTATGTAAACTTCCGACTTCAACTGTACATGTACATATTACCTCAATTAGCCCGACTAACCGCACATTGACTTTGAGTGGCCCAGACTTGAACCCGATCAAACATCTCTGGAGAGACCTGTAAATAGCTGTGCAGCGACTATCCCCATCCAACCTGATAGAGCTTGAGAGGATCTGCAGAGAAGAATGGGAGAAACTCCCCAAATACAGGTGTGCCAAGCTTGTTGCGTCATACCCAACAATACTCAAGGCTGTAATTGCTGCCAAAGGTGCATCAACAAAGTACTGAGTAAAGGGTCTGAATACTTATGTAAATGTGATATTTCAGTTTTGTATTTAATACATTTGCACAAACATTTTTTTTTTTTAATAAAGCTGTAACGTAACAAAGTGGAAAAAGTCAAGGGGTCTGAATACTTTCTGAATGCACTGTACAGTAGCCTACAGACAGTGCTGTGTTAAAAACACACTACCTGTGCAGCATCAAGCCATGTGAGATTGGGCTTGTCTGCGACATCGTTTGGCGGTTCACTGTGGAAAGATTATAAATAGGCTTATTCATATTTAGGTAGACCTAGTTTAAGACAAGGCAATTACATATTCAAGTTAGAGGCTTATCCTTATGTCGTACTAGCAGAAAGACCCAACATTATCTTTCCGGTGTAGGGGCAGCCTATTTGTCCTCCAACAAACAACAGAATGAGGATGTGTGTGTGCATGCTGTTCCTTTGGCATTGTTTACCTCTCTAGAGCCTCGGCAGCTCCTGCCAGGCTGGCCATGTTGTCCAAGGCAGGGAAGAGAGAGTAGTTTCCCTGTCCGTCTGGCTCCATCTCGGACTCAAAGTTGGACAGTGGGTTCAGTGGGTCCATAGGTGAGAGAGGAGTTCCTGTGGTCTGGTTTCTGCTCGTTGAGGGCTGGAAGAAAACGAAGACACACATCCATGAATGTTTCATTACATAGCTACTGCCTGGGAAAATAAGAAGAGGCATGAGGATGTTTTGGAAATTAGGTCGCCTTAGGTCATCGGCGCATGCGCAGCTACTACTAGCTAGTTTGCTATCAATCGATGATCGCAGGCGAGAGGTTTGTATTTAAATTTAAATTTAAAAATGTAACCTTTATTTAACTAGGCAAGTCAATTAAAAACACATTCTTATTTACAATGACGGCCTACAGCGGCCAAACTCGGACGACTCTGTTCGCCGCCCAAACACGGCCGGTTGTGATACAGTCTGGATGTAGGAGGTAGATAACTCGGCAGTTTATGCGAATTAATGTTTGTACGAGTATTCGTTATATTTTCAAAAAGCTTACCCCACTGTCAATTCGTGCTCGCGCTTGCTCTTTTCCGTGAATCATCGGAGAACCCTGAAGCACGTCTTCGCTCGTCTCCATTGCATTGTTTACATAACTTACACGTTGCAACAAAAGCTTGACGCTAGCAAACAAACACTTTTCCAGGAGAATATGTTTGTTTCTAATCTCAACAATTTCTATGATGAAAGGTTGGCAAAATCCATCAAGTACCACCCAACGCGTTGTGCAGTCGACTTGTTTTCACCGCCTGAACCATTTCAGGAAATTACGCTTCGGAGGTATTAAAACGAGCACCATGCCTTTCCTGTCTTACCGGCTGTCTTTATGAAATTACTTTGTTAGATTTGGGAAATGTAGTTCTTTATACAGCCTGTTGTCAACAGCTGATGTTCTCAAATATACTGTATATATAGGTGTGAACTTAGCATGAGCTTCGTTCACAATAATACTTAACAATATTTTAATCAATGTATTTAATGTTGGTAAATGTTTTATCAATTAATATCTTGACTCTCGCTCTCTGACAACACATATGATGAAATGACAAACAACAAATGCCAGCAGCTTCCTGCCAATTCCCGAAGGCACAGTAGACACGTCAAGACTGTCCACAGAAGCAATCAATCAATCAGATTCCAAACTCTCCACCATGGCCAAGACCAAAGAGCTGTCCAAGGATGTCAGGGACAAGATTGTAGACCTACACAAGGCTGGAATGGGCTACAAGACCATCGCCAAGCAGCTTGGTGAGAAGGTGACAACAGTTGGTGCGATTATTCGCAAATGGAAGAAACACAAAAGCACTGTCATTCTCCCTCGGTCCGGGGCTCCATGCAAGATCTCACCTTGTGGAGTTGCAATGATCATGAGAACAGTGAGGAATCAGCCCAGAACTACACGGGAGGATCTTGTCAATGATCTCAGGGCAGCTGGGACCATAGTCACCAGGAAAACAATTGGTAACACACTACGCTGTGAAGGACTGAAATCCTGCAGCGCCCGCAAGGTCCCCCTGCTCAAGAAAGCACATGTACAGGCCCATCTGAAGTTTGCCAATGAACATCTGAATGATTCAGAGGAGGACTGGGTGAAAGTGTTGTGGTCAGATGAGACCAAAATTGAGCTCTTTGGCATCAACTCAACTCGCCGTGTTTGGAGGAGGAGGAATGCTGCCTATGACCCCAAGAACACCATCCCCACCGTCAAACATGGAGGTGGAAACATTATGCTTTGGGGGTGTTTTTCTGCTAAGGGGACGGGACAACTTCACCGCATCAAAGGGACGATGGATGGGGCCATGTACCGTCAAATCTTGGGTGAGAACCTCCTTCCCTCAGCCAGGGCATTGGAAATGGGTTGTGGATGGGTATTCCAGCATGACACTGACCCAAAACACACGGCCAAGGCAACAAAGGAGTGGCTCAAGAAGAAGCACATTAAGGTCCTGGAGTGGCCTAGCCAGTCTCCAGACCTTAATCCCATAGAAAATCTGTGGAGGGAGCTGAAGGTTCGAGTTGCCAAACGTCAGCCTCGAAACCTTAATGACTTGGAGAAGATCTGCAAAGAGGAGTGGGACAAAATCCCTCCCGGGATGTGTGCAAACCTGGTGGCCAACTACAAGAAACGTCTGACCTCTGTGATTACCAACAGGTTTTGCCACCAAGCACTAAGTCATGTTTAGCAGAGGGGTCAAATACTTATTTCACTCATTAAAATGCAAATCAATTCATAACATTTTTGACATGCGTCAAATTCTTTTGTTGATATTCTGTCTCTCACTGTTCAAATAAACCTACCATTAATATTATAGACTGATCATTTCGTTGTCAGTGGGCAAACGAACAAAATCAGCAGGGGATCAAATACTTTTTTCCCTCACTGTGACAGTGCTCTTTTTTGGTTTCCCGTGGAAGTGTCCATATCTGTCAGACACGCCACAACTGGACTCCTTCATCACCTCCAGAGTGTTTTTGTCCAGAACCCCAGTGACCTCCAGGCCAAAGAACGCCTGCATGGCCTCCAGGCTTGATAATATTCCGGGAAGTTGAGTTTGTCAACCACACATCTGTGTAGTATTCAGACAGGTAGTCCTGGTGTAGGAGGAGAATTAGACACACTGAGCCACGTGATGCTAAATTACCTCAGCAACTGTCTCGTCGTCCTCTGGTGATGTTTGGACCTCTGGAGAGCTGGTGGGGGCAGCCTGACACAGACCCAAACTGGCCGGAAACAGGACAGTGGAACCTGTAGAAAGACCCATCATTTACAAATCTGTGTTATGCAGAGAGTGGAGACTCCCTCTCTTTCTCTATCACCCTGCCCTGTCCACACTCTCTTTTGTGTGATCCCTAACAGCCTGGGGTGTACATGGTTCCAATCGGAACATAAGTGAGATGCCAAGGTCGGATTTGTGCTCTTGAACGTTCATGTAAACGTTAGGACAAGCCCCTATCCTCAAGGAAGAGGGATCGTCCTCCTGATAATGTTTTTGGAGGTGGTGTGTAGAGTCTGTGGTGATTGTTAGTGTGAGGTTTAGGCATACTTTAGGTACACATGAGTTAACATTGTCAGGATAATACAGTGGTTAGTTTGAATATCTTTAATCAGTCAATGGAAGCACATCTATTAACAATAAAACTTCTAAATATTTATTGAAATACAGACGAATACAATGAATCAATTTCTATGTTCTGTACATATACAGTAAGATACCGCTGGGATTTAAGTAAACTGGCCTTGAAGATGGTTGCTTGATGATGCAATTTGACTTCTTGCAACACTGCCATCAACATTCAACTGATGAGTTATCTTGGTTCATGCAAGGTGAGGTAGCCCTGAGGTACTTAGATACTGCGTATTAATCTTACCCAAACCAAGGTTCACTTAATCCGATTTAAAATATCAAATAAAAAAACTGCTTTGAACAGCAATTCTTGAAATTTGCAACAAAGCTACAAAGAGCTCATATCCCTTCAGGATATGTTCAATTTATTGAACTGGTACACTCTTGTCAGATATTATTTCACAGTTGCGCTAGGTAGGTAACAAACATTATAATGGTGGTAGGTAGCCTAGCGGTTAGAGGGTTGGCCCATTTTACCGAAAGGTCGCAGGTTCAAATCCCCGACCCAACAAGGTGAAAAAATAAGCCGATGTGCCCTTGAGCAAGGCACCCCAATTGCTTCTGTACGTTGCTCTGGATAAGAGCGTCTGCTAAATGACTAAAATGTAAAATGTCTCTAAGGTAGTCCTCAGATACTGCATATTAATCTTACCCAAGTGATATTCCTTTTCATGAAGGAGTGTAGGGTCACGTCTAGTGTCTTTGACAGATATGTTTGCAGCCCAGCCATGCTTTCGCTAGGATTTGACTGAGCACAAGGTTTTGTTTGTAGTCATAGTTGTATGCCTTTGTTCCACTGAACAGGTAGATAGTACCTTGTTTTGTTAAAGTGGGCCTAGTAATCAAGATAACACGTGTCATGATATCAAAATGTATGCAATTGAAGTCAAGGTGACATGGCAAAGTGTTTTATAGGCTGCCTTGTAACTCAAATGCAGCATCAACCCTCCTCCCAATACCTGGCCCGTCTGTTTGGATGTTCCTTGGAAATCCTGGATCCATCCTACGTCTGTGTTCATCGTATCTATACAATGTATAAAAAATTAACATTGAACTTATAAATTATGAATAGCTTATGTGCAGTTGCTTTCTAACAAATGTCTCATTGTTAAACACTAGATGGCAGGCTTTGCCTCTCAGGAGCTGGAATGCCTATTCATCCTAAACACTGCTACAGTCAAAACAGACTGCTCTTACCAAAACAGTGGACTTTGGAAACAGTATATTTTCTGCAACAGAATAGTTGTAGTAATCGTGTCCTATGAAGAAGAAGGTTTTTCAATTTTCACTGATATGAACAGCAGAGTTAATGTTCCTTAGTCTGGCTGGGAGTCCTTAGTCATATATGGAACCAAAGTGTCTTTTCATCTTATGCTGTCAAACCACCCAGTACTTAGGACCTGAAAAAGATAACAGATAACAGATAACAGATAATAACATGCACCTACCTGTATGTGATGGTGTGATTCTTCCACTTGGGCTGGTCAGGATAAAAGCTGTAATTCTCCACATCAGGCACTCCACACCTATGTTTCCTCATCACAGAGAGGGTCTGGAGATCCAGTCTACCAGTCTGCTTCAGACTAAATAAACCCTGCATCTCTCTGATCTTCTCCTCCAGGGCTGAGGTGGAGGTGGCCCTCCTACTGCGGGGCCGGGACCACTGCTGGGGCTCATGTGGTAGAACCTCCTCAGGTAACCCTATCATACAGCTGTTTATTAACCAAACTTCCACTAATAGCAGGTCACTTCTCTTGTAAGGACAAATAAGTCATATTTGTCCTTAAGTAAGTTGTTCAGAAATCTACTGCTTTTGGTTGACCTAAAGTAGTCATAACTTTAATTTGTCCTAAAGTGCACCTCATAAATATACTCAACTTTTACCATAAAAAAACAGCCAATAACTAGAATTGCAATACCTGGGCAAATAATCAAAACAATAAAATGTACTCCAATACAGTTTTTTTTTAATTTTAAATAAATAAAGATTTTCGAAAGAGTGGATGAAGACACAAACCTCAGCCATTTCCATGTCCTCAGGCATTGGCCATTGTTCCTTAGAGATGGGTAAAGTCCACAACAGGTCTGTGAGCACTAGAATGCACAGCACTTGGAAACAGGGCCACAGCGACTCCATCTTTAAATGAACAGGCTCTTTACATTTTAGACCATGGTTTTATAGATAGGAGCATGCTTAAGGTCTGTTGGGAAGCCCTCAATCCTGCAGTTTCTGCAGCTATTACCATGCGGTTTGTGGTAAGAATAATTGCTCTGTGAAAAGCCCTGAACTATATATTGTTTACCTCAATCCAGGTCGTAAGAGTGTGAAAAAGGATACAAAGGGTGTCTTATAGCCCTATCGGTCAATACTGGACTTGTTATATTGTTTCCTGCACGTTGGCTACACTTTTGCACGTCAATCATCATTTTAATATTTCTAAAATGTCCAAATGACATATGGCCTTATTTTGGCAATGAATGTGATTAAACTAGAGTTATTTGGACTAACTATTAAACTAGAGTTATTTGGACTAACTATTAAATTAGAGTTATTTGGATGACCTGTTGAATTTCATGTGTCAAATAGGCAGCGTTGTCCTCCCTTAGTCGTAATGTGTCAATTGGCACACAGCTCCAATAATATCTCTGTCTGGTTTGATATCTTCATTACAATCTCAACCACATTTGCTGATATGTGAACTGAAATATGTGATCTAGGCAATGCTTATGAAATGAGCCATATAAACTCACCCACTAATTTCTGTCTAATTTGCTGGGGGCATGTTGGTATTATGTAACACATTCCTGTCTCACAGTTTTGATTCATGAACCTGCAGATATTTCCTAAATGTTATCCTTAAAGGCAACCTAATACATTGGACTTAAATGCAACATGTTATAATTATGCATACAGTTTTGTACAGCTTTTATTGCATTTTGGACACAAACATTAATTTCCCATGAAAAGTTTTTGGTCACTTCATATTAAAATCCTTCAGCATCCGAGCCAGGTATTTGCCTTCTCAGTTCCAACAAATTGCTTCTGGGTATAATTGTACTTGTACACTTGTGGTCCTACGAAGAAGTAGATGAAGCCTAGGATAAACAAAAATTGAACAATTAGAAGGAGTTTAACTAAATTAAAATTGATCACAAAAATGAACCACAATGGAAATAAGCTCTTATCCTGGATGATTTTCTTAAATTGTATGTGTAGGCGTCCCCGGCTGGAGCGCCCTTATGTATGTATTTTACAAATTGTCAAAGGAATTCAATCAATCAATCAAGCTGTCACGGTCTTTGTTGTCGCGATATAGTTTACCATCTTTGTAGACAGCTGCATCGACAGTAGTATTGAGCCCTGGGAAGTCATCACTGATGTACTGTGGGTATCCAGCGTCCATAACTCTTCGGTTTTCATTATAACTGGAAAAAAACAACATTCACAATACAGTTTCTCTGTAATATATTCAATATGCTATAATTATATTTTGTACTGCAGGCTAATGACTATACACAGGTGATGTTTCAGAATGCCAGGCTCACCTGTAGTAAATGTCGTGAATGAAGAACAGAGTGCGTCCTGTTTTGACAATGTGTACCGATGCGTCTACTTCCTGAACCCATGGCGGGAAGCCAAAGTTGCTGATGGGTTTAGGTTTGCCTTTCACAATGGAACCCTTCACTGTCCAGTACATGGATTCTGGAACAGAGGATGGCTCATAGTTAAAAAGGAAACAGAAATATGTTTAACCATTTATTCAGTAATTAATAACCGGTCAACTGAAATAGGTCACCAAATAAGGTAGGTGTGATTGTTACCAGCATCTAATTAGCTGAGGCGGGCACTAGGGTTCCCTTTCCCAATCTGGCTTCATTTTATTTTCAGAAAATGAGTCCTATACATTCGTTACATACTGTTAACCATGATGGGGTTGTATGGTAGGAGATGTCTGACCATGAATCAGGTAAGCAGTGGATCGCCGAGGGACCCAGAAGGCAGCATCAATTTTGGATTCAATCTTTGGCATGAAGTTGTTGATAGGACCTTCTTTTATATCATATTGCTGGTTGTGCTTGATCCATAGATACCTTCGGAAGGGGGGAAAAAACATGACATTTAAATCCACAGATTTGTTCGCTTTTCATTTGTCAATACTACTGGCATTTCAACAGAGTGGATTGACATACTTGTCTTTGAAAAAGAAGGTGGCATCCCCCAGGGTGGAGACAGCGTCAAAGGACAGTTCAGGGGAACATTTGTTCTGCATCATCACAGGGAAGTGGGAACCCAGGAACCAGGGGTTGTAAAGTGGATTCCAGCCACGTCTGGAGTAGTAATATGGCCGACTGTTTTTTGGACCTAAGGCACACCAAAATAAACATTTAGTCTGTATGAAATTGCTATTCCCTATGTATACACTGTATTATATAGTGCACTACTTGCTGTATGATTTTATCTTACATTCAGAATTTGAATTTGTTGAATGGTCTCCTCCTTACCGTAAAGTGAGTTGATTATTGCTATGTCCTCTTTGGAGAGCAGGTTGTGTGAACTGCGACTGGATTTGTATGTAGGATACATCAGTGATTCTGGGTTTTGGGAGTGCCTTAAGCCTAAAGAATGACCAAACTCATGGGCTGCCACTAGATACAGGTTGAACCCTGAAATCACACAAACAGGAACATGCATGATCCGTTTATTTGTGTCAGGCTCTGGTCATAGAGAAGCTTTGCTTCTCTATATTTCTATGATCAGAGTCTGGCAGTTCTAGCTTTTCTACTTCTGTGTGGTGTTGTGAGTGTAGGATCTCTAATTAGAGGCAGCTGCATTGCATTACCTCTAATTAGGGATCCTACTTATATGTGTGTGTTCCACTCCCATGGCGTGGTTCATTGTCGATTGTACCGTGTCGTGAGTATGTGTGTTTCCGTTTCATTTATATATTGTATTGTTATTTTGTATAGTTCCCATCAAGTATAGTTTATTCATTCAATAAACGATGTCGAACTATCGCTACGCTGCGCCTTGGTCTACTCTCTACACACCCGAACGTGACAATTTGGTAATTGTTTAGAAACGAAAAAAAAACCAACAACTACTGATCAGTAAATATAAATCAATTCAAATGATTCTGCAAAATAAAAATGGATACCTTTAGACCCTGCCGTCCAAGTTTCATCGTCGTCAAAGTGGGCATCGCCTCCAATTCCCTCTCCAGGGCCAAAAGCATGTGCCAAAGTGCCCTTAGACCCATCAAATGGGTAGGCATCACCGTGCTCTTTATGTCCCAGAGGTTAGAGAAAACACACAACAAAATGTCAGAGTTAAAGCAGTTATTTTTGCTACTCCCTTGTTTAGGAGCTGAGTATTAGGAGCATCAAACAGTCTATAAATAGTCAATCAAGTATATAAACCCTTTATAAAGTATACCTTAATGCAAAGTGATACCCAGAAAGACCACTACAGGTGTTACCCACCAAAGGTACCAAACTCCACCATGATGTCGGCCCTCTGTGTGCGTGACCTGACAAAGGTCAGAGTGCTGGCCCTGGCCCAGACGCTGAGCGCTGACTCGATCAGAGAGTCCACTGTGCTGTGAGGCAAATCACTGGTGTACCTGCCAATGCTGCAACATCAAACAATTACATTTTAGTAATTTAGTAGACACTCTGATTCAGAGCAACTTACAGAAGCAATTCCCTTGCTCAAGGGCACCATGGCAGATTTTCTTTATCTAGTCAGCCTTCCAGTTGCCATTGATCTAATTTCAGTGGAATAACTGTTACCTGTAGGTGATGACGTTCTTGTTCCAGCGGTTGACTTGGTTGTTGTGACTGTAGTCCTCCACATCAGAGACCCCACAGCGAGGGGTCCTCATCACCTCCAGGGTCTCAGAGTCCAGACTGCCTGTGGTGTTGAGACCAAAGAAGCTCTGCATGTCCTTCACCTTGGAGGTGAACGAGGGCAGGTACCTCTTGATCCGACCTAAAGGTTGCTCTTTCTTCAGGTTGTAAAAATGCCGGAGGTACTCCTGAGAACAGATGAAAGCTTCTGTAGTGTCTCACTATCATATAACGTAACCTCCTAAATCAATAGTATACTGACTGAGCAATGACTCAATCACTTAGTTACAACTTCTTGTTGGAAATACTAGACATGTGGAAACACTGTACCAAGGACAAACATTATAGGGAATTGGAGGCAACGGGTTCATATTACTTGTCCCATTCTAACTTCCTTCTAGTTCTGATATTCTAGCACAACTGTTGCGTGTGACTTGGCATAGCAGAACAATTCATGTTCAAGCATAGTTTTACATCTGTGGTTCATCAATAATGCATAGTTTGCTCAAATCCATAAAATACATATAGGGTTTGTTCAGATGCAACCTTGAAATAATCACAATTATCCTGCAGTTTAATGGTCCCACCGTGCATATCACATTTACATTCTAAATGAAAACACATTTTTTTTGGAGCCTTGCGAAACTTGGAACATATACTGTGCTTGATTGTGAGGGCATGCACTTTCTGAGGTAATTGTGTTTAGCTCCGCCTCCCACCCACAACAATAAAAAAAGGATAGAAAGAGATGATCTCAATATCTCACACAGGGCGGTAAATATATATTTATATAAAATGTAGAAAATAGTAAAAAATAAAGAAAAACCCTTGAATGAGTAGGTGTCCAAACTTTTGACTGGTACTGTACATTTAAAAACATTGACATACAGTGTGTGTGTGTGTGTCTCTGTGTGTGTGCATCTATCAGTTACACATGTCAGTACATACACACAAAAAGTAGGTCAGATGGGGGAGAGTCGTTAATGCCTGAGGTGTTGCTTTATTTGTTTTTTGAAACCAGGTTCGCTGTTCACTCTCACTATATATTATGAGATGGAAGGGAGTTCCATGGAATCATGGCTTTGTATAAAACTGTACATTTCCTGGAATTTGCTTTGGACCTGGGTACTGTGAACAGATCCCTGGTGGCATGTCTGATGGGGTAAGTGTGTGTGTCAGTGCTATGTAAGTTCACTATGCAAGAAATTTGGAATTTACAACACATTGTTTCTTATAAAAACAAGAAGCAATGCAGTCAGTCTGTCCTCAACTCTTAGCCAAGAGAGACTGGCATGCATAGTATTGATATTAGCCCTCTGACTACAATGAAGAGCATAACATGCCTCTCTGTTCTGCACCAGCTGCAGCTTAACTAGGACAATAATCAAGATAAGATAAAACTAGAGCCTGCAGTGCTTGCTTTGTGGAGTGTGGTGTTTATCACAGACAGACCTCTCCCCATCTTTACAACCATTGAATCAATATGTTTTGACTATGACAGTTTACAATCTAAGGTAACACCAAGTAATTTAGTCTCACCAAGTAACAGCCACGTCATTCACTGCCAGATTTAGCTGAGGTCTAGAACGTAGGGAAAGATTTGTACCAAATACAATAGTCTTAGTTTTAGAGATGTTCAGGACCAGTTTATTACAGGCCACCCACTCTTTGTTTAGGGTTGCAGTGATTTCATTAGCTGTCATTGCTGACGAGTATAGGGTTGAATAATCAGCATATATGGACACACAGGCTTTGTTCAATGCCAGTGGCAGGTCATTGGTCAAAATATAATAGAGTAGAGGGCCAAGAGAGCTGCCCTGCGGTACACCACACTTGACATGTTTAAAATGAAAGAATCTTCCATTAAAGGACACCCTCTGTGTTCTATTAGATAGATAGCTGTGAATACACGATATGGCAGAGGTTGAAAAGCCATAATATGTGTTTTTTCAACCACAGGTTATGGTCAATAAATATCAAAGGCTAAACTGAATTGTAACAGTACAGCTACCACAATCTTCTTATTATCAGTTTCTTTCAACCAATAATCAGTATTTTGTGTCAGTGCAGTACATGTTGTGCCCTTCTCTATAAGCATGCTGAAAGTCTGTTGTTAATTTGTTTAGAGAGAAATAGCATTGTATTTGATCAAACACTTTTATTATCCAGCAGTTTGCTAAGAGCTAGCAACAAGCTGATATGTCGGCTGTTAGAACCAGTAAAGGCTGCTTTACCATTCTTGGGTAGGGGAATGACTTTGGCTTCCCTGCAGGCCTGAAGACAAACACCTTTCTCTAGGCTCAGTTTAAAGATATGACAGATAGGAGTGGCTAATACTGGCTATAGAGTCAGCTACCATCCTCACTAGCTTTCCATATAAGTTGTCAATGCCAGGAGGTTTATAATTATTGATCGATAACAATACTTTTCCCACCTCTACTACACTAACTTTCCCAAATTTAAACATACAATGCATTATTTTATTTTTTTATTTATGAATACGATGGCTCACTGTTTGTTGTTGGCATTTCCTGCCTAAGTTTGCCGACTTTGCCAGTTAAGTAATCATAAAAATGATTGGCAACATCAAATGGTTTTGTGATAAATAAGCCATCAATAAAATAAATGTATCTTTCTCCCCAAAATGATTTTCCATCATTCTGTACGGATACAGCTTTAGAACAAAGGGTACGGATACATCTTTAGAACAATGGGTCCGGATACAGCTTTAGAACAATTTGTCCGGATACAGCTTTAGAACAATGGATACGAATACAGCTTTAGAACAATGGGTACGGATACAGCTTTAGAACAATGGGTACGGATACAGCTTTAGAACAATGGGTACGGATACAGCTTTAGAACAATGGGTACGGATACAGCTTTAGAACAATGGGTCCGGATACAACTGTAGATGATATAGTAGACCTCTCCGTTCACATCACATACTCTATCAAGTACACAACTTGCTAGCAAGCACCCTTTTTTGATTACTCAACGTTTTTTCCGCATTCCGCAGTCATTAGTTCAGAAAAAACGTTAACAATTAGCATTTTTATGTACTGTAAACAATGTAACATGCAGTCGCTGTCAAATGTCTGTAATGTTGTAATTGAACTAATTAAATTATACACTTACTGTGGCCAGCTTCAGGTCATTCTGTGTCTGTCCTGTGAGGAGTGCAGTAACCTCTTCTTCAGGAATAGCTGTAGGAGCTGTAGAACATGGACCAGGCAGAACCAAGACCAGAACACAGGTCCAGTAGAACAGAAGATGCATTTCTAATAGTAACCCCACAGGATTGAAGTGGGGCTAGTTTTTATAGAGTAGCAACTCCTGGTTAATGGGAAAGCCTTTTAACTGGTTATTATGAGTCATACTCACTCCGCCAAAGCCATGGAAGCCTCAAACAGCAGTATGGAATTAGGGAGGGGTTTAGTCAGAGCTAAGGGAGAAACAAAATGCATAAAAAATCTTATCAAATGTAATATTTCATTGACATTTTTGTATAATATGATCACACTGTATGATATGTTTTCTCCTTTGACCATTGAAATTGATATAAAAAGGGATATGCCTTGATGATATCCTCTGTCAAGCTATGTCCATGACTGCTGATGTTGTGATGTGGATAAGTCCCTAAGACCCACGTTTCTGTCGAAAGTTAGTGAAATAAGTTGCTAACCCAGAGATAACCCCAGAGAAATTATGCAACTGCTGCAGTAGTGAACAAAACAGATTTGTTTTCACAATTAGCCTATGATCTGCTAAATATACTGTATTTGTCAGTAGACGGAAATAATGATATTGTTCCACAATCGAATTATAAACATTTGTTATTTCATCATTTCTGGTAGCTACCTTCACTTGGTATTGCATGTGAACTGACACAACCAATATACTGTAGCTATACTGTCCACCAATGCATTCCAGTGTCTCCTGAAATACATTTCAAAGTTAATTGTTGTCCTAATTTAGCAAATCCATGTAACTCTTTTCTATGAAAGAGCATTAAAATGGAACTCAAACTGACTGTAATTGTAACTGTTGCATCTGTGGTTGGATTTGGGCCTTCGAAAAAGAAATTGGCTGCCTGCCAGGATGCCTGCAGTAGGCCTGGTGGTGCCATGGCAAATTCAGGCTACAATTAGGCTTGATTGGGTACTTCTGAGCTGAGCTTTATAGCATCAGCAACATTCCACTGCTTGGCAGCATCCTCATTCTATGCTACGTGGATTTATCTCTGCTCTCCATAGCAGGACTGCAGAGTGCATTAGTGCATGATTTGTGTTTTATTGTTATGAAACATACACTTAAAAAATATATATCTTTATTTTTTGAGAGTTACGGTAATGACAGCTGATGTGTATAGTTTATTAGGCTGTTAAGTGTAGTTTTGTGTGGGAACATTTGAGGGTGTGAAGTCATTTGTGGGCCCATAGATTGGGGTGGAGAGGAAACGTGCTGAGAGAGCGTGTAGACTGAGGAGGGTCATTAAACAAGCAGGAGCAGTGTCTTTCCTTTCCCAGAGTCATGTTTGCCAGAACAGAAGCATTGCCAGATTTGCTCAGAGCAAAGCATCTGAAATTTTACAAAATCCAGTATGAGAAATTGTTTTTTCCAAATCGTATCTATTTTTATATTTAATGAGGGATTCATATTTTGGCCAGCGAGGCAAGATCATAATAGTTATATTCATTATGTTCATATATGTTCATATATGTTGTGCCCAGCACATTTTGTATTCTCCGATCAGCATTTGGAGAAAAAAAGAGCTCACCAGGCTTCTCTGGGCTTTGTGCCTGTATTGAATCCTGGTTCTTAACGAAGTTGAGTCCTCTCAGGTTGGAAATCTATCCCTAGGGGTAAAAGTTCTCTCATGGTCTGTCAGAAAGATGCCGGCTATAAGATGACTATGTTTCTACAGTCAGTGTCATAGGCATATCATTGACCTTAAACTGTAGTGCACGTGTTTATGTGTAAGAACTCAGAACAAAGCCCTACTGTAGTACCTCTGATGTCTTCACCATCAGAATGTTTTCTGTGACTAAGGGGTTTCACAATCCATAGCCTAAAGCAGATGAGCCAGAGAAGGTATGCATGTGCCCTAAGCACACTGCTTGCGTTGCACAACCCAGACTCACAGGAGCTTGCTTTTAACCACTTAACCACCAAAACAAAAATGTCAACACAATAAACTACACCACTGGCACAAAATGTTGACACTTTATATCAAAATACTATTAACAAGGGTGACTGGTAGCCTAGCAGTTAGCGCGTTGGGCCAGTAAACGAAAGGTCACTGGTTTGAATACCCAAGCTGACAAGGTGAAAAACCTGTCGATGTGTCCTTGAGCAAGGCACTTAACCCTAATTTGCTCCAGGGGCTGACCCTGTAGGTAGGCCGTCATTGTAAATAAGAATTTGTTCTTAACTGACTTGCCTACAGTCGTGGCCAAAGGTTTTGAGAATGACACAAGTATTGGTCTCCACAAAGTTTGCTGCCTCAGTGTTGATGATGGAAATTTGCATATACTCCAGAATGTCATGGAGAGTGATCAGATGAATTGCAATTAATTGCAAAGTCCCTCTTTGCAATACAAATGAACTTAATCCCCAAAAAACATTTCCACTGCATTTCAGTCCTGTCTGTAGACCCTGTATAGGCCAATCATTCTGTATAAGGTGTTATTACTGTGTAGGCTTATCATATATTGGGCCAATTTCCCAGACCCAGATTACAAAGGGAAAACAAGCCACGTTGCGGACACCGACGTCTTGCTCCCGGACAAGTTAAACACCTTCTTTGCCCGCTTTGAGGATAACACAGTACCACCAATGTGGCCCGCTCCCAAGGACTGTGGGCTCTCATTCTTGATGGTCGACGTGAGTTAGACATTTAAGCATGTTAACCCTCACAAGGCTGCCGGCCCAGACGGCATCCCTAGCCTCAGAGCATGTTCAAACCAGCTGGCTGGAGTGTTTACAGGCATATTCCATCTCTCCCTATCCCAGTCTGCTGTCCCCATTTTTTTCAAGATGTCCACCATTGTTCCTGTACCCAAGAAAGCAAAGGTAACTGCCCCGTAGCACTCACTTTTATCGTCATGAAGTGCTTTGAGAGGCTAGTTAAGGATCATATCACCTCTAACTTACCTGACACCCTAGACCCACTTTTGCATACCGCCCCAATAGATCCACAGGTGATGCAATCGCCATCGCACTGCACAATGCCTATCCTATCTGAACGAGGAATACAACGCATTCTGAAAGTATTCAGACCCCTTGACTTTTTCCACATTTTGTTACGTTACAGCCTTATTCTAAAATGTATTGAATAGTTTTTTTACCTCATCAATCTACACACAATACCCCATAATGACAAAGCAAAAACAGGTTTTTAGAAATTGTAGCAAATGTATAAAAACATTTTTTTTGAAATATCACATTTACAGTATTCAGACCCTTACTCAGTACTTTGTTGAAAGACTTTTGGCAGCGATTAAAGCCTTTTAGTCTTCTTGGGTATGACGCTGCAAGCTTGGCACAACTGTATTTGGGGAGTTTCTCTGATTCTTCACTGCAGATCCTCTCAAGCTCTGTCAGCTTTTTTCTGGCCTCTCCAGAGATGTTTGATCGAGTTCAAGTCCAGGCTCTGGCTGGGCCACTCAAGGACATTCAGAGACTTGTCCCGAAGCCACTCCTGCGTTGTCTTGGCTGTGTGCTTAGGGTCGTTGTCCTTTTGGAAGGTGAACCTTAGCCCCAGTCTGTAGTCCTGAGCTCTCTGGAGCAGGTTTTCATCAAGGATCTCTCTGTACTTTGCTTCGTTCATCTTTCCCTCGATCCTGACTAGTCTCCCAGTCCTTGCCACTGAAAACCATCCCCACTGCATGATGTTGCCACCACCATTGGTCACCGTAGGGATGGTGCCAGGTTTCCTCCAGACGTGACGCTTGGCATTCAGGCCAAAGAGTTCAATCTTGGTTTCATCAGATCAGAGAATCTTGTTTCTCATGGTCTGAGAGTCCTTTAGGTGCCATTTGGGAAAACTCCAAGCATGCTGTCGTGCCTTTTACTGAGGAGTGGCTTCTGTCTGGCCATTCTAACATAAAGGCCAGATTGGTAGAGTGCTGCAGAGATGGTGGTCCTTCTGGAAGGTTCTCCCATCTCCACCGAGGAAATCTGGAGCTCTGTCACAGTGAACATCGGGTTCTTTGTCACCTCCCTGACCTTTGCCCTTCTCCCCCGATTGTTCGGTTTGGCCGGGCGGCCAGCTCTAGGAAGACTCTTCGTGGTTCCAAACTTCATCCATTTAAGAATGATGGAGGCCACTGAGTTCTTGGGGACCTTCAATGCTGCAGAAATGTTTTGGTACCCTTCCCCAGATCTGTGCCTGGACACTCCTGTCTCGGACCTCTATGGACAATACCTTTGACCTCATGGCTTGTTTTTTGCTCTGACATGCACTGTCAACTGTGGGACCTTTAATTAGATGTGTGTGCCTTTCCAAATCATGTAAAATCAGTTTAATTTACCACAGGTGGACTCCAATCAAGTTGGTGAAACATCTCAAGAACGGAAACAGGTTGTGTCCTGGAGGGTAGTAGCGTTGGGTCAGTAACCGAAAGGTTGCTGGATCGAATCCCTGAGCTGACAAGGTAAAAATCTGTCGTTCTGCCCCTGAACAAGGCAGTCAAATCTACTGTTCCCTGGGCGCTGAAGACGTGGATGTCGATTAAGGCAGCCCCCCGCACCTCTCTGATTAAGAAGGGTTGGGTTAAATGCGGAAGACACATTGAGTGTATCTTTAACCCGTGTCTGTAGGAATGTCCTCTTTCTTTCTCCCCTCACGCTTTCTTTCTCTCGCGTTCTACACCCCTGTTTTGTGTGTGTCAGCAGCAGGGCACCCTGGTTCAAGTTGTGATGCATTGGAGAAATCAGATCCTTCTCTGTGTGGTATTCACAAAGTGTCTCAAAGTAGGAGTGCTGATCTAGGATCAGTTTTGCCTTTTAGATTATAATGAATAAGAGAGGGGAGCTGATCCTAGATCAGCAGTCATTCGCAGGGATTCTTTGTGAATAGGGCCCTGGGCTCTGATTACCATGGCTACATAGACCAGGTTCCAGTTCGTACAGTACAGAGAGACAGCAGAGCAGACTATTCATTCACAACACAGCAGAGAGAGACCAGACACACACAAACACTGGGATAGAAAAGATCTGGGAGAGAAGAGGCCTTTCTTTTAATCTAATTTGATTGATTGTCTATGGTGTTCAACATTGAGGACCTTCCATCTAGAGGGCCAGGTGCTGCTTATCACTGTCATCAGACTGAACTAGTGCGGACTGATACGCTTACTATCTACTGGACTATTTAAAGAACAACTCAACTGGAGTACTTTGGTTCTACTCACTCTGTTTTACAGAACCTCAAACAAGTCAAGATAGACGTTGATGTGAAGTGTGGATGTGAAGAACTGCTCTGCCTGCTAAAAGCTCAGATACTCTCCTGGAGAGAAGAAGAATGAAACCTCATAGAGGTTGAAAAGAAGCCTAGCCAGACATCCTCTCCTCTCCAATCCTTGGACACCAAAGACAGTGAAAGTCGAGTACGGTTGTTTACCATTACTGCAGCTTAAACATGTGATCCAGTGGTCAGTCTGTTGCTGTTCAGTCTTTCTCCAATAGGCAGTTCATTGCTAGTCAGTCTATGGAACCTCTTTCCGTGGAGCAGTCTGTGAATGGTCAGTCTCTGTCCACTGGGCAGTCTATGGTCAACAGTATGTGACTGTTCCTTCTCTGTCCAGTCCGCCTGAGCCTGCTCATCTGTCCATCTCCTTCTCTGGGTCTCGGTTCCAGGCCACGTACCAGTTGGGTGTGGCCCAGAGCATTTTACCGGGCCCCGTGGGTGCTACATGCGGCCCCAAAGGTCATGGGGGCCTCGGTCGGGTCCCTAATAGCTGGTGATGATGTTTTAATGTTGGCTGAAGGTACATGTAATGAGAGATGCATTGATTCATGTTTAAATCGTACTGCAGGTGTAGCCTACATCTGTGCCATACTGACTGTGTGCCATGCTAACTCTGTCTGTGTCTCTCTGTGTGTGCCAAGCAGGCTGTGTCATGCAGACATGGTGTGTGATGAGATGCAGTGGTTGGCGCGGCTGATCAGGGAGTGTGCCCAGCGGATCTCAGATGGACAGAACACTGTGGTGTCAGAGTTCACGTCCCGAGAGGACGTTGTGCAGGGGTGTGTAGGCGGGGGATGGTCTGTACATTGAGATATTTGTGAGTAAATCTCAGTTGACCCTTGTTTACCTCAGTTTACCCTAAAGCATTAGATGGACTCATCAACTTAGTGATACTGTCTGTATATTAAGCAATGATGTTTAACTGCAGTTCTGTCTTTTCCACACATGGAGGCACTGTTGTGCAGCTGCTTTATGTCCTGTTACTGTGGTGTACAGCCACTGTGAGTGCTCACACTGCTCACTGTCTGTAGGCTAATAATAATACTAATTTACTTTACTTTCACTTAATACACTCCCTCAAACACGTGTGTGTGTGTGTGTGTGTGTGTGTGTGTGTGTGTGTGTGTGTGTGTGTGTGTGTGTGTGTGTGTGTGTGTGTGTGTGTGTGTGTGTGTGTGTGTGGGGGTGTGTGTGTGTAACCACAGCCTTATGTGGACGGTAGTTTGTCCAGTATCCAGCCGACCCGCACCTATCCCTGTGTGACATTGTGATAAGCGCAGCGCCCCTCCACCCAGCGCTCTACTCCTACCCCCTTCCCCTAGACCCCAAAACCACCTCTACTCCCTCCACCAGCCCTCTGCCCCTCCACCCAGCCCTCTACCCCTCCACCCCTCCACCCATCCCTCTACTCCTTCCCCTAGACCCCAAAACAACCTCTACTCCCTCCACCAGCCCTCTGCCCCTCCACCCAGCCCTCTACTCCTTCCCCTAGACCCCAAAACAACCTCTACTCCCTCCACCAGCCCTCTGCCCCTCCACCCAGCCCTCTACTCCTTCCCCTAGACCCCAAAACAACCTCTACTCCCTCCAGCCAGCCCTCTGCCCCCCCCTAGCCCTCTACTCCTTCCCCTAGACCCCAAAACAACCCCTAAACCCCTCTTAATCTTAATCTCTTAATCTTCCCCTGGTGCAGTTCCTAGTTTGCTGGAGTCTGCAGATCTGAAATGTGGGGCTAGGTGGAAACAGTATGGTAAAAGCTCATAAGCCTATCAGAAGGCTAGGAGAAACATGGAGCCATCACTTATATACAATAGAAATCTAAATTCTGTATACATGATAGTTGTGAAGAGATGAGTCCAGGGTGTTTGTCTATGACCTCTGACCTCTCCTAAGGCTCTGGACAAGGACTACCACAGTGGATACAGAGACGGCCTTCACATCCTAGAAACCAGTGTTTAGTCACTTACTGAAACCATCCTCAAACATAATTGTTCCCCTGTCCTCTTCCTTGTCTTTAGAACATGGAGACTTCAACCCCTTTGACGGCCCTGACTCATCTGCATAGATGAGTCTCTTTATGATGAAAAGAGAAGATGTAATATGACATAGCTAGTGACTCGTAATCCAATTGTCTCTTCTGGTCTCTTTCTCTCTTTCTCTTTAACGCTCCACTTCTCGTCTTCTCCTTTCTTCTGCCTCTCCGTCTTGTGCCCCTTCTCTCTCAATTTCAATTGTTTCATTGGCATGCTTTTTACACTTGAGGCCGGTAGGTTCACTAGACCTTTTTCATGGTTATCTCGCGCTTGAAGGTGGAGGAACTATGATCATTACAGAATACAGCATTTCTGTAGACACACCTCCGCCACACCTTAATTCCTTAGATCTACACCCAAAAGGAATAGCAGGTGAGTAGCACCCTATTCTCATGCTTAAGGCCAAGGTCAGAATATGCATAGGGAGAAAAGTGCATACAAAGGGAATTCCAATCCATTTACGAGTGCTTAACTCATGTCGGAATCGGGCCCCTTGTGTAATGATGCTTTCTGATGGGAGCAGTTCTGGGGTTAAAGCCCCCGAGGGCTCATTCTATCATCAGTGACATAAACATATTATTGGATATGTTAAAGTTTTTAATTGGATGTATTATTTATGTTCTAGTTCTTTGTGTTTGTTTATGTTGGTGACCATCTAAGTTAGTTGCAAAAATCCCCCAGCTAACTTCCCATAAATATGACTCAGCTCTGTTGCCCACAGTCTAAAACAGTTTAGCTAATGCTCTCTCTCATCATAGCCATATGTCTCTGCGATAAAACAGTCATATACTGTAGGTATAACAGCGTCAGCCAATGTTCATAAATACCTATATTAGATCTTAACAGCATCTGCATGAGGTGCACTTTGTATGTTTGGCAAGCTTTTAATCCCCATTAACTCTGTCTGAAACTTGGGGATTATTGCAGTTAAGGGTGTTATGTACATGCCTGTTGTAAGGGTGCTTGTCATGTTATTTGTGAAATGCCATAAAATACCACTCTTGGCTTGCAGTCTGGGTTCAGAATTCCATTGTTATAGCAGACTGATGACCACAGTGGAGACACAGACACACACAGACACACAGAAGCAACAGACATCAAATCAAATCAAAGTGTATTTGTCACGTGTGCCGAATACAAAAGGTGTAGACCTTACAGTGAAATTCTTACCAACAAGCCCTAACCTACAGTGCAGTTTTTAAGTAAAAAATAAGTATTAGGTAAACAATAGATAAGTAAAAAAAATGTGAAATACATATCCTGTTCTAGGTACGTACATCCTGTTCTGCCAAGGTATGTAGAAAAATCATGTTAGGTTGTATTTCGAGTGGATTATCCCTTTAACTGATTTTTCTATGGCCACAAACTGTCATCCTATGTCTTGCTCAAAATAACATGGAAGTGTATCACAGTCATGGGTGTCTGAAAGTTTTATAAATAGCCTGTATGTACATTACCATTTAAAGACCTACCAGCAGTCTTTGAGGAGGAAGTGGCTAGGTACTTTTTAAAAACAAACACTCAAACACACAGTATAATAACAGTCTTGGCTCCTGGACCCCAGTCAGTCACTGTGCTGGACACCACCAAGACAAGACAAGATGGAAATCACAGGTTTACTGCTCCTTGTGGTGGTTGCTAAGTCATTTGCTATGCCTCTGTCATCGCCGAAGGAGACTGACAAGTGGCTATTAGCTGAGGTAAACCAATTAAAGCTGTGGGTCTGATGTCCTTTCGTTCATCAATGTCTGTTTGGTGCAATGAATATTAATGTTTTTAATATTGATTTTACAGTTATCCGTATTCTCTAAATAAGGATAAATCTGATCATTTATAGTATAAACAAAATTATCATTGTTTTATTGAAACAAAATAGTTAATTGCAGAAAAAATCCCAGACTATGTTGAAATACTATAACCCCTCAAATTGAACCCTGTGTTTCTCTTGTGAATTTTAAAAGACATCCATTCCATATGACCATGCTTAAACAGCTGCATAGCATGAAGGTGTTCACTTCTGCTATTGTTTTCCTTTTCAGAAATACCTCCGCAGGTTCTACCACCTTCGAGCTGGACTTCAGGGAACCCCAACCCACAGGTTGTCAGATGCCATGCAGGCTAAGATCAGGTAGATGCAGTCCTTCTTCAACCTCCAGGTGACGGGGAGCCTGGACGTTAACACACTGGAGCTGATGAGCATGGCCAGGTGTGGTGTCCCTGACGTGGGGGAATACAACCACTTCCCCCGACACCTCAAATGGCAGAACACCAACTTGACCTTCAGGTGAGGCTTCTCAAACACTCTGGGTCATAGAGTGTGTCATAACCCACATTTTTGTATGGTGTTGGTATAATAATGTTACTTTACTCCACATATACCACATGACCTTGGATTCAATGGATATGATTAGCTTTCTTTTCTTTGGATAAAACATGTCAAATCTCTTTTGAATGAAGATATGTTTCCTCTCTCTTGAATGGTACTTCAGAATAGTGAATTATACTCCTGATCTAAAAAAGGCTGATGTGGACAGAGCTATCCGTAATGCCTTCAACATCTGGGCCGGCATCACTCCTCTGACCTTCAAGAAACTGCATGAGGGGAAGGCTGACATAATGATAGCATTTGGATCAAAAGGTAGACCCATTTCTTTATTCTAGCCTACAGTTCATACATTTGTCTCAGTAAGACAATACAGAATATATGGAGAATATCTCGATGAATTTGATAATCTTACTGTAGTTTTGTTCAACATTCAGTGATCATTGTTTAGAGTTGTGCAAGTCCAGTCATAGAAGAAAATGACTAAATGCTGGCTTGCTGGCAAAACTTACTGAAACCATCCTCAAACATAATTGTTCCCCTGTCCTCTTCCTTGTCTTTAGAACATGGAGACTTCAAACCCTTTGACGGCCCTGACGGTTTCTTAGCCCATGCCTATCCCCCTGGCAGAGACATCGGAGGAGACACACACTTTGATGAAGATGAACATTGGTCAAAAGACTCGGAGGGTAAATATTTGGTACATTTATGTGGGGGATCAAGGAAAACGTACAACATTTTAATCAATGATTATTTACTTACATATTGCCTCCCCTGTAGCCTACAACCTTTTCCTGGTGGCCACCCATGAGTTTGGCCATGCCCTTGGCTTGTCCCATTCTTCTGATCCTGGAGCTCTGATGTACCCACTCTACTCCTATGGCCAGGGTTACCCACTGTCTGAGGATGATATCACCGGCATTCAAGCTCTTTATGGTCAGTATTCCACTTATTAACCCAAAATGAAATAATTCATATCATTCCACCCACTGGAGTCACATTGTGAAATGTGGTTATGTGGTTCAATCCTATAGGCCAGAACACCAATCCCTGGAAAGTGAAGCCCAAGCCAGATGCCCCAAACAAATGTGACCCCATGTTGAGTTTTGATGCTGTTACTGAGCTCAGAGGAGAAACAATAATCTTCAAAGACAGGTGGGGAGTGTGTCCATTTGTGAGAAAGAAAATGCTGCACAAACTATAAGCTTGAAATTGACAAAATAAATGTGTGTTGATGTATTCTATTTGATGGCAGGTTCTACTGGCGTCTCCATCCTCAGTTTGCAGAGCCTGAGCAGACCCTGATCAATCCACCTGGCCCTTCCTCCCCAATAAAGTGGATGCTGCCTATGAGTACCCTGAGAAAGACATGGTCTTCATATTCAGTGGTGAGTAACAGTGCATTCAGAAAGTATTCAGACCCCTTGACTTTTTCCACATTTTGTTACGTTACAGCCTTATTCTAAAATGGATTAAATAAAATGTTTTCCTCATCAATCTATACACAATACCCCATAATGACAGAGCGAGAACAGGTTTTGAAATACCTTATTTACAGTACATACTGTAAGTATTCAGACCCTTTGCTATGAGACTCGAAATTGAGCTCAGGTGCATCCTGTTTCCATTGATCATTCTTGAGATGTTTCTATAACTTGATTGGAGTCCACCTGTGGTAAATTCAATGATTTGGAAAGGCACACACCTGTCTATATAAGGTCCCACATTTGACAGTGCATGTCAGAGCAAAAAATAAGCCATGAGGTCGAAGGAATTGTCCGTAGAGCTCCGAGACAGGATTGTGTCCAGGCACAGATCTGGGGAAGGGTACCAAAACATTTCTGCAGCGTTGAAGGTCCCCAATCACACAGTGGAACCACCAAGACTCTTATTAGATCTGGCTGCCCGGCCAAACTGAGCAATCAGGGGAGAAGGGCCTAGGTCATGGAGGTGAACAACAACCCAATGGTCACTGTGATAGAGTGCCTCTGTGGAGATGGGAGAACCTTCCAGAAGGACAACCATCTCTGCAGCACTTCACCAATCAGACCTTTATGGTAGAGTGGCCAGACCGAAGCCACTCCTCAGTAAAAGGCACAATCCCGCTCTGAGTTTGCCAAAAGGCAACCAAAGGACTCAAGATTCTCTGGTCTGATTCTCTGGTCTGATGAAACCAAGATTGAACTCTTTGTCCTGAATGCCAAGCGTCACTTCTGGAGGAAACCTGGCACCATCCTTATGGTGAAGCATGGTGGTGGCAGCATCATGCTGTGGGGATGTTTTTCAGTGGCAGGGACTGGGAGACTAGTCAGGATTGAGGGAAAGATGAATGGAGCAAAGTACAGAGAGATCCTTGATGAAAACCTGCTCGAGAGCGCTCAGGACCTCAGACTGGTGCGAAGGTTCACCTTCCAACAGGACAATGACCCTAAGCACACAGCCAAGACAACGCAGAAGTGGCTTCGGGACAATTCTCTGAATATCCTTGAGTGGCCCAGCCAGAGCCTGGACTTGAACGCGATTTAACATCTCTGGAGAGACCTGAAAATAGCTGTGCAGCAACGCTCCCCATCCAACCTGACAGAGCTTGAGGGAATCTGCAGAGAAGAATGGGAGAAACTCCCCAAATACAGGTGTGCCAAGCTTGTAGCGTCATACCCAAGAAGACTAAAAGGCTTTAATCGCTGCCAAAGGTGCTTCAACAAAGTACTGAGTAAAGTGTATGAATACTTATTTAAATGTGATATCTGTTTTTTTATTTTTAATACATTTGCAAAGATTTCTAAACCTGTTTTTGCTTTGTCATTATTGTGTGGAAATTGTATGTATTGATTAGGGAAAAAAACGATTGAATACATTTTAGAATAAGGCTGTAACGTAACAAAATGTGGAAAAAGTCAAGGGGTCTGAATACTTTCCAAATGCACTGTACATGCTGACAACACTGTTCGCATAGTCCTCTGTTGTTCTGAATATGCAATTACAGTTCTATTACAGCTCATTTCCGTCATATATACAGTAGATATCTAATCAAATGTATGTCGGTGCAAGAGGAATAGGAAAATTTTGTTGAACATTTTTCATATTTCTCCAGGTATTAGAATGTGGGCACTGAACGGCTATAACCTGGTGGAGGGCTACCCTAAATACATCCATAAATTGGGACTCCCCAAGACCGTGCGGATGGTCGATGCTGCTGTGTACATCCCAGACACCGGCAAGACCTTTCTGTTCTCTGAAGAGCATTACTGGAGTTAGGACAGTATGGTCTAGACTGGTCTGGCTTGTTCTGGACTGGTCTGACTTGGTCTGACTTGGTCTGGACTATGTCTGACTATGTCTGGCTTGGTCTGGACTTGTCTGGACTGGTCTGGCTTGATCTACTCTGTTCTGGACTGGCCTGGCTTGGTCTAGTCTGGTCTGGACTGGTCTGACAATGTCTGGACTGGTCTGGCTTGGTCTGGACTTGTCTGGTCTGGCTTGGTCTGGACTGGTCTGGTCTGGTCAGGTTGAGAGAACCTATCTGCAAACATAACTGTTCATTATAGGTTATAGTCTTGGTTGTGTCTTATTGACAGTTATGATGAGAAGACTAACACAATGGACAGTGGCTTCCCAAGATCCATTGAGATGGATTTTCCTGGAATGCCAGAGGAGGTGGATGCCGTCTTATATAAATATGGTATATAAAATTCACTCATTTAAATAATATTCTTATTATGTAGTTTCCGTTGCGTTTGCTTTGAATATATAATACATAGCTTTCTCTAACAAATGTACCCTTTCTTTCTCCTTGCAGGATATTTGCATTTCTTCCATGAACATACACAGTTTGAATACAGCTACAGTGCAAGGAAGGTCATTCAGATTGTTAGGGCAAACTCTTTTCTCAACTGCTGATCCACTAGTGGGGAACTACTGTTATTTTATTGGAAACGCAGCCCATAGGTCATTTGTGCCGGACACCATATTGTCATTGTTATTTGTAACTCATCTCAAAGTATGCCGGAAAAATGCAGAAACCACTATGGAGGGTGTTTATTTTTTTTTATTTTTTTTATTTAACCTTTATTTAACTAGGTAAGTCAGTTAAGAACAAATTCTTATTTACAATGACGGCCTAACCCAGCCAAACCCTAACCCGGGCGACACTGTGCCAATTGTGCGCTGCCCTATGGGACTCCCAATCACTGCCGATTGTGATACAGCCTGGAATCGAACCAGGGTCTGTTGCGCCACTCGGGACCCCATGGTCTTACTTATGGTATCAGAAAATGTGCATAATATTCACATTACTTGTTATAATATTGAAGGGTGGGATAGAAATCATTCTAATATACTGTAAAATATTGATTCCAGCAAATGAAATTGCATTGTTGTGTTGCAGATCCACCAATAGATGTCAGTCAAGGACAACAAATCTAGAGTACGAGCTAATGTTGTTTTGTGAACTGGGAATATTTTTACTACTCATTTTAATGACACATTTGTCTGAGTGTTTGATTTAAATACTCTATACAAACATTTAGAGTGAGACTTATGCATAGGCCTACGTCATACTAAAAATACGATTTTTTTTTGTAACGACAAAATACATCTGTTTGGAAAAAATATGGTTAAAGAGGTGGGAAGAGATGGAGGAAAATGGAGAGGGATGGGAAGAGATGGGGATTTTTTGGGGACCACATTCTACACTGGGTGTTTGTTTTGCCAGGCGTGGTCATATTACCACAGTCTGATCTTGGATCATCTAAGGTCATTGTGGTCAGGAAGCCAACAAGATAGATAGATATAGCAGACTGTGTAAAAGACAAGTGCACACAAACCACCTACACAGCACCATGCCACGGTATTGAGTAACTAAACACAACTGCCAAAATGCAATCAAACACTCCCTCTTTGTCATCAATACTGTAACAGGGATGACCTGGCAGCTGCTCTGCCATTCTGGTGTTGGTTACGACTTTCCCGGCCCTCCCTGCTTGTTTTTACATGGATACATCCTTGTATTGTCATTGGCCAGACAGCAGTTCTATGTTAACACCACAAGAGGGTGCTACGTCAACACGGTTTAATGCAAGCTCAGCCTGAATCAGAGGAGGCTGGTTATAAGAGGACGGGTTTATTGTAATGGCTGGAATGGAATTAATGCAACACATCAAACACATGGAAACCACATTCCATTCCTGCAATTACAATGAGCTAGTCCCCCTATAACTCCTCCCACCAGCCTCCTCTGGTATGAATGGTGGTTTACTGTGAGCTCAGTCTGAATGGTGGTTTACTTTGAGCTCAGTCTGAATGGTGGTTTACTTTGAGCTCTGTCTGAATGGTGGTTTACTTTGAGCTCAGTCTGAATGGTGGTTTACTTTGAGCTCAGTCTGAATGGTGGTTTACTTTGAGCTCATTCTGAATGGTGGTTTACTGTGAGCTCAGTCTGAATGGTGGTTTACTGTGAGCTCAGTCTGAATGGTGGTTTACTTTGAGCTCAGTCTGAATGGTGGTTTACTTTGAGCTCAGTCTGAATTATGGTTTACTTTGAGCTCAGTCTGAATGGTGGTTTACTTTGAGCTCAGTCTGAATGGTGGTTTACTTTGAGCTCAGTCTGAATGGTGGTTTACTTTGAGCTCAGTCTGAATTGTGGTTTACTTTGAGCTCAGTCTGAATGGTGGTTTACTTTGAGCTCAGTCTGAATGGTGGTTTACTTTGAGCTCAGTCCCCAAGACAAATGGGAGACTCTGAATAACATGTGTCGCTCATTAAATGCTGTGATTATTACAAGAAAAGCTCTGTGTGTTGAGACGCAGCCACAAACCCACATACTAGGCCTCTTAGCTCAACTATGGGAATATTGACAACCCTATCAGTGCCAAACTGTAGCAGCCTATGTTGCTCAACTGTTGTAGTTCCTTCTGTCTACACCCATAGTAAAACGTCTAATATCAACTCTATTGATATAAATATGTATGTTAGAGTGAGCAAATAGAGATTCAATCTAGTAGTTCTATTCTTAGTACATATTATTGAGCAGAACTGATCATCAGGTATCTCTGATGCATCAGTGTCGGCATGAGGCTTCTGAGGCCCAGACAGGCTCCGAGACTCCAAGGTGGAACCGTTACGATCCAAGACTCCCAACAAAAATGGTAATGAAGCTTGTGACCTTAAGAAGGTTAATCTTTGGGCCCGACCATGTGGATGCAATTACAGAGCAGGCCCCTAGTCTTCTCATTTCCTCGTTAGCTGTGTCACTGATTTCTCTGAGACAAGCTCTGTTATTGGCTCAGAAGAAATAGGAAAATATCCATAAGGCCTCAAAATGATACAAAACCGGTCTGGTCCTGTTTCATATTGTTACCCTCCTGATTCTGACTGATATTGGCCATTTACTGTCTGTCAATGAACCCAATGTACTATGGAAATGTAACATGTAGCGCAATAACACAATGAAACCTAAAATAACTTTAAAATGAGAGAATGATTTGTGTTAAGAAAACACCTCAGGCAGAGTAAAGAGCAAACCGTTAACTGCATGGAGGTGTTCTATTGTGTCCTGCTGGGAGTAGCTCCAGTCTTGGCACCTCTGATGGAAACCAGACGGGAGGAAAAGAGAGAGAGGCCATACAATCTCAGGATATGTCCCCTTTCCTTAGGAAAACTCCCATCTCAGACCACCACTACTGAGAGTGACGCAAGCTCTTTAAACTTCAACACACTCCTCCCCCAAAACAGCACAGTTGGCGGAACTGATTATTTTGACAGCGAGTATGCATCAGGCCTGCTGGATTAGATAGGGTTAGGAAAGAGGGTATGGCTGAGTGTGAGGAATTCCTAGATGAAAAAAAACAACATAACAACCACATAATAACATAACTCTCTTGTATAATCAGTTTGTCTGAACTATTAAATCACCCCCTCTTAACATACAGTATGTTTTGCTCATGTTTCTGTTTTCTACGTAGTTATGTGTTTTGTATGTACCAATCTGTCACTACACATCAAGTTCCCTATCAGGAAATAAAATAGATTTGAATAAAGCCTTACAAGTACAAACGTTCACTCACTACTTTAAGTCGCTCTGGATAAGACTAAAATGTGAATGTAAATTGAATGAGATCATAATCGGCTGTTTTCTGCAATACACATACCTGACGTGTACTGCATACATTGCCATTCTAAAAAAATTATCCTTTCACACAGTTAATTATAATATGATGCTGACAGAGCCAATAGCTATCTTTCCCATTAGGCCCAGCCAAGCCAGCTGGACAGGTCATGCTCTCTGGGGCCAGTTGGAGGGAAATTCTAAAAGCAATTTTAAACACTGTCCCTGAATAAGACCTATATAGAAGAGCCAGAAAAGAGACATTGTGAGTTGGACATGACATTTCTTTCCCAAAAATAGGGCTTTGACTTTTGACTTGAACTGAAGAGGGTATTACGGCTCAGTCACAGAGGCAAAGTGGATTATTTTAATATATTAGCATTATCAGCTCTGTTTAATCATGCACAATATTATTTGATCACAGGCATCAATGAGTTACCTGTGTAACAAACTCATAGGGTCATGAGGAACATTCTAATTTGCCACTTTGCCTATGTTGAAAGTCATAACACTACTGCCATCGTCATGCAAATGGTAACATCCTGCATTTTTTCAGAGATTCAGTTGAGACCATAAAAACGTTTTTTAAAGTTTTGTTTAGAGAACAGTAGGTCAGATCAGGTTTGTCACCATACCCAAACAGTCTACATTACAGCCTGTTTGTTCGTACCCGTTTGAAGGCTAAAGCTTGGTTTAGGCTGCTGATAGTGACTCTGCTTTTGTGTTGATAAAGAAAACCTTCAACGTACTTTGCATGTTCGCCGCAGACACATCAATCGGAGATTATCCTGAACAAAAGGTTGACAAAGTGGCGAGTCTCTATTGTACAAAAGTTATTGTAGCACTTTTACTATAATGGCAAATCGAGTTTAAAATATACAAAGGAAGTGTCTTGCATGGGGATTTGTGGTTGAAATCCCTGTGAATTGCTCTTCGGCCTTCAGCTAAGAATTTGGAAGGCAAATTCTCATCCGCATACTCTTATGCAAAACTATGTATAAAGGCCATACAAAAAAATTATCAAAGATTGGATTGGAACAATGTGAGCTGTATTCCAACAGGAAGCATTGATCTCCAGCCAATTAGATTTTGCAATAAAATATAAAAATAGGTGCGTTGGGCCAGTAACCGCAAGGTCGCTGGTTCGAAACTGATGACTGGATACCATAGCCTACAGATATCTAATGTCACAAAATTTAACAACAGAAAGCAAAACACACACATTGGTGTGAGAAGTTCAGTAAGTCCGTTGTAGTTGTCTGACAGGACAATGGCCTCTCCTCACGACCCGTAACATAGTGTGTCAGCTCCCATTGTTGCCCTGCATAGAAGCCCTAAACATAGTGCTGTTTCCCGCCAGACAGCAAACAATATCAGGTTGGCCTGTGCTGTCTAAACAAACTTGTAAACAAACCCCTGCGTTATGAGGAAAGAAATATCATTTTCCCATGAACTGCGACAATCCCGAGGCCACACAAATCCTGTAGTTTTCAGAAAACCATGGAGCAATAATCTATTTGAGCAAAATGCATTAGCTGCTTCAATAACTCTCTGCTCTAGATCTGTCCATTTTAAGTTCAGATTGCATCTGTCTGATCGCGGACCAAGCGAACGCGGAGAAGTTAATAAAGACACCCTGGTCTTGCATGCCTGAACTAATTACACACTCCAAAAGCTCCCTCCCTTTGTAGAAATTACATCTCAGAGCCAAACCACTGTGGCACAGGAGCCTTTGGAGGACACAATTATTACCGCGTTGGCCTATTTCAATCCACCCAAATAACCAATAAGAATAATAACAACCCTCACTCTATAATAACATCTTATGGGCAGGTCAGAGGTGGATGGAGTTGTGCACACACCTGCTTGGGTGCTGTATCATTCCCACAGTCCGTGTGAGTGAAAATAATGGTTTTGCAGCTTGTTTGCCAATCCTCCTCCCCTCTAGTTTACCTTCCCTCCCTTGTTGTAGCTGTATTATTGTGCAAAAAGTGATAAAACAATCCTACACGAAATAGGGCAGTGTAACCAATTTCCCCTCAGGACCTGCTACAGTGGGTCGTTTACTGACTGTTTAGAGTCATGTCTGAAGTCTTGAGATGGCTGATTGTGTTTCTGATAGGGCAGTGTAACCAATTTCCCCTCAGCACCTGCTACAGTGGGTCGTTTACTGACTGTTTAGAGTCATGTCTGAAGTCTTGAGATGGCTGATTGTGTTTCTGATCGTATCGCTCTAGCTCTCTCACTGGAAACAGAAAACAAGGTCTTCAGGTCTTCCATGCCCCAAACCTCTTTGTATTATCTCTGTTGACAGAGATGTGAGAATATGAACAAAGTTCCACCACTATACTGTACTGTATGTGTCATTACAGTTGGGCTAAGAGGAGATTAAAAAAGTGGGTCGTCCATCAACACATGGGCTAAAGCGGAACAAAGAAGGCACTTCATGTGTGATTATTAATAGGCCAGTTCCTAGATCTGATCTACCCCAGGGTTGAACATCACACGGAAGAGGAAGCGAGATCTCAATCACTACTTTTTCTTTCTGGTTTGTATACAGTCAATGAACTAAGCCAGGTACTAATGACCGAGGTACTAATGCATCCCTTAAGCAGACCGGAACTGTGACCATTTTTTTTCAATAGTAAACGGCCTGAGTTATCCACCATCTTTGTGGAATGCTTCTCTGTCTCTCTTGCTGAGATTCCCTAAAATCATGCCACTTCCATACAGCTACCACCATAAGTTACTTTTTCGTAGCAGGTTAGGAGACTTAGGTTAAGGTTAGGAAAAGGGTTAGGGTTAACGAAAAATGCTCTCCTATCCTGCTAGGAAAAGTCACTTCCATTCGTAGCTGTATCGAAGTGGCGTGTTTTTAAAGAGTCCCCTCCCTTGTTGGCAATAGAGGTGACCGGCCAATCAAAATCCTCATCAAGCCAGATCACTCAGGACCTATTTATTCATGCAGGTCTGTATATACATACTCATGTACAGTTGTTATATCATATCATGTGCAATATTGCTAGTAACTCTTGGACCTAACTTACGTGTGCAATACGTGCAGTTGTCTGTAATTAAACCCTGCGCACTAAGGACTGTATTTTAAGGGAATAACTATTATTACCCCAAATTATATCATACACACATTTAGCTATTAAAGTATCTCTTCCTGCCATTTACCTGTACAGTTTGTTTAACCATGCAACATTTTCACTTACCTGTTCATTTAGCCAGTCTGTCTATTAAGTAAACTATTATTATTACCCTCGCTCATATCATACGCATTTTTCTGTATAGTATAGTTAACCATCCAACATCCACCAATGTATAGTGTACATATTCAGCCAACCACCCCATACTATGCAATATCTTTTTATGGCTTTTTTTTGCACTCCAGATATCTTGTATTTCTATACTTTTTCATACTGCCGCTCTATGTATCATGTACCGTAAATCTGTCATTTTTGTACTTTCGTTGTTGCATTTTGCACCTGCCCTGTGTTTTGTTGTAGCTGCTTGACAATGAAATTTCCCCCCCCGGGGGATCAATAAAGTATCTATCTATCTATCTATCTATCTATCTATCTATCTATCTATCTATCTATCTATCTATCTATCTATCTATCTATCCAGAGGCAAAGGGATTATGCAGATCACTGGGCTATTGGTAAAGGTGCTGCTGTGGTCATTAAAATATGTTTTGCCAAAACATGACATTAGTTCAGTGCAATACAAATGCCGATACAATATATTGTATGTATACAGATAGCTACTGTACATTAGCAACCACTTTTAGACATCCAGGTTACAGTATGATCATTTCCTGTGAATTTCACATTATACGTTGCTCTTTTTGTCAGATGAAGACATGTTGTCAAAGAAAGTGTAATGGAAATCTTCACATTTACTGGGAAGCATTGATTTTTCCTCAACCAGTGAATCCATAATGCATGAAAAATGGCCAGCTGTTTGTGTGTGTATTTTATAATCCATTATGAAGTGGCCTGGGGATGTTGAACATGTCTCCAGAGGGTTCAGTAAGCAAATCACTGCTGCATTAAAACACCTCAGGAGAGTTGAGCCCTTGGCACACTGAACTGTGTTCTATTAGGCTACCTTGATACAGTAGCTCGGAGAGCGTCATGACCCCACATATACCTGAACCTTATATTTTGCCCTGGAGAGACATTTCCAAAACCACAGATAAAGTAACAACCAAGGTACTCAGCAGATTGAGTCACTGGATTACAAACATGAAATACTAAAGAAAAGTTAAACCCTCCTTTGTGACTCTCTTATGTTATTAATCTGATTAGTTCTACTTGGATTGCAAATGTTTTTTGTAATTTAACACCGTTCAGGCTGGCAGGCTGACCTGAGGGAGGTAGCTGTGATTGACAGCCCTCCAACCTCCCCGCCTCCAAATTCCTGCTCTCCAGGAGATGGACAAATGGCCCAGACATCTGGAACTGGTTTACTAAATGGGGCCAGCTGCAGAGGGCCAAACTCTCAGAAAATCACTTTCGATCTCCTTCTCCCTCTATCTCTCCTTGGCTGGCTAAAATATATCTAAAAGAGTATAAACTGAAGCAGAATCATAGCAAGCTTTTCCTACAAAACCATACTTCCCCTGAGCAGGATGCTGTAATATAAGAGATGTAATCTGAGCCTTCTTTTGTGGAGTAAGACTTCTTTTGGCTTTGGCACACAGGTCTCTTAGAATTTCAAACAACTGTGCTTTGGCAACCACTGCAAGGGGCTGAAGGGATATCTGAATGCTCTCTGTGTCTCTGAAGAGGCGCACACAATGGAACACTCAGAGCACAGAGATCTGTGGAGTTACAGCCAGCAGCCATTACGCAAAGTCAGGCCGCTCTCCTCCTCCTTCTCCCTCGCCCCTTCTCATCGGCTTCATACATCAGTCCACAGTCACATGGTTCCCTGCCTGGAACTAGTTCCTCTGACTGCTTCTGTTTAAGGACCTTTCGAGACCACTAGTGTGTATCTGTGTGTGTGTGTGCGTTTACAAGGAGACTTTCAAGTAAATAAAGGAAGGATGTTAGGCAGCGTGTGGAAGTAAATAAAGCTCTGCGTTAGGCACTGAGGAAGACATAAGTGCTATTGTTACAGGACACACCCTGTGAGTCAGTACAGCAGACAAAATTAAAATCACATGAATCCAGCTCTATAAAATACAGGGAATTATGTGAAATTGTGAAACCCTATTGGAGTGACGACAGTGTGGTGTGTGTTGAAACCCAGAAAATTTATATATTTTCATATACAGACACACCTAGCAATTGTGGAATGCCACAAGTTACTTAGCAATTTCTGAGAAAGTTAATACATTTATGTAAAGTACACAGACGTTACGTAACCATTTGGACAGCTGTCTGAGAATAATCCATCTATTTTACATTTATACAAAGCTATATACTGAGTGTACAAAACATTAAGAACACCTGCTCTTTCCAAGACAGACTGACCAGGTGAATCCAGGTGAAAGCTATGATCCCTTATTGATGTCACTTGTTAAATCCACTTCAATCAGTGTAGATGATGGGGAGGAGACAGGTTAAAGAAGGATTTTTAAGCCATGAGACATGGATTGTGTACATGTGCCATTTAGAGGCTGAATGGGCAGAACAAAATATGTAAGTGCCTTTGAACAGGGCATGGTAGTAGGTGCCAGTCCATGCCCGCGACGAATTGAGGCTGTTCTCAGGGGTGCAAATCAATATCAGTTAGGTGTTCTTAATGTTTTGTACACTACGTGTATACACTATTGATGAAGAAATATAAAACATCTTTACGCAGATGTTTAACATTCAAAACAGCTCATGTGCAGTTATGAGGCTGATTGTCTCTTTCGGTCCATATTATACCACAGGGATAGCAACCAAGGCAGGTGTTCAAACATGCAGCTGTTTTTGCACAAACTATCTGGAGGATTTTGGTCAATGTAGATCCAAAGTTGATGCTGTAGAATAGCTGCGGCATTTAACGCTTCAAAGTAAGGTGAATAATAATGAATGATAATGCATCAACACACTCTTACTTCCCTGTCAGAAGAGATACAACAATACAGGACAAAACATGTCTGTGTCTAATACAACTGCAGGGAGCCAATTATGTTTCGTAAAAAATGGTCGTGGTCATGGGAAACTGACTCAATAAGGGAGCGGCGAAAAAAACCCTGGTTTTCTGCATTCATTTGTTCAGATTTCAACTCAATGTTTAACTGCTCTTTGAAACAGAACAGGCAATGTTGGCTTCCAGGTCTTAGGCCATGCAAACATGACTGAGGAAGATAGCAGGAGAATTTGTCCACAATAATATCTGATTGAAATTGATTACTAGACATCAGAGGAGGCTGGTGGAAGGAGCTTTTGGAGGACAGGCTCAATGGCTGGAATAAATGTAACATAGTCAAACATGTGGTTTCCATTTGTTTGATAATGTTCCATATATTTGACTCCAGCCATTATAATGAGCCCGTCCTCCTATAGCTCCTCCCACCGGCCTCCTATGCCAGACATTTGTAAGTACATTCTGTACATTCTCTACATCTACATAAGCTGTTTACCTTTTGGTCTGACATAAGAGTGGTCCTTGCACAGTAATGTGTATACTTCAATGATCTGATGATTGTTATGGAATATAACAATATGTTTCCTAGTGGCTGAGGTATCTTTTTAAGATCCAGATCCTAAAATTCCTAAAATTGGAAGAGGAAAAGCTAAATGGTTTTAAGATAATATCCATCAATGCTATTGCTTGCTTGTTACTGTAGTTGAAATACACGCTTTATGCATAGCAAGCATGACGTGATAGTGTATCAACAGTGGCTTAATATAAATACCTCAGGCCTTTGGAATAAAAGCCAAATACAAAACCGTTCAAATAGTAATTATCATGTTTGGCGGCAATAACAAAAAGTGTTCTTTGCATATAGTGATATAAGGCACAGTTTTAGCACTAATGTGCTAGCTAGTTGTCCATACTGAAGGCAACGATCCCAACACAATCACGACACAATGCCTTCAACGTCACAGGTCAGTACCTCGTCAAGTTTCTGCTCCTGTCCAAGCTGCCTGTGAAACTGGCCCTGCTTTTGAGCCCTCCAACAATGGATATTCTGGCCCAGAGTAATACTCTTGATGCTTGGCAAGTGACTCAGCATGTTATTTGGCAATGACGTTATTCCAGAGTTGGACAGATTGAGCTCCTGTAGAGACACAAGTCCACTGAACACAGCTGGGCTCAGTGTCTTTAGCTTGGCATTGTTGGACAGGTCCAAGACCTGAAGGCTCTGTAGGCCTCTGAAACTGTAAGGCTGGATGTCCGAGAGCTCAGGGAGCACACTGAGGGAAAGATGAACCAGATCCTTGAGGTCCTCAAAGGCCCCCTCCTCAATGCGGGAGATAATGTTCCCATCCAGGCTAAGGTCTCTCAGCAGGATGCCTTTTAGTTTGGGCACAGCCCTCAGCTGGTTGGCTGCTAGAGTCAGGCTTTGGACATGTAGCAAGGGGCTCCTAGAGGAACTCCTGGAGACCACCGTCAGCCAGTTGTGGGACAGATCCACGCTGATTGGCTCTCCGTGACCTTTAGTGATGAACATGTCCAGGTCAAACTCCCGGAAGTGGTTGTGGCTGAGGTCCACCTCGGCCAGAGGGAGGCCAAAGAAGCAGCCCTTGTTCAGGCCCTCCAGGGAATTGTGGCTGAGGTCCAGAGACTCCAGGTAGCGCAGCCTGGACAGCGCCTTGGGGCTGACCATGGAGATGCGGTTGTTGCTGAGGTCCAGGCTGACCAAGGTGGTATAGCCAGGCCCAGAGAGCATGGTGTCGGTCAGCAGGGACATGGAGTTGGAGGACAGGTCCAGGTGGGAAGTGTCCAGTGGGATGGGGATGGGGCTGGTGCCCACTCCCCTGCAGTCCACCCTGGTCAGGCTGAAGCTGTCGAACAGGCCGAAGCTCTCTACCTCACAGTGGCAGCTTGGGTGGCAGTTCTTCACGGCTCCAGCCTGGCCATGAACAGCCAGGAGCATCCACAGGCTAACACACAGGAGGAACGCCATCATGCTCTGAGGGGGACATAAAAACAAAACAAAGACGTTACTTCTAATGTATGTTTGGGCTATAAACAAATGATATATTGTAGTGACTAGCAGATATCTGAGAAAAGGTCAATGGAGAGATACATGGAATACGTGACTAATAATCTAATTTCTACACCTTTTTTCAAATGAAAAGAAACAGCTAATTGGACATCATTCTCAGTGAGCCAAAATAAACCGATACAGTAGATGAGCCATGAACAGCACTCTGCATCATCCAGTGAACAGAGCAACATGATGAGTAGCTAGAGGAGCTCGGGGCTCCATAGACACTACAGGGAGTAAATAAGCTCTGTGAGTCACAATGATATGCACTCCATTACAGGGATACATTATGGAGCTATAAATACATACAGCTAGCGTTAAACATCATGCATAAACATAATCTCTACACACACATTAAATACAAAATAAATATGACAAATGTGGTAATGGCCATAATTGACTTTTTATTTATGTTAGCAGTATTCCTTCCCTCAAGTCGTTTATCTGAACAACGTAACCAAGATTACTCTCGGAAGAGCCGGTAACTGCAGTTTTAGATTTCAAATGTAAAGTTTTCCCTTTAAGAATGCCATATTAGCTGTTGTTATGTTACTCTTGTTTCTGGATACAGCTTTCCTTGCATCACACACCAACAGCCCTCATTTCTCTTTTGTTTGGGCTCCCAATGGATTTTTGATCAAAGAGTTCATTTCCACTTATTTTTTTCTTCACAACATAAACTATTCATGGTTGTGAGGATGCAAGCGGAGACATCATCACTCAAGGTCCTTATAATATCTGTGTCTCATCTCTAAAAGTGCTTACACTGGGAAGAAGGAAGTCTTTATCCAAGCAGACAGTTCTGTAGAAAGATGTCAAACACCAGTAGCTACTCATTAGAAAATTCACACATACATATTAAGTACTGTGGCAAATGGCACGCATTGATGACTACCGTATCAAAAACAACAATGGAATGTCACTGACAAAACAGTTCAATTATTTTTTCTTAAATTCCTTCAGAAGCCTTGAAAACATTTAAATAAGTTGAATAACCAAGCAATAACTAAAACAGAACATGCACGACATACCTATATTTTCTGTTGTTGTCGCTGGTTTCCTGTTCACTGCAAGCGCTAGATATCTAACTGAGAAGAAGGCTGGTGGTTCACAGGACTTTTGTTCCCGAACCCACCTAACCCGCGTCTTTTGTGGAGGTAAATGATCTGTTCCTAAACCTCTTAGTACACTTGGCAGGAACACCGCCATAATGAGCAGAGCACAGAGTACCCACACGCAACACATGGAAATTGGGCAAAGGTTAAAGGGGCAATCAGCAGTTCGCTACATCCATGTTTTACTTAGAAATGAATGATATGTATCCATTGAGTACTTCAAATAATATAACTTAGAAATGCCTCATGAGCTTAGCTCAACTGTCGTACCCTATCAGAACCCAAAACATAAGCTTGTTTTACTCCAATGTTTGTGAACAAAGAAAATGTAAACGAACACTGTATTGCCTAAAACCATGGTCTATCATGTTGATATCGTGGATGGTCTGTCCTAGCATCTATAGCTCTGTCTTTGAATGCGAGAGTGGTGACATTTCTCTAGCCCCATTCAAACCGCTTTGATATTGTTTAAACGGCTCATTGCCGCTTTAACAGTTGTAGTTGTATAACAACTGGATAAGCGTTCACGGGTCAGGAGGTGTATACCCAAGCATGACCCAGCAGAAAAGCCATTGAAGGATTGATCATTAATTTATGCAGTGGGCCAAAGTTAGGTATAGTCTGTAAGAGGTTATCACATCAAGCTTTCTTGCAGTAAAATTACCATCTATTGGCCTCATGGGTGAAATGTTATTACTATTTTTCATAATTAATAAACATTCTTTAAAAAAAAAAAAAACTGACAAAAAATCTAAAGTTTCTATGTCAAATGGTTTTGTTATATTTCAGTCTTCTGTGATGTACACTGAACAAAAATATAAACGCAACATGTAAAGTGTTGGTCCCATGTTTCTTGAGCTGAAAAAAAAGCACAAAAAGCTTATTTCTCTAAAATGTTCGCAGTAATTTGTTTACATCCCTGTTAGTGAGCATTTCTCCTTTGCCAAGATAATGTCCCCAGCACAAGGTTCACCTGTGTAATTATCATGCTGTTTAATAAGCTTCTTGATATGCCACACCTGTCTGGTGGATGGATTATTTTGGCAAAGAAGAAATGCTCACTAACAGGGATGTAAACACATTTGTGCACTTTTTAGATAATGTTTTTTATTCATATTGAACATTTCTTGGATCTATTATTTCAGCTCATGAAACATGGGACCAACACTTTACATTTGTGTTGTGTTTACATTTATGTTCAGTATAAATAGGTCACAGTTTCCCCTGTCTTCAGTTGAGCTACTCTGTCCTCTGCGTGTGTGTATTTGTGTGTGTGTGTGTGTGTGTGTGTGTGTGTGTGTGTGTGAAAAAGAGAGATGCGTTTTCTTTGGATTTGTTGACTCAAAGCCTGAGTCCCCCCTACCATGCAAGATAGGGCAGATAGCCAAATGACGGTAAGTAAATATTTCCCTATTAAACAAGATCAATAGATTTACTATGCTTCTGCTTCACACAAATCCAAGATAAGGTATGCATCTTTCATGAGGTTTTGTTTTCACAATACTAGATTAACTTTTACTACCCATTTGTTTACCATTTTAATAAAAACAATTACTTCAACAGGGAATCATCCTCCGCCATCCCACGTTTACAAGCCTGCATCCTCCCCAGACACCGACTACACCCTGAGTGACTGGCTTATTAGAACACAGATCAGGGGGCAGTCTAAAGCCATGCAGTGGGAATCTGTGGTTAAAACTAAGTGTTCATTTAGTTTATAAGTGTAGTCTACTACATTGGTGCTAGCTAGTGTCTTTTCCTTCTTCTTCATTGTCCATGTATGTTGTCCATGAATACATCTGCTGCTCTTTTACTGGGGACCTTGAACTTCTCCACACCAGGTGTTCCTCTCATCCTTTCACCAATAAATTTCAGCACACAGCAAATGGCTGTTAGCCCAGACTTACAATCACCCCTCTATAATTACTTGACAACTACGGCTGTCCGCGCCTCAACTCTCCTCAGGGAAAATTGTAGGTCACAAACACATCTCACTTTTAGGATCTTGTTTTACAACACTCTTATATGCTCAAAAGACACCATATACATTTAATCTGACTTTCCGTATTCTTTAACTCTCAACATGTGAGTAATAAAAAAGCTAAGCTATGTGGGAAATGGGAAGGATGTTTTATTGCATTTTCGGCTATTCTTTTATGGGGACAGCCGAAGAACCCTTTTAGGTTCTAGATGGCACCATTTTTTTCAAAGAGTGCATTTTACCAGCTTAATCCCAAAGTCAAAGGCTACAAACAATTTAATTAGGAGATAGATTGTGCGGCACACTAATCCATTTAAGCCAAATTAATGCAGGACATTAAGAAGAGCCAGGTTTAATGTGAGCTTGAAGTAGTGCAGAAAACAGTATAGGCTAGACTCATCAGGACAAGTAAGTAAGAGGGAGGTAAATAAGAACTTGTTCTTAACTGACTTGCCTAGTTAAAGAAAGAAAGAAAAAAAGTGCTGTCACTCTAGGGTTTTTTTTAAGAAAACGTTTATCATGTTTACCATAATAATCGTAAAGCCATGGCAATGTCTTGCTTGCATTCTTTAAATAAAGTCTGACAAAAAACCATATGCATGAATTTCCACATAGGCTGCCTACACGCCCCTTTCAAGAAAAAAAAGCTGTATTTTAGAGCAATATGAACTGGCCTCGGTGAGTAATACAAGGCTAGCAAATTGACTTCGTTTGCTGCTGGAGATCAAATTTCCTGTAGCCGTGGCAAACCTCGCCTTACCTTGCAGCCTACCGACTTTTCTGAGACTGTCAAATTCATCCGTGTGGTACAGGTTCTTAGGTCTGAGAAATGAATCAAATCTCATATCTACCAGACTACTCCCAAATCCCGCCACCTTCCTCTGTCAATTTTCACTCGATTTGTCACTTTCTCTGAAGCACAGCGCATCACTCAACCAAGTTTTACTCATTTGGCATGTGAATAAGTCATCTTCAGGGTTTTAAAATATAAAGTATATGATTATAATTGTAATTAATAGTTACAATTTGAAACAAAGTGTATCAAATTAAGAGAGCAGTTTTTGAGAAATCAGAAATATGATCTGACCTCCGTCGTTCCGATGCTTGAAAGATAAATCAAAAGAAAACTAAAAAAAATACCATTGATAATAACTTTCTCACACATTTTCAGACATACCTTTAACATCAAATACGAATTTAGACAGTTGGCACGCCTGGACAATCCAGTTTACTTCACCACGCCAAGGAATGTTGCATGAGACTCAACCTCCGCTCCCATTTTTATAAATCCCATATCATTCTGCGGGTCGGGCAAATTAGAGAGATTTCTTGCGGTTTTATATTTACTGTCAGTGCTTCTACTAGCTATCCTGATTCGAGACGAGACTCCCCCGACTTCTTCGTAGAGCACTGAAGTCCCGATAGGTTTCCGCCAGCACCCCTCTCCTTTTTCCAATCGCTTTTGAAGTTGTACATGAACGGTGCGCACTCTAGTGGCGAGACTGTTGTTTCGGGGACCGACATTAAATTATTCCATCGTTACAGATATTCTATGAAGATGCAAAAGAGCCCCACAGTAGAGGTGTCATAATATAAAACGTATCGGTCAAACAAGGAAATGGTTTCAATCGTTTTTCCACCATTCATTTTTCCCAAAGGGGATTTTAGAAACACTTAAAATAAGGGCTGGGTTTCGTGTAGGCTTACCCTGGTGTGACGTTTTGATAACCATTTAAATATCTCTTGGACAAGGTGACTTTTATCAATATATTTGGCTCTATTTACTCTCAGATTCGAAAATGCTAATTAGCATCAAAGTAGACATCATGCAAAACTACATCCCGGCATGTCAAAACTTAAAACTTGCACAAGACAGTTAACAGAACTGTCCATTTAAAGAAATGTAGCCAATTTATTGATTACTACATTTAACTAACATTAGATAGTTAACCCAGATATTCTTATATTTGCGTCGATTCGGCAGTCTCGTCCAGACCGTCACAGCATTTGTAGACCTGTGGCGACCCATCAATCAGGCCATGTGGGGCAGAGCCCATTTTGAACCCCACATTTTTAGCTAACAAAAAAAAGATGTGCCACATATACATGTCACATATCAGTTTGCAAACAATTTTTAAAAAAGAAGAAAAAAATATTTTTTTATTTTATTTTTTTATAACCTTTATTGAACTAGGCAAGTCAGTTAAGAACAAATTCTTATTTACAATGACGGCCAACACCGGCCAAACTCGGACGACACTGGGCCACTGTGTGCCGCCCTATGGGACTCCCATTCACGGACGGTTGTGATATAGCCTGGATTCGAACCAGGGTGTCTGTAGTGACGCCTCTAGCAGTGCATTAGACCGTTGCGCCACTTGGGAGTTAATAAAGCTGCATACAAACATGGTCTCTTTTTTTGCTTGCTTGAGTAAGGCAGCTCCAGAATGCAGGTGTTTCAGCCTAGCTCAGTGCTTTCTGTGGTGGGGGGCAGTCAGCGGAAAATACGGAGCGGAGGTGTTGGTAATGTTCTCTAGTTGCACCACTCTGCGAAAACATGACTTCAGTTAGATCAAGACAACTGGGAAGTCGGGAATAAATGAGCCCTGACTGGAAAAATGCGTTTTTAACGGTCATCAAACTTGGAATTGTAAATCCAGCCTCTTTCAGCCTCTTTTTCAGACAGAGTTCAGTGTGTAAAACCGGAGGGCCTGCTGTCCAGTCCCCTGGCAGTCTCTATGGGGGTGCCACAGGGTTCAATTCTTGGGCCAACCCTATTCTCTATATACATCAACGATGTCGCTCTCGCTGCTGGTGACTCTCTGATCCATCTCTACGCAGACGACACCATTCTGTATACATCTGGCCCCTCTTTGGACACTGTGTTAACTAACCTTCAAACAAGCTTCAATGCCATACAACACTCCTTCCGCGGCCTCCAACTGCTCTTAAATGCTAGTAAGACTAAATGCATGCTTTTCAATAGAACGTTGCCCGCACCCGCCCACCGGACTATCATCACTACTCTCGACGGGTCTGACTTAGAATACGTGGACACCTACAAATACCTAGGTGTCTGATTAGACTGTAAACTCAACTTCCAGACTCACATTAACCATCTCCAATCCAAAATTAAATCTAGAATCGGCTTCCTATTTCGCAAAGCCTCCTTCACTCATGCTGCCAAACATGCCCTTGTAAAACTTACCATCCTACCGATCCTTGACTTCGGCGATGTCATTTACAAAATAGCCTCCAACACTCTACTCAGCAAATTGGATGTAGTCTATCACAGTGCCATCCGTTTTGTTACCAAAGCCCCATATACTACCCACCACTGCGACCTGTATTCTCTCGTTGGCTGGCCCTCACTACATATTCGTCGCCAAACCCACTGGCTCCAGGTCATCTATAAGTCTTTATTAGGTAAATCCCCGCCTTATCTCAGCTCGCTGGTCACCATAGCACACCCACCCGTAGTATGCGCTCCAGCAGGTATATCTCACTGGTCACCCCCAAAGCCAACACCTCCTTTGGACGCCATTCCTTCCAGTTCTCTGCTGCCAATGACTGGAACGAATTGCAAAAATCCTTGAAGCTAGAGGTTCCTATCTCCCTCACTAACTTTAAGCATCAGCTGTCAAAGCTGCTTATCGATCACCTCACCTGTATATAGCCCTTCTGTAAATAGCCCACCCTACTACCTCATCCCCATATTTTATTTTTTTAACTTATGCTCATTTTGCACTCCAGTATCTCTATTTGCACTTCATCATTTGTACATCCATCATTCTAGTGCTAATCTGTAATTTATTTCGCCACTATGGCCTATTTATTGTCCTACCTTCCTAACCTTACTGCATTTTGCACTACATTTGCACTCTGTATATAGATTTTCTATTGTGTTATTGACTGTACATTTGTTTATTTCCCATGTGTAACTCTATTGTTTTTTGTCGCACTGCTTTGCTTTGTCTTGGCCAGGTCGCAGTTGTAAATGAGAACTTGTTCTCAACTGACCTACCTGGTTAAAGAAAGGTGAAATAAAATAAAAAATAAAAATTTCTAGAGCTACGAACTGAAGATCAATGACGTCATCGTGATTCAACCTTGTTTTTTTCTGAGTTCCCAGTGGTCTTGAAAGCACCATAAATCCAGAGAATGCCTATGGTGACCACATTTGCCCACGAAGGACCGCCTCGCCATCTTCCTGTCCAAGTGAGCACAGCACAACAAGGTGAATCCAAAAATGTATTGTATGCTGCTGCATAAATTATGTAATATGCCAGGAAGATATGCATACTGCTGCTAATAAAGTAATACTAAGTGTATGTTGTGTAGTAACCCTAATAATTTGGTCTATATACCCCTCTTAATTTTGCCTACTGTTCTGACTTGGTGGGACTGCTGTTGGGACAGCTTTATGTAGGCCCTAACAGTTTGTGGGCACCGTTTGTCACCATTATAGTGCAATTCATGTATTGTTTAGTGTTGTGTTGTGGCTTTGCTGGCATGCATACCACTTATTTTTGTTTTTGTTCGCACCACCAAGATTTACATGCTAAAATCGCCACTGATGTAGACATAAACAACAACAGGAGCACTGGTTGTTATAACAAAGCTTTAAGAGGAAGTGAGAAGGACAGAGAGGGATGGGAAGGCCAAGTGGGAGAAATTATGATCAACATCTGCTGCAGCACAATACTGGGCTCCCCACTGTCCATCTGCGGGTTCTGGGCTACATTAATTGTTTTCACAGTATGATGACAGAGAGTGGGCCCCAACACGCACACACACACCTACAAACAGATGAAGAGGCAGGTATAAAAAAAAACACTGAAGTGGAGAGAGAAAATAAAGCAATGTCTATTAAACTGTGGGCTTACCTTCTTTTTTTTTTTTTTGCAGAAGTGGTCCTGTTGATAGCAGAATTTGGAAACTTGGCTGCAGCTCTCCTCTAACTGAACTTGTTCAGGTCTGTACAAATAAACAGCTGAAGTTGAGATTAGACGGTTGCCACAAACAGTTTGTGTACTAGAGCCGTTTATATGGAGAATTTGTTTCAAGGATAAAACATTTGCTGACTGTGTCCTCAGAAAACATTGGCAGTAACAGTCCTAAAATATTCCTCCCTCCCTATCTGTCATGTTCCATTTGGCGGTAAATGGTGGCTTGAAGCGTTAGAAAAGTTCCATAGAGAACTGTGTGATTTTGGAATCCTGTTCATTTATTAGGCGATGTTCAGAGAATGAGCCCCTTGTGTAGGGATGCTTGCTTGTTAGACAGATGTTAAAAAGTTACTCCAGGGATGGGGCTGGAGAAATGTAACCACTCTTAAACTGTATATAACCTCCATCACTAACTATGGACTGATGGTCCTTGAGATTGACATTATGGTGTGAAAGTGTTTTGAAGCAGGATTTTGGCTCCATCTAGTGAATGTTAGTATGTTTGAGTGAAAATGACTGCTCAAGTCGGAAACAAAAAGCTGGGTAGAGTTTGTTTGATCTGGTGGTGTGTGTCCTCGTCCCACTCTCTTCAAGGAGTCGGTTGACAGAGCGTCCTGTTCATGTCCTGTGAATGTCTCAGTTCCAGGATCATCTTTGGTAGTGAACATGTGCATCATCTCTCACGCACTTCAGCGTTCAGTCTGCGATGCCAAAGAAGGTGTAATACTATCTGTCATGTTGTCGTTTCTTTAAACTCAGAAAAAGATTAAACGGAAAGGTGCTTAGACTGCTACGTGAGGGAACATAGGGGTTCCGTGCTTATCCTCAAGGTTCTATTGTCAGGGTAGAGAGTGGTCCCTCCGGACAGAGAAGGGGGGCAGAGAGGTCACAACTGTCCCTGATGTGTGTGTGTGTGCGGTCTGCTACTCGTACAGTGTGACGGTGCAGTAGCAGAGGGCAGAGATTCTTCGGTCCACACTGGCCTTGTCTGTTGAGGGGACAAAAACACAGTCAGATTACAGTGATTGGAGCTGCTGTTCTATGTCACAATGCCCTGGCTGCCATGCCACACACTCTTTCAGAGAAGCATAGTGCACTCCAAGCCTCATCTGATTGAAGCCTCATCTGAAAGCAGCTCGGAGCTGGACTAAGTGGTTGAAGTAAGCCTGTGAGTGCTGGTTAAAGATAAGAGGTCAAAGGGTTTTTTCCTCAAGAGACTCTAGTTAACACACTTGACTGTCCCAATTAATATCCATATTCCACAAATGTTATATTAGTATTTTCCATGAAGTAAGACAGACCATGCATGTAGTTCCAACTTTTCCTTTTAATTAACAAAGGCTGCATTTGTAGGGTTCCATAAAGAAAGATACCCTTTAACTCACATCAAGTAACAACATTTCTCATTGAAAAATAGGTGCATGGAAATTCGTTTGCATTGTCATGGTCAGTTCGAGGGGGGTCGGGGGGGATTGCTTAACCATCACAAGGGTTGGTATGCATTCAGCTCAAGCTCGAGGTGCAAATGACAGGGAGGGTAAATACATTCCTTCTACGGGATATAACATGTGCTTAGTACCAATGGTTTGTCTCTGAAACAGTCCATCATTAGTACTACTAATGCTAGTGAGGGAGTGTGGAGTAAAACTACAGCGCTGTAAATAGATGCATGGATTTGGTAAGTTCAGACGGTTCCTGACTATTGTTTTAATGTACTTCTCTCTCCACTCAGTGTGCAGAAAAGGCTTTTTGTGGTGTGGAGTGCTCACGAGCGAGGGAGAGGCCACAAGAAGAACAAAAACTAAATAAAAATCACAGAAACTTGGATGTCTATCAAAAAGGAACAGTACATCATAAAGAGCTAGTGGCCACCAGCTGCAAGTTTATGCATTTACACACTATTCACACTTGTACAATAGGAAATCAAAGGAGTCTGCCCACTTTTAAAACAGGCTTATGAGGCAGCTCTTCTTCTTCTGTAATGGACTTTCTATGATCACTGGCCTTTTGCATACCTGACGTGCGCAGACTCACTAACACTATTGTATTGCGAGCACAGCGGATGCTTGGGGAGAGAGCGGAGCAGACTTGAGTGGATGCTTTACTTCCAACACACATTTGATCTCTCCAGACAGAATCCCCATCTGGTATAGTATATGAGTAGTCCTAGTATAAAGAGGAAGTTGTGTGGAGAGGTTTGGAGCAGCTGCCTTGTGGTTGCCAGGGACCTCTAGTGGAGGTAGGTTGACTTGAACCCGTGGCAGGCGTGGGTAAAAGGGCGTATCAAATCTCTATGGACATAAAAAATGTTTGTGCTCTTTGATTGAGAGGCAGGGCATCCAATGGCGTCGTCTAGCTCACTGACCCCCTCACTCTCTCACTGTGCTCTCTCATACATACGCACATTCACTCAGGAAAACAAAATAACAAAATCACATGCACAACATACAAATATTTACTTTTGCAAACATCAATTTACTTGAAAATTAGCTACAGTTATTGGTATGAACATAAAAAAGCTTGTTTCTGTATTATTTAGCGAAAATGAAACTCAAGTAATTTGACTTTTTTGTCTTGATTCACCCTGGAGAGGGGGCGTGCCCCCTTGGTTAACTGATCAGGAACCCCTCCTCCCCAAATGCATAGGGGCCTGTGCTGGTCACCGCTAAAAGTTCCAGGGGTAAAGAAAACTTAAGTTTTAGTCCGATTCTCTGTCACCCACAGGCTTCTTCTTGCCATAGTATTCTAAAAGCCCACCAGTGGTGTGTAGATGTGTAGAGACTGGACGTTTCTTACGACCCCTTACCCCATTTCTACGACAACACTTAAGAGTCAGAGAGCGTGCAGGCAGGTTTCCCAGCAACGAGAGGGAGAGCTGTGGCAGGGCAAGCGGTGTTGTCGGCTGAGGAGGGTGAGAGAGAGAGAGAACCCCCCCCAACCCACATCCCTTTAACCAACCTGAGCTAACACTAACAGGCCCCCCCCACTATTCACAATAAAGTGCTTCAGCTAACAAATGAACAAAACAAAAAGATCTAATTACAAATCTACAGGTTCCTTTGCTCTTCAGGCTTCCTTCCGTGTGTAACTGTGTGTGTTCTTGTATGTACATGTATTGTAAAGTGTGTGTTTGGGTGTTTGAGTGTGTGTATTTGTTACAGTGTTGGCTAGACTGCCTGCCTTTAAGTTGACTAATCTCACAGACTCCTTCCTTCCACTTCAATACTAAAGACGATGTCAGACGGGCATCACAACATCCTCCTATCCCAAACCAATAAATAATCAAAACAGCAATACGAATACAGAGTAAAAAAAATTATAATAACTGTGATTTGCATTAAAAAGTTGTATTTTTCATGGGTGTATCTCTGGGCCAACAATATATTGTCATTGTCCTCATGTCAATCTCTTTCTTCTGGCACAAAATAAAAAAAAATCCTGCAAGTCGGAAACAAAAAGCTGGGTAGAGTTTGTTTGATCTGGTGGTGTGTGTCCTCGTCCCACTCTCTTCAAGGAGTCGGTTGACAGAGAGCACACAAGAAGATGCCTGCGTCTTGTTCATGTCCTGTGAATGTCTCAGTTCCAGGATCATCTTTGGTAGTGAACATGTGCATCATCTCTCGCGCACTTCAGCGTTCAGTCTGTGATGCCAAAGAAGGTGTAATACTATCTGTCATGTTGTTGTTTCTTTAAACTCAGAAAAAGATTAAACGGAAAGGTGCTTAGACTGCTACGTGAGGGAACATAGGGGTTCCGTGCTTATCCTCAAGGTTCTATTGTCAGGGTAGAGAGTGGTCCCTCCGGACAGAGAAGGGGGGCAGAGAGGTCACAACTGTCCCTGATGTGTGTGTGTGTGTGCGGTCTGCTACTCGTACAGTGTGACGGTGCAGTAGCAGAGGGCAGAGATTCTCCGGTCCACACTGGCCTTGTCTGTTGAGGGGACAAAAACACAGTCAGATTACAGTGATTGGAGCTGCTGTTCTATGTCACAATGCCCTGGCTGCCATGCCACACACTCTTTCAGAGAAGCATAGTGCACTCCAAGCCTCATCTGATTGAAGCCTCATCTGAAAGCAGCTCGGAGCTGGACTAAGTGGTTGAAGTAAGCCTGTGAGTGCTGGTTAAAGATAAGAGGTCAAAGGGTTTTTTCCTCAAGAGACTCTAGTTAACACACTTGACCTGTCCCTATTAATATCCATATTCCACTACACCAGAGTCTCTGATACACTACAATGTGATGAGCTGGTCTGGTCTCTAACAGAGCCTGTTGGGGGAGTCTAGCCTGGTTGTCAGATGGACTTGTGCTTTGGCCATACATTACATAACAATGGCGAAGCAGAAACAGACTGGTATCCAGTCTACAGTTGAGGATGGCGGGTGGATACTTACACTTGGCCACATTTTCGATGTCTGCAGGGTCCTGGAGGATCTTGGACAGGCCATCTAGCAGCATGGCAGCCTTGCTGTAGCGGTAGGCTATGTCCTCCGTCTGCTGAAACATCTCATCCAGAGCGGCAGACTGCACCGTTTCCACAGCGTGGTTGTAGATTAGTTTCTCTGCGGTCACGCTGTTGATCTCGTCGACGAAGCGCTGCTTGTCTGAGAAGAAGTGGTTCAGCTTGTCTGTGAGTCGCCGACACAGGGAGATGCAGCTCTTGTAACGCTCGTTCAGACTCTTCACCACTGAGGAAGGGGAGAGAAAGTTAGTTATGCTCAAATATTTAAGTATTATGCATGTATATGGATAGTATTGATATTTAATGTGTTTTAAGTTAGCATGCAGTTTATTTTTTTCATCCATAAATACTTTAATGTATTGCCACTGTACTGGTCTGGGAACTTTTGTCTTACCCTGCTTGACAGCGCTGGAAGGGTTAAGCTTGGCTGATTTGATCTGGGCCTTGGCCAGGTGGAGGGAGGAGGCCAGGAGCTGGGCAGCCTTCATGTACAGCACCAGCTGCTCTACCTGCCTGTAGAGGGCACCACAGCACAGCACACATTACTAACCTATTCGGCTTCTATGGATTTTCTTTCTTAAAAACGTCATAACTTTTATAACAATAATTTAAATTTGTGCCTCAGTATGACAAAATGCTACAGGTTTGGGTCCGAACTAAAACCAGAATACTTCCAGTTAAACTGTGAACCACATCCCCAATTTTTGGTCTCTTCCTTACCCCCACTCCTTGCTGAGCTGGCTGATCTGGTCCACTACCACACTCTCCTGAGGGGGGTAGAGAGAGGCAGCCGATACGCCCAGGTCTGCCCCTCCTGCTCGCACTGCTGCAATCTCCAGAACACAGTCAGTGAAGGACAGCATCATCCGCAGGTGCATCAGAGTGTCTGTGTGCTCTCGCTGTAGTCACAAACACATGATACAGGTCAGATATCGCATAAAGACGTGTGCAAATAGAAACGCCACACACACAAAAACAAGGGTCTCCTCTCTCACCTCCATGAGTGTCTCCTCAGGCAGCTCTGGGGCCTCGAAGGTGATGAATCCATCCAGGCTGGGGGGAGAGGTATCGTAGGGGACGTAGCGTAGGCTGCTGGGACCTGCCTCTGCCCCCCCTGGGGGAGAGGTCCCAATGGCCATGCCCGGAGGAGAGCCCACGTACACCCGCCCACTGGTGGAGCACAGGGAGCCTGCCGAACTGTTGGAGCCCACTGAAAGAGAGACAGAGAGAGACAGACAGAGAGAGAGAGACAGACAGAGACAGAGATATCACTTTATTGTTAATGTCTGTCATTATGTTGGCCTATCAATTTGATTGCTCCTTTCATTGGTTGAGTTTGAATTCTAGAGAATTTCAGATTTTAACAGTACAAGGAGAGGAAGAGATATTGCCCACTAAATAGCAGTTATGTACCTCAGGGCATTGGAACCACTACCACGGAGTCTCTTCACTCCAGGTAGGCAACATTGAGTGGAGTCGTAGTAATTAGCGTTAGCAGGTTAGCTAGGAGGGTATAGCTTTAAGTAGTAGGGTTTAGCAAGAGGTTAGCACAGCAGGTTAGCCTAGCAGGTTAGCCGCTGACGCAGTGAGTGGTCTCACCTGAGGTGGTGCGCGGACGGGTGCCCAGGTGGCTGCAGGTAGGGGGAGTGCTGCTGTTGGGGGGCGAGCCCACTGTGAAGAGAACGGTCCGGGGACTCGCCGCCCCACCCTGAGGCTGAGCCAGCCCAAATGGTCCTGCCGGGGCTAGGGCGAGAGGGAGGGGGCGGTCATTCACACTAAGCCAATCAAGCTCTCTGTTACACAGGAAGGTCCTGTCAGAGCAGCCAATCCAAGCAGTTCATGCAGGGCGAGAAGCCATGAAGCAGAGAGACTGGTGTGTGTTTGTAATTGTGTTCTTTGGGACAACGGTAAGTATTATCTACTAAACCATTGATGTCCAGGTCAGTTTACTAGCTAGCTTATTTCTTACTACGTTCACTTATTTCACCACTCATTTTCTCCAGCTCTTTTCTAATTAACGGTAAAAACATCTGTTCCATGAATTATACCTGGGAGGACGAAACTAGGACAGTGCGTGTGTGTGTTTATTTACCTGTATCCATGGGCCGCTCTGTGTTGAGGCTGTCTGTGCTTCCCTGGTAGGGCTGTCCCCCTAGAGTGATTCTGATTGGCTGTTCAGACAGACGGCCAGTACTGACAGACCTGGGGAGAGAAACACATTGAGAACTCATTGAGATGAGCAAGAGATATATTACCCACACAGAGAGAGAATGAGGAGAAGGAGTAAGACGACAGTGCACCCTTTACCTGCCAAAGGTGGTCCTGCTGGCCTCGGGGGCAGACTGGCGGCCACTGGGGTAGGGGGTACAGTGGTGGGCACAGATGTCCCGTGCGTCCGCCAGGGTCTTAGTGGGTGTAGGACTGTCTGCCAGGGCCATCAGGTTACAGGATGCCTGCGTTTTAGGGATCTTGAATTGGGCTGAGATGGGCTGAATAGGGACATAGAGGTCAACAGTTACTGGTTGTGGTAAGTAGGACATACCGTAGCAAAACAGAATTGGGCTTTTGATTAAAATATTTATCAACTCAACCGACCTTGGTGGGGGAGCCAATGATGGTGGGCAGCGGCGACTTCGTCAGCCAATCAGAGGAGCGGGGGGAGGTGCCAAGGTTGCCAGGGCGACCCAGGTGGGGGGAGTGGCTGGGGGGGTAGTTGGAGGTAGAGGGCTGGATGGGGTCTGACAGCTGCTTGTGGAGCTTCTGTCTGGTCTGGTAGACCTCGGTCAGGGTGGGGGCACTCTGCAGGCGACCACCCAGTAACTGGGACGACGGCACTGGAGAACCTAAAAGAGAAAGTAATTTATTAATAACTTAATATAGAAGTTTAATAATTGTTTTAGTGTTAGTATAGTGTAAGTGGAGTTGGCTGCTACTGATCTAGAAAAGATGTACAATTCACCACTAGATGGCTCTAGTCTTGAAATTTGTATTTTTCCACTGTAAAAGTCAAAAATAGCAGCAGTGAAGGGCCACTAGTCTGTGTTGTTAATCTCAAGGTATTCCAAAGGAGGCAAAGTACTAACTGTATCTGCATTGTTTTGCTCAAGGTAAGTCCCTCCTATGACACTGTTATTGCCATGGATACTGGCCTTGACTCAAACGGGGACACACTTGTGAAAACTCTCATATAAAGTCATCCTGGGCTAGGTTTCCCAAGAGCATCGTATCACTAAGATCATCTTCTGTCCATTTAGTTTCAATGGAATTAAGATCTTAGTGCTACGATGCTTTTGGGAAACCCAACCTTGCTCTGTCTGTCTGTCTACTGAACTCACCTCCTGAGGAGCTGCGGCTGCGGGACTCATGGCCCTGAGGGTGTCCACAGCAACAGTGACCCAGCTGTTCTGGGATGGTGCCCACTTCAAGAGAAACACACAGACGTATTAATGCAGTTTTGCATTATATGTCAACAGAAGGTTTCAATGTAAAATAATTATGATGGCAGGCGTGTTGCTCAGTTGGTCCTGTGTAGCTCAGTTGGTATAGCATGGCGCTTGCAATGCCAGTGTTGTGGGTTCAATTCCCACGGGGGACCAGTATGGAGAAAAAATAATGTATGCAATCACTACTGTAAGTCGCTCTGGATAAGGGTGTCTGCTAAATGACTAAAATGTCAATGTGTTGAATGATATGAGATGGGGACATGTTGGGGCATGTTCTTACCTAGAGGTGAGGGGGAGTATGGGCGGGAGCTGCCTATAGAGAGACGTCTGCCTGTCATCTGAGGGCTGCAGTCTGCAGAGCTGGGGGACCCAGAGCCAACCTTAGGGAAACCCATGGGACTGGTGTTGGACCGCCTCACTGTACCAGACCTGCATTGACAACAAGCGCACACAATGGAGGTTTAGATATCACAAATATACAGTACATACATACCAAAACTTTTACACATTCATTGTTAGTCCACCAGAACCAACACCACCAAGCTTCATCACTTGTCAGACGGGCATCACAACAGAGTTCATGAACCCTCTTTTTTATTGCAGCTTACAGTAATGCTCTAGTTTCCAACCACTATCCTTCATGTTTATCATTGAATAACACTTGAATAACCTTTCTGAAACATCTGAAAACATGAGCTTAGCTAGATTCCATTCCCTCAGCTCAGTGTCTAACTGTTGCCTTTTTTCGCTTGGTTCTAATTTAAACTTCCTGAGTTATTCCGCGACCATCAGTTTGCTGCCAAGACAACCCTGTCACGCTGCAAGCAGTACTCTTCCACTCTTTCTGCCTCACTTCTCTCTTGAGCTTTATGGAGTAAAACATTTTTTATAATCAAGTCTGACAGAAAAAGGGTAGGCAGCAGGCGGGCACATATAGAAGCCAGTCTTCCCCTGAGATGTCTGCACTCTGTCTGTCTGCTAGCCTGCTGTGCTAGCTCTCTGCATTCATCTCTTCAAGATCATAAAGAACCGTCGCTAAGCACTAACTTGTTAACTAGCCCAGACACGGTCAAGGGACAGGGTAGTCTGTCTGTGACAGAGCGCTTAAATCCTCCTTGGAGGACACAGAGTCAGACCCAGTGCCAAGGGAAAACGGGGCAGCAGTTGGGGGACGCTGGCTACTCAGAACCCGCTGCCCAGGCTTTGGGGCCCTGTGGTGAGGGTAAGTAGGGGTTGAGGGTTCACTGTGAAGGTAGGCTACTCCAGTGCCGCATTTCCATTGAGGATTTACCCCAGTGTTTTACCCAAAAGGCTCAGACTTTTCTGTTTCCATCTATGCGGCCCGGCACCCATGTCTCACTTGGACATGGCTCCGGCGGACCTGCTCTAACTTGGAGCCGAGGTAAGACCCTGGGTACTTTTCAGCTTGCATTTACATAACACTGGCTAACTTTGAACGTTACCACCTTCTCGCAAAGTAATGGTCTTGATGAGGTTGTTGATTCTGCTCCCACAAGTCTTTAGTGTCACACTCCTGATGGAAACACAACAACCTTAGAGCTCACATTAACATAAAACCCTGGCGGCCCACTAGTGTGGGGGTAAGTCTCATTGGAAAAACACCACAGGAACTTTATACTAATATACTCTGTGGCAATATCTTCTCTCACAACAGTCAATAGAAGCACAACAATAAAACAAATTTTTACCTTTATTTAACTAGACAAGTCAGTTAAGAACACATTTCTATTTACAATGATGGCCTACCAAAAGGCAAAAGTTCTCATGCGGGGATGTGGGCTCTAAAGGAGATTCGAAAAACCTCTTCATAGTCCATGCCTTTCTATGTCTTGAAGCAATTCCCCCCTACCACATCACAATACAACACAAGCAATATCCAATGACTGAACTGATGAAACTTAGTGAAACTTAAATGTCTGACACAATAACTGACAGAGTTGAAGGTGAATTTTCTGAACCCAAAGGTTAGTCATCAGAGATCAAACAACAAGAAAAACTAGTTTCCGAACAGCCAGGACTGAGGACTGTATGCAGCCACAAAACAAACAACTTCTTAAACATGACAGTTGTACTTCGAGAACCACCCAGAACAGCGACGCCTCCCAATCCCTCCCCAGTCTCTTACCTGGGGGAGCCGTAGAGCATGGTGGTGGGGCTGTTGGAGAGGTTCTGCTTGATGCGCTGGTAGTTCCGCACCTGGGTGGGCACAGGGATGGGAGTGGTCTCTGCCCGGGGGGACACCGTGGGGGTCTGTCCGGTGATCTGCGGCTGCCTGGAGGGGTGAAGGGGGAAGAGCAGGCACTTTAGCCAGTCTGTCTGCTAGTTCTGCCCATACGGCACCATCTCTTCAGGAGTGTCAACACCCATAGAACTCAATGTTTAAAAATACTTCAGTCCTTCCGAGACGACATTTGTATAAATAGAACATGAAGAGAGCAATAGTTGGACTAAATGAAGCACTAGGCTGACTAGACGTTTCTAGCTAAGCTATGTCTTGGAGTTTTTTATTTTTTATTTTTTTACACATATGGCATTTTCAACTGAGGCTGGGTGAGGAACTACACTTTAGTCCTGCTGGAAGGGGGCTGGCCCAACCCAGAGGGGGCAGGGCCATTGTGTAAACACACGTGTGTCTTCCCAATCAGTGGGGAGCAGTCTCTGCCAAGAGGAGGAGTTATGGGCGGGTCTGAAGAGACTGTGGTTTGTGGGCTCAGCCAATAGCACGTGCTGAGCCCGCCTCCTTTCGATCAGACCGAGGGACAGGAGGAAAGTAAGCCAGGCTCATTTGCATTCCTTTGTTATTCGATTGGTACAAAATGTTCCCTGAGCAAAAGCCATACACGGGTCAACCATAGGGGGTTCACTTGGGTTTAGAATGACAAAGGGAACGCGAGAGGAAGGGGAGGAGGAATATAACTGTTCTAGAACAGGGCAGATTTAACAGTAGTAGCATTATGTAATAAGATGATTAGAGGGGAAGGGTCTAGTGAGCGGGGGAGGGTTCTAGACCAGCGAAAGGGAATAGACCGAGGGACACGTGAGGCACGGGGACCATCAGTCTGTCCTGTACAGCAGCAACACACAGACAAAGACACAGAGGGCTTTCTTTGTCTGCTTCCCACTCCGAGAAGCAAAGAAACACATTTTAACACAAGACAAACATTGACATAGCTTTCGGTTAGACACAATCGCCCTTCTAGTTCAAACCAAAAGTAAAAGGGTTATAAAAGGTTCATCAAAGTGGCATTTCTGTGGTTTATTCTCTAACCTCAGTGCACTGTATTACCATGCAGTCATTCAGTTTAACACATCCATTTCTCCCCAGAGCAGGTTGTTAAAAGCTGTTCTAACAACAGAAGATAATAGGGACATTGGAGCTACATAGGGTGCTCTCCCTAACAAAAGGTAGTTTGTAGGTCAGTCATGAGCGTCCTCTTTGAGAGGAGAGAGGGAATCTGCTTTACTGTCAACCTGTTTGTCTTTACTGCATCTACCCAGCGGGGGATGGTCTTTTCGCTCTCATTCTCCATCTGCACTCCCTCTTTCTCTCTCTAAATACTCTCCCCCTTTTCAATTTTCTTTGTCTGCTCATTGCCCTCCCCTCCATCTTGGGCAGCTGCTATCTTTCTTTCTCCTTATCTCCCTCAATCCCTTCTTTTCTCCATATTCATCCTTAGCAGTGGCTCTGTATCTCTGCACTCCCCCCCCCCCCCCCCCCTCTCATTCTCTGGCTCAGGGATCGATTAAGGACAGAGAGCACAGGGGAAAAACAAGTGACTGTGGGAGCTGAGTGGAGTGGAGCTGAGCTTAGGGGAAGAATTTAAATATCAGTTCCAATGATGTGTGGACAAATTTCAGCTACAGCCCTATAGTTCCAAATAACCAGAGGACTTGTCCCTGAGTTAAAAGGGGCTAATTTAATTTCAACTATTTCACTAAAGAAGAAGTGCATCCTAGATTAGCATATCTCAGACTGCAGCTGAACATGTGTGCAAATCTAGTAAGAACATTGACCACCGCGGACGCATCTCCAGAGTGAGATGAACCTCTCAGACCATGTGAACCTCTCACACAACGACCCATAAGATTCTATAAAGAACCAGAGCCTCACACCTCCAGCTCAATCGTAAATACTGATTACATTCCTTTGTCCGAACGAGCGATTGTTAAAGTGTAGTCAGATTTATGTGTCATTACCCATGTCCGATAGAAGCCAAATTCTGTGTCTTCTCCCCCACCCCTTTCTTCTCAATCTATCGTGTTATAACCAAACAGTTGTTCAGTCCACTAGGGACGATATTTTCCTGTAAAATGTATGTATTGTATTTGTATAACCTGTAATTGTTTAATTAGCTAGTGAATAAATAATTCAGCCAATTTGTGTATGGATGATTCATAAGTAAAACTGGCTTCGTGCAAACTAGGATTTTATGACTTTCAGAATGAGAGTGATTGAGATAATGTGAAATTAATCAATAAATGACTTATCAAAATAGATATAAAATATCCGAAGAGTTATTGTCTGGAATTGGGAACTCTATAAACGACAGATTCCAGTGGTGCCCCGACGTCCTAGTTAATTAATGTTTAGGTGGTTAGTTTAAATCACATAATCATTTCAACATAGAGAATCGATTTGATAGTATAGCAGTCTTCACTAATGATAGTCAAGACACGACAACTACCTGGCAGTCCAACCAGGGAACCAAGAGAAAGATAATGAAGAGAAGGGAGGGTTGAGAGAGAGTTAAAGATGCAGTCCGGGATCTTAAGTACGTACAAATTCGCAACATATTGTACAAATTGCAATTCGTAACTTTGGAGCATCACTTTAAGCGTCAGGGTGATAGGGTGAGGACGGGGAGAGAGAAACTATCACCCCAAAGATGAATATGGAGAGATGGTGATAAAGGAGGAAAGCAGCTATATGATTGAGAGAGCGACAGGGGGAAACAAAGCCATAAATAGACAAAATGATGGTGCAGCGTGAGAGAAATAGAGCCATAGAAAACAGTATTACTAGAGGCTATTTACAAAGAGAGAAACTGGGAGAGGAACAGGGGGAGTGAAGAGAAAAAGAGAGAGATAGATGAGGGTGGAGATCATTATCTTGCTGCAAGTTATTACAAACAGAGAGAGAGTGTGGGGTCACAAGAGACGAGGAAGTGACTTTTTGGAGAAGTGGTGTTTGTGCCTCTGCTCTGTGTGTATGAGACAGTAATTTGAGGTGCCGCGACAACAGTCACGTTTTCCCACAGTGATTTCCTGTGTGTACTGTGTATACCACAGACCTGGCTAGTCTGGGTGGTTCAGGATACGCAGTAGCCGTTTATCTGAGACGCCTACACAATATAAGCACAAACCAAATAGATTTTGACATGAACAAAATACCTTATTTAGCCTTCATGGAAAAGGAAGACTAATACACACAAAGACACAAATAGCATGTAGTTTATGACTAAGGGGTATACAATGAACAAACAGCTGCTATGCACACTGACAGACACACTGAGATGACACCAGTAGCGTTATACATAGAAATGTCCATGTGGAGTAGACAGAATGCACTTACTCATGCAGAGCTCGTTCACAGCTGACAGACACACGTCACCGCACACACACAAACCCGATATCTGGGGCTAAAATAGCAGCATGCACGTCAGACTGGCTCATATTCCCATCAGCTACTCAGTCTGTTTTTAACCTTGACCCTTGTCAACATCCACCACACATATTTATTGTATTATGTTTTGTGACAATCATTGTTAGGTTTTTCAAATGTGACATGAATCTAATTGCTCAAATACATAAATTGTCAAACCGTGGACATTTCCTGAAATATCCCAGTTTAGGGACACAGGTCAAACAGACTGTTTATTAATCCTCTCTGAGCTTAGGTTACATTTCCATGACGCAAAAAGTCAACAGTGAAAAAAAAAATCAAGATTTCCAATGAGCATGGTGCAACACGGTCAAGCCCAGGGGAGTCAACAGAGAAACTAGGTCAGGTCATCTAGATATTGTGCTCCAGGGAGAGTTTATATTCCTTTCTGAAATGGTGGCCAGCCCAAATCAGAAAAAAAAAAAAGAAAAAAAAAAAAGTGTGGGACAGCTACACTTCTTTCTCATACATATATATACTGAATAAAAATATAAATTCAACATGTAAAGTGTTGATCCCATGTTTCATGAGCTGAAATAAAATATCCCAGAAATGTTCCATATGCACAAAAAGCTTATTTCTCTAAAATGAGGTGCACAAATTTGTTTACATCCCTGTTGGTGAGCATTTCTTCTATGCCAAGACATGCCACACCTGTCAGGTGGATGGATTATCAAGAAACTCATTAAACAGCATGACAGGTGCATCTTGTGCGGAGGACAATAAAAGGCCACTCTAAAATGTGCAGTTCTGTCACACAACACAATATCACAGATGTCTCAAGTTGAGGGAGTGTGCAATTGATATGCTGACTGCAGGAATGTCCACCAGAGCTGTTGCCAAAGAATTTAAATGTTCATTTCTCTACCATAAGCCACATCCAACATTGTTTTAGAGCTTTGGCAGTACGTCCAACCGGTCTCACTACCGCAGACCACGTGTAACCACGTCATCCCAGGACCTCTACATCCGGTTTCCTTATCTGCAGGATTGTCTGAGATCAGCCACCCAGACAGCTGATGTAACGGATGAGTATTTATGTCTGTAATAAAGCCTTTTTGTGGGGAAAAACTAATTCTGATTGGCTGGGCCTGGCTCCCCAGTGAGTGGGCCTGGCTCCCAAGTGGGTGGGCCTATGCCCTCTCAGGCCCAACATTGGCTGCGCCCCTGCCCAGTCATGTGAAATCCATAGATAAGAACCTAATGAATTTATTTCAATTGACTGATTTCCTTATATGAACTGTATCTCGTTGAAATTGTTGCATGTTGCGTTTATATTTTTGTTCAGTATACATACATACATACATACATACATACATACATACATACATACATACATACATACATACATACATACATACATACATACATACATACATACATACATACATACATACATACATACATACATACATACATACATGAAATCGGATGTTTACATATACCTTAGCCAAATACATTTAAACTCAGTTTTTCACAATTCCTGACATTTAATCCTAGTAAAAAGTCCCTGTCTTAGGTCAGTTAGGATCACCACTTTATTTGAAGACTATGAAATGTCAGAATAATAGTAGAGAGAATACTTTATTTCAGCTTTTATTTCTTTCATCACATTCCCAGTTGGTCAGAAGTTTACATACACTCAATTAGTATTTGGTAGCATTCCCTTTAAATTGTTTAACTTGGGTCAAACGTTTCAGGTAGCCTTCCACAAGCATCCCACAATAAGTTGGGACAATTTGGGATCATTCCTCATGACAGAACTGGTGTAACTGATTCAGGCCTCCTTGCTCGCACACACTTTTCAGTTCTGTCCACAAAATTTCTATAGGATTGAGGTCAGGGCTTTGTGATTATGGAAGCTTATGGGTAGCAATATTCAATTTGAAATGTAATATGCAAAATGACAATGCAATATGTAAAATGGCAATGCATTCTGTATTTCAATTGACATTTTCCATTACATTTGTGCAACGTTTGGTGCAAAATGAAAATGAAATTACATAATTTACATTTGCCATTTCATACACTAGTTTTAATATGTAAATTGAATACATATTTTAACGCTTTATAAGTTGCAAAATTTAAATGAAAATGTATTACAGAAATGATTAGATGTGTGTAACATGTTCAAGCAAAAACTGTGGCAAAATGATCATTCAAATGTTATTTTTCTTAATTGCATTTACACTCACAGTCAAACACTTGCGATTGCATTTTCATTAAATGTCCCGCGCAATGAATGTAGCAAAATTCAAAGTGCAAATTGAAAATGCATTCCGAGCCGATCACGTCTCCGCCCCCTCCCACCCTGTCAATCACTGCATCAAGGCGGGGCTCGGAAACAGGTAAATTTAACATGTTATAGCTATGTTACGTGTTTTGGTTTTGAGGTGTTGGAAACATGGCGGCGGCAGAGCTAATACGAGTGTTAAATTCATTAGCAGATGAAGTGGAGCGTGAAATGCAATTAAGAAAAATAACATTTGAATGATCATTTTGCCACAGTTTTTGCTTGAACATGTTACACACATCTAATCATTTCTGTAATACATTTTCATTTTAATTTTGCAACTTATAAAGCGTTAAAATATGTATTCAATTTACATATTAAAACTAGTGTATGAAATGGCAAATGTAAATTATGTAATTTAATTTTCATTTTGCACCAAACGTTGCACAAATGTAATGGAAAATGTAAATTGAAATACAGAATGCATTGCCATTTTACATATTGCATTGTCATTTTGCATATTACATTTCAAATTGAATATTGCTACCCATAAGCTTCCATATGTGATGGCCACTCCAATACCTTGACTTTGTTGTCCTTAAGCCATTTTGCCACAACTTTGGAAGTATGCTTGGGGTCATTGTCCATTTGGAAGACCCATTTGCGACCAAGCTTTAACTTCCTGACTGATGTCTTGAGATGTTGCTTCAATATATCCACATAATTTTCCATCCTCACGATGCCATCAATTTTGTGAAGTGCACCAGTCCCTCCTGCAGCAAAGCACCCCAACAACATGATGCTGCCGCCCCCGTGCTTCACGGTTGGGATGGTGTTCTTCGGCCCCCTTTTTCCTCCAAACATAACGATGGTCATTATGGCCAAACAGTTCTATTTTTGTTTCATCAGATCAGAGGACATTTCTCCAAAAAGTACGATCTTTGTCCCCATTTGCAGTTGCAAATCGTAGACTGGCTTTTTTATGGCGGTTTTGGAGCAGTGGCTTCTTCCTTGCTGAACGGCCTTTCAGGTTATGTCGATATAGGACTCGTTTTACTGTGGATATGGATACTTTTGTACCTGTTTCCTCCAGCATCTTCACAAGGTCCTTTGCTGTTGTTCTGGGATTGATTTGCACTTCTCGCACCAAAGAACGTTCATCTCTAGGAGACAGAACGCGTCTCCTTCCTGAGCGGTATGACGGCTGCGTGGTCCCATGGTGTTTATACTTACGTACTATTGTTTGTACAGATGAACGTAGTACCTTCAGGCGTTTGGAAATTGCTCCCATGGATGAACCAGACTTGTGGAGGTCTACAATTTAATTCTGAGGTATTGGCTGATTTCTTTTAATTTTCCCATGATGTAGAGCAAAGAGGCACTGAGTTTGAAGATAGGCCTTGAAATACATCCACAACTCCAATTTAATCAAATTATGTCAATTAGCCTATCAGAAGCTTTTCCAAGCTGTTTAAAAGGCACAGTAAACGTCTGACCCACTGGAATTGTGATATAGTGAATTATAAGTGAAATAATCTGTCTGTAAACAATTGTTGGAAGAATTACTTGTATCATGCATAAAGTTGATGTCCTAACTGACTTGCCAAAACTATAGTTTGTTAACATGAAATCTGTGGAGTGGTTGAAAAATGAGTTTTAATGACTTCAACCTAAGTGTATGTAAACCTCCGACTTCAACTGTACATACATACATAAAAAGAAATTGATGACATTACACTCACCCTCCACACCACTCTATGGATGGCCGATGCCCCACTGCTCCCATTGGCTGGTCATCTGATGAAGAGGGAAGTGAGCCAATTAGACAAGAGTAGAAACCATGGCACATTAGTGAATTAACTGACTACCCATACTACCACTCAAAATGTGTGTCTATTTGGTCAACTGTGTGTATCAAGTGTAAGTAGGTGCTCAATGTACATGTAGTGTTGTCAGTAGGCCTAATTAGTGTAATAAGGAGTAGCAAGTGTCCAGTGTTAGTGTGTGTGTGAGTGTGAGTGTATGCGTATGTGGGTGTTCCTGCAGACTCACAAGACTCTGTGGAGAGGTGTGGCACCAGGACAAAGTCGTCCGTGTCGCTGGAGGAGTTCTTGCTGCTGGTGCTTCCTCCAGACTCCTTAGACAGCTGCAGGTAGTTGGGAGGGCCCAGGGGGGGCGACGACAGACAGTCCTCAGGTAAAGTCTGCATGTCTGGGAGAGACTGGAGAAGGGAAAGGGTGTGTGTGTGTGTGTTGTAGTGAGCAAAAGGTGTGTTTATGTTGGTGGGGGTAGGTGGTGTGTGTGTGTGTTAGGAGGGTAGGGAAAGAAATAAATGGAGAGGATTAAATCTCAGTGAGAGAGAGGGCTTGGGCTGTACAATTCAATTAGAGCCAGACCGGGCTACGTAGACTGCCAGAATAATGCAATTACAGTGGCCAGAGAGAAAAAGTACCTCCCTGGGAAACTCAGTTTGTCCGTTTTCCCACTGAGCTACTGTACAAAGTCTGGATTCTTAAGTGCTGAGTGTTGCGGTGTGGTGCTATGCCTTGAGGTACGGATAAACCCACTTGGTGTGGAATGTAACTATTAGGTGTATAGGCAGTCAGGATGAACTTACGGCAGGAGAGTTGTAGCGAACAGAGGGCGAGCTGCCACAGGTGATGCCGGTCACTGCGCTAGGGCAGTTGGGTACTGGAACAGGACATGCTGGAGAAAAATAATAATAATAATAATCATACAAATACACGTATTCACACAAGAGTGCACTCAACATCCATGCCATCTCACAATACAGCTGTGAAACCACAACAGGTATTTCCCCCAGTTATTATGTACTCACATGTTTTGATGGCAGAAGTTGGATCTAAGAAAGGATGGCTGAAAAACGCATCTGCAGCAGAAACAACCAGACAGACGTGTGAATGTTAGAGAAGTAATTTATGAATAACAAACATTACGTTTTAAATAACTTCCTTTCTAAAAGGGAAGTGAAGTCAGAACTGACCGAAGTCCATCCTGTCCTTCTGGTTCCTCTGCAGCAGGCCTAGCAACAGGTTGCCAAGGGGAGGAGACGTCTCCCTCGGGATGCTTAGTAATAGAGGAACAGACATACATTCTAGTTAAAAACATGTTTTTTCAGGCCAATAGGCCTCGATCAGATAGATAATCATTCCTAAATCCTAGCATCTGTTGACCTACATGGGCAGCAGCGACTTGTTCTTCTCGTAGAACATCCTCAGGTCCTGCGGACTGTTGGCCTAAAGACAGAGAGAGAGAGAGAGAAAGAGGAGTGACAGAGGGTTTGTATACTACTTCTATACACACACACACCATGGGTGACATTTTTCTCTTGCAGAGGCATATGGTATTTATTTCACACAGTTTAATGCTGCTCTCTCTCTCTCCATCCTACCTGGAAAGGGGGCTTCCCTACGAGACACTGGTAGACGACCGTCCCAATGCTCCACAGGTCTGCCTTGGCGTCATAGTTCTGAGACATGATCACTTCCGGGGCCTGGTTAAAGGACAGAGGTTAGAGGTCATGCAGGTTGCAGAGTATTCGGCGCCGTTGTCGCAGGAGAACAAGAGACCGCAGACACGACACGCTTACACACACAACAAACACTAACACAGACATGCTCGCACGCATGCATACCCGCACCCACTCACCATGTACATGGGGGAGCCACAAAGTGTGGCAGCCATCATGTTGCTCTGGAGGTATCGTGCAAAGCCAAAGTCAGCTGAAAGAGAGAAGGCCATCAGTCTGTCTGTCTCTGTGTTATTAATAGCTACTATTGTCTGAGTGTCATGACTGCTATTCCCAAGCCTCTCAGACACTAGACAATCGGGCACTCAACACACAACAGGAGAGTCACCACACCTTCCGGGAATAGCACTGTAGCATACTAAATATAGCTGTAGGGTATATTGACCTTAGCAAGCTATCATTGTGGTGCCTCGTGGTACATAACATTTGATATATGACACTTGTGTGAGACAATAAGACAAATCATATGATGGCTAACAGTTCATGGATAGGCCATCTCTATGTATATATACACACAGTATAAACTAGAAACATTATGAAGTTGTGAATAATTAAAAGGGATAGTTCTCTAAGTTTGGGTTGTTCACCTATTTTTATGCGGATGCCGTTGATGCTGGATCTCTTGCGGCTCGTGTACGACAGCAGGATGTTCTGTGGTTTCAGGTCTCGGTGGATGATGCCTTTACTGTTGAGGATCCTCATGGCTGCTGCTATCTGCTGGAGGAACACCCTCAGAGTGTCTTCTCTCAGTGTCCCCTTGGCTAGAGAGAGCAGAGAAAAACAACTTACTCACAATCCTTCATTATACAGTATAAATGTACTGACACATAATGTATTTTTTATTTTATTTTATTTTATTTCACCTTTATTTAACCAGGTAGGCCAGTTGAGAACAAGTTCTAACTGAGACCTGTCAGGTATGATGTATGATGACCAGGGATGTAGTGGTAAAAAACTACTACACTCACACTGGCTATTAGCATATTCTAGCCATACAAAACTACATTACCCATACTGAAATCTCTATAAAGGACATTATCCACCCACAATGCACTAGTCTAGAGGCCACAGATATCTTTTTACAACCATTTTACACAATAACGTTTCACCCACACTGATCATTAACATGTATTTACATTTTTAGATTGAGATTAGTCATTTAGCAAACACGACTTACAGTAGTGAGTACATCCATTTTCATACTCCCCCCCCCCCCCCCCCCGTGGGAAACGAAACTCACAACTCTGGCATTGCAAGCGACATGCTCAACCAACTGAACCACATGGGACCCATACAAAACATCTGCCAGCAGTAATACACACTCAATACCTCCATCTCCCGAATGCATTGGATTAATGACTGAGCTTACTTTTAAGTGATTGAGATGCACCATTATCAAGGAGAGAAATGCATTAAAACTTCCTCATCAGGATGCATTGGGAGAGCTCTGTAACCACAACTGCACACTGAATCCAAGGGAAAGCAACCCGCAGAAAATGCTTATTCTGAAAGTAGTCTACATCTTTTATGCAACCACAACCAATTAGGGTGGTAATTGTGAGAACATTAGCAGCCTAAGTAATAAAAGTATTAACAGTGAAGGTTACTGTAGCTAGCATAAGAGGTTGGGCAGTGGAGTGTGCCTGGTCCCTGCATGTACTGGTTGCAGTGAAACAACAACATTAGATAATCCAGTGAGCTGCTAGCTAAGAGGATTCCTGGGTCTCTAAAGAGTAAACCAAACCATTATGGTCACAATGGATCTTGTGTCAATCTAACCGTGCTTACATACATTAATCAAGGGTTTAACAACACTCTCTCTAAAGTACAACAGTGGCAACTTGTTCTAAATGCAGCAAAGTTGTGTAATTAGTGAAATAACATAACATGGTTGTGTGGTGCTATTAACATGTACAATGAGGGTTTATAAGGGAGAGAGAGAGAGAGAGAGAGAGAGAGAGAGAGAGAGAGAGCGAGACAGAAAGAGAGTGCAACAAAGAGGGAGAGCGTGACAGAAAGGGGGAGAGTGTGACTGTGCGTGCACACTAGAAGAGAGAGGTACAGACACTGCACCGTGCCCTGAGGTGACGTGAGAGCACACACCTGAACAACATTAAAAAAAATAAAAAAATAAACTGTTCCCCTGAAAACAAGTGCATCAGAACACAACATGAGGACCAGAGTCCACAATACTGCTTTCCTCTGTACACTAGTATCTACACTAAACCTGGTGCACTGGGCCATTCTGTTCCTCAGTGCCTTTTTAGACTCCCCATTGACCTCTTGTTATGGTGTCCATTTCATGATGACCTGTCCTTCTTTCTCTGTTCCTAAACTGTTGCTCTGCTGGGATTAATGCATAACTACCTGCTGTTGACATTGACATACATATGCAAATATGATCCATATCAACAGGGAGACAGGTGTGTGTTATGCAAATTCACTGCTGTACCAATAAAGTCACGATATACCATGTTGACCTCCACAAGCAGCACCGTATTAAGACATTCAGTGCTTGGTGCTTTCTTGTGAAGCATGAGAGATGAGTGACCTTTGAGACTGGCGTCAGAGCTGTGCTGACCTTGTTGCTAAAGAACGAACCCATTGTGTCATATCACTGTGTTGTCTCCTACACACAGCATTCCCTTCCATTGGAAACACACACCGCACACACTGAGACGCACACAAAAGTACCCACACCCCTCTCCACCGCTATCTACTTTGTTTTGATGAATAATACCCAGTGTCTGTTGAGATTAGTGTGATGCTTACCTTGTAGATAGTCAGCCAGATCGCCACCGTTGCAGTACTGTGGGGAGGTACAAGACAAACAGAACCATTCTATTATCGGGCTGTGTAAGAACAACACAGATTAACAGTATCAAGCTGTGTGTGTGTGACCACAAAGTCCAGATAATGATGGGTCTGGTCAATTAAAATCTGATGAATTGCTGTGCTGTTATCGGTACTGACAGTCTATGTTAATCCTGCCATTAGTCAACACAGAGTAGGAAGAAGAGCGGGAGAGTAGTACAGCAAAGAGAAAAATAGTTAGTGAGAGACTTAGTGAGTACATTTCTATTTTATTTAACTAGGCAAGTCAGTTAAGGACAAATTCTTATTTACAATGACTGCCTGCCTACAGTCAGCCAGTGCCTTGCTCATGGACACAGACAGGTTTTTCACCTTGTTGGCTCGGGTATTCGAACCAGCAACCTTTCGGTTACTGGCCCAACGCTCAAAACGCTAGGCTACCTGCCGCCCGGAGAAACAGAGGGGAGCTAAGTGGTAGTCTAATTTATGCTAGCATCTACCCCCCATCTGTCCACCATTTTCTAGTTCTGTCAGTTGAACCACCAATTAAACCTTGTTGGTTACCAGAGCTTCCTCTGACCAAAGCATTGGTTTGATCTGGCCTTAAAGAGCCTCTGCCTTATTACAGTGGCCGGTAGGATCTGACTCCAGTTCAGTTTATTACCACACCATGTTGTTTACCCTTTGTACAGGAAAATCAATTACAGCTCAGATCCTTATATTGACATGAGACACGGGAAGATGGATCCTCTGTGTGTATGTCAACCCTTTTACAGAGCGCAACAGAGGCATTGAGCAGGGTTTCAATGACACATTCTTAAGGGTCCACCATAACCACATGGTGCTAGTGTAATATTAATATATTTCACTAATTATATTCTAGTGAATCTATCCTATTAACTTCTGTGTGAGGACAATAATTGATGAGGTACTCCGCACATGAATAATGTCCGTTCAAGTAAAAAGACTGCTTTGCTTCATACGTAGAGTCAATGCTACAGCTGAAAGGGCAGTGTTTCCCCTAAACAGTATCCTTTGTAATGTGTTCCAATCAGTGCCAAAATGCTGGAGCATGAGCCCTGAATGCTGAATGCTTAATAAGTAATAATTAATCTGATCCCTCCTCTAAACTTAGCCTAAGACAAGCCTTTCTTACTAAGCAAAACTATCAGTCTGGCAAACACCAGCCGGATTAGCATCCATGCTAACCTAGTGTCGATACTATCTATGCCCATCTCTCTGGTAGTGGTATAGCATTGATTAAGCAGCCTGCTAGCTATAAGACCAAGGCTGAACGGTGCACAGAGGCTTGGAACAAAAACAGATTTATGTCTGTTTCTTCTCCTGTGCCAGGAGACCCCGCCTCCTTAGCGTCAGTGTGGCTCTCAGAACAACAGGCCTGTCTACAACAACAAGCTAGAACACCCCCAGGCAGGCCGAGGTAACAGGTACCAGGGTCCCATGACACCTTGCACAGCCAATTAGCTTAACAACAGCTAGAATATGAGAAGGGTGGAATAAGTATTGCACAGATAAATATAAGGCAGACAAAGTTTTGCTCTTGGATAGCAGGATTCCTCGAAATCAGGGTGTGGGTGTACAGGCATGTTTTTAGAGGGCTACTTAAGGTGGAATACCGTTCGTTTTTTTCCCCTTCAGGCGGTTTGTGGAATTTTGTGGTCTTGAGCAATGAGAGGGAGGGCGGGGGGAGGAGAGAGGAGAGGCAGAGTGAGGACAGGAGCACACTGGGTTTGCAGCCTCTCATAGGACTAAGGAAATTACCATGGGCACATGGAGAGAGAGTGAAGACAGAGACCCTGGCAGGCTACAGGCAGCTCGGTAGAAGAGGTTGCATTCGAACAGTGTGACACTACACCTACCTCCATGACCAGGAACACAGAGTTGGGAGTTTCCTGGAAGAGAGGAGAGAAACATGGGTTAGAGTGATCATCTCACACACAACACCTATCACATCCACTACATAGAGGAACAGCTTCGTCAAACAGACTGACATGTATGGCACAGACAGATATAGCCTGCATACTGTATATATGGATCAGATGTGTACAGTACGGAGAATAGGGTTCCTTTGCCACCCAGCATGAACTGAAGCCAATAGCACAACTGATCCACTGATCTGGATTAGATCCATACCGTAGAGTAGCTGGCTCCAATCTCCATCTCACCCTGTGCGACTGACATGGGGTTAAGATCAAATTGGCACCCCTGAAGAAAACATGCCGTCCTTAGTGAACCCCTCACCTCCAACCTGTGTCCTGTTACAGTCTACATTCTTTAGGGGAGAGGAACGGCGTTCATTACACAGCAGGGCCAAGCGGAGGTTGTTGGGGTGTGTGTGTGTGTGTGTGTGTGTGTGTGTGTGTGTGTGTGTTCGGGCTATTGGGTTCAAGGGAACTGGGCAATGGGACAGATATTGGAGCCACCTTGTCAACATGGTGATGGGGGAGCTAAGAAGATGCTGGACAGGAGCCATGTAACACAAGCAGGCCTCCAGGTTAAGCAAGCAAGCTCAAATGTATTTAGGGGAGTGTTTGGGTGTGTGTTTGCGCATGTGTGTGTGTTTGTGTGTGTGGTGTCCAGTTGAGGGTAGTGCCGCATATGGCAGATCAAGCATCTTGGCGTGTGCATGAAGTTCTCATACACAACATCAACCATAAAGAACACAACTGTCGTCACACATTTTCCATTCCCTTCAGCGCCATTCTAAGTAGCATATCTATGATTAGATCCAGAAGTGTTTCTTGTGACATGACCAGACAAAACCCATTTCCATGCTTGATTCTAGGTGGGAAGGAAATAGCCTGTCACATGAAAGGCTTATTTCATTTCTAAGGAGCGTATGAGTTCAAAGAAATGTAAAAGGCATTATTTTCTGTGTACCGTACAGACAAATCAAAGTGTCTCAGAAAATCAATTCCTTGACTACCAACAGCCATACTAGTCAGTTATTGGACTGCTTTACTCTGGCTCTAAATGGTCTCTTAGCCACGGTCTCCAGTTGGAGAGCAAACACCACTGCCTTCACTCCACAAAACAGCCACCCATTAATTCCACTTCAGCTCTTTCCTGTCAGCTGACCTGTCAGCCTGCACCAGGCTTATTGGCTGGGCCCCCTCCTCCCTGGTCAATCCCATTGGCTTGTGGCTGTGGATAATGGGATTCTAGGATGCTGCTGTTGGGTTGTAGCAATGGGGGAGGGGAGACGTAGGGAGGCCCCACCACCACCATTATCTGCTCGGTGTGTGTGTGGTGGCTGGTCGTGGCCTGGGGAAGATTACATAACAAGCTGTTTTCAGCCCCTGCTCTAATGGGGAGATGGGGACTGGGAGAGGAAGAATAGGAACAGAGAAAAGAAGGGAGTTGGCCAGCCTGGACACTGTCCTGGAGGGGGAGGGTAACTGATACAGGACAGCCTCACCCCCTTTAACCTCCAGCCCTCAGTGGGTTGACAATGAACGGTCTATGCCAGCATAAATCCTACGATAGAGTCTAAAACCTCTTCCATGGTCCAAATCTAGACTAAGTGACACTCAGTATTTTTTAAGGCAGTGGTTGGTTACACGTTTACCACAAAAGAGGAGACACCCAATGTGTCAGAATGTACTGTCACACAAAACACTATCTGTTAAATAATTGATGGATCTTTGACACAACTGCCAACAGGATTGTTCTACATAACCCTCCTTCCTCAAAGGAATATGCCAAAACAAAAACAGCAGCCCCTCAAACACAGGCAGTCATATTCCACTTATAAAAGCATTTCACAATCTTTCTTTTCCCATCCACTTGTTGGATGGAAAACCACTGAGTCACCAGGCGATCCAGACAGAGTTATGCCACAAACAAGCTTTGATCGATGCTCTTCTAGGAAACACTAGAAGGAACAGTACTACATCAGCTCGAAGAAATGTTGTCTTGAGGGGAAACTCAAAACATCCCCCAACCATTTTCTACCGCTTCAGCCCTCCACCTCACAGAAATGTTTAGAATGCCAACACAACTCTAGAGCCTGGCCAAAACAACAACGTATTCTCAGTGTGTCTGTCCTGCTTGTTGCGTCACACGGTTGACTCCATGAGTCCTGGGATACATAAGAATGAAGGGAGAGGGGGGATGGTAGCAGAGGGAGAAGAGAGGAGAGGGGGCCTGCTGGGCTCAGTTTAAAATTGCTGAGGACGTTAGAGAATAGGGTTCCATATGTGGACTGGAAATCCACCCGGCACGCATCTGTTACGCAAATACAGAGTAATCCTGAGCGTTCAGAGAACCAAGTATGTAGCCTAGTCTAATATTACTGCACGCTAGAAACATAGCTGTGTCACACCCTATGACAGACACTGTGGTGATTTTATGACACATGTTATGATGATTATAGGATGTGTTTCAGAGACAGGGTGAACCCTTAGGGCAGTAGGCGACATACTGCATTGTTAGTGGTGGCACGGGATCTGTTGGTGTTTTGATCACATGTGTGCACACAACACACACAGGTGATCTACTCACAGTGGAAGGGCACAGGCTGTCCCTACAGGAGAACCTAATGTCCTGCAAAGGCATCAGATCGGAGACAACCTGGCACTGGCTCTCTATGAGATCACCGTTTAAGTCACAAGTGTCAAGAAATTAGGCCAACTAACAAGAGGCATCCTGCTTCTCTTCCCTCTCCTTTAGGCCAAGATCATCAGACAGAGGAGGCATAGAAAAGACAGTACTGTACAATAAAGAACGAAAATATTGACTCAGACTGTTGTCAGGAAAGCATAATGAAAGATGCCTCTAGCATAACACTTTCTCCTTGCTTGGTACATATGGAACCAAATATGCATGTTTGTGTGTGTGTGTGTGTGTGTGTGTGTGTCATTTAACCTCCCTCGGGGCGAACAAACTACCCCCAGCTTTCTTAAGATCTAAAGTATTATAGTTTAACATAGTCAACTTTTTTTCCACCTTTTCTTTATATTTGAAAGGTATTGCTGGTATCAAAACCTACATTGTATTTAGGCCAAACGACCTAGTTGCTGTACATGAGAAAGTGTTCTCAGTCAACTTACCCGGTAAAATAAGGGTTAAATAAAATAAATAAAACATAATTTTGGTAAGGTTCTGCCTATGGCTTAGTATGAAACATCTGCACACCACTACTACCACTCCTCCCCGGCATGCGCACAGGAATGTTGTAAAAATGGGCCTGTTTGTAAGGGGGTCATATAGCCTAAATATTGCCCACTTTCTTTTTTTACATGCTAAATACACTAAATCCTATGTGAAAGCAGTATGTGTGTGTGTGGGAGATTTGAGTGTGCTGGGTGGGAGTTGCTAACTGTTACAGTATGTAGATTCCTCTGGATTTTTGTTCTAACCCATTTAAATGGGGCATAAAGAAAAGCCAGATGATGGAATGCATAGATGGGAAGGCAGTTCGTTTTCTAGGAAAACCGACAGGATTCCTGAAATCTCCCATGTGCGCCAAGAACAAGTTCTACTGCCCAGAGCCCACCCCTTATTTTATCAAGTCAGTCCCCCTCCCCGCCCCGTTTACCTCGCTTTATCTCCCCTTCTTTCAACACACACGCACACTGTCTGATGCTAAGACAGTGTTCTACCAGAGTTCAGAAGAAGTTTTGTTTTGAAAGCTTCCACCACAGGAATGCCTCAGACACATGACTCTTCAACTTCATAAATAAAACCTCCTTTCCTCCATATCTTCTTTCTAGGGATGCACATTTCAGTACATTTTGCTGCCAACTAACTGAATACATTTTTTTATTTAACCTTTATTTAACTAGGCAAGTCAGTTAAGAACAAATTATTATTTACAATGACGGCATACCTACAGGGACAGCCATAGTAGTACGGCGCCCCTGGAGCAAATTAGGGTTTGCTTTGCTCAAGGACAAAGACAAATTCCAAACAGTAAAATGACGTGACTGACAGAAAATACTATCAGAGACCTGTATATAATGACGAGATGCTCATGTTTCCGCCCTAACAATGGTAGTCGTCCCAAGGCGAGAAGGCAGACAACAAGCTCAGGCCCAAAATAAGCCCATAGAAACGCATTGGGACTTATTTTGAACAGAGTTTGGTGAGAGTGAAATCTCGCGCCACCTCTTCCTCTCCAAAACTATGCATGCATACAAGGACTGGACATTTTTGATTGACAGCTTAAATTGAAACATGCAACAATAGCAGGTCTTACAGTCAGAAGGCTATAGCCTATTAATGAACATACAACTCCTATAATGAAGCAGCTAATAAAACTTAATTTTCAAACGTTTGCCAAAATGCAATTCGCAGAAAACCCAGTTCTAAACAGGGCACCCAGTTCTCCGTTAGAAACTTAAGAAGAGGAACTACTATGATGGGTTGCTAATATGACTAGGATTGTGCCTTTGGCACAATGCTGCTTAATGGCATCAGTAAGCCTTTATAAAATAATTGCCTCCACGTTTCTATGGATGGATTTTTGCAAGGCTACTTTGAAGCAAGGTAAGACATGCCTCAATATTTAAAGTAAAGTAAACCGTTTCAAACAAGTATAGTGCCTCAAGCTCACATTGCAAAGTGGTGGGTGACGCGCTGATAGTCAACGGTCGGCAGGCTATAGCCTATACATCCGAATGGCGAATGGGAGGCGCGCTTTACCAGTTGAGATTGAGAAATAAAAACAGCTCATTTTTAAATCGTGGCCACCAAAGTTAACACGCGATTGCATTTAGAATTGTTATTTGTTGCGCAATGACTAGGCTTATAGAAGCAGGCCTCACTCCAGTAGCCTACAGGCTTTTTGAGGAGCTACTCTCATGCGGTCTGACAGGTGGTAGGCTATTCCACTCCTCAAACTAGGCTCTGTAAGCTGTCTGACAGGTGGTAGGCTATTCCACTCCTCACTCTAGGCTCTGTATGCTGTCTGACAGGTGGTAGGCTATTCCACTCCTCACTCTAGGCTCTGTAAGCTGTCTGACAGGCGGTAGGCTATTCAACTCCTCAAACTAGGCTCTGTATGCTGTCTGACAGGTGATAGGCTATTCAACTCCTCAAACTAGGCTCTGTATGCTGTCTGACAGGTGATAGGCTATTCTACTCCTCACTCACCGGTTAACGGTTAACATTCTACTTATTTCTATTTTCCTTGTCTTATCGGTAAACCTCTCCCTCTCCAGTTTCATGTCTAGTGAACCACGGTGGGCTGTGTACCAGGCTAGTGTCATAGACTCCCAATTCAAGATGGTCTCGAATCCATTTAAATGCCTTATGGAATTCTGGTCTACCCCTTACACACTCTCACTCTCTGCAGTGAACCTTTAATGAAATAGCGTGAATGTAGCGAGCCATGCGGTACAGTCCAGCGTGGGCTGTGTCAGCCTGGAGGGAGGGAGAGGCAGAGGGAGAGGCTCTACCATGTGATTACTGTTCTCTGCATCATACCGCCGCCTCCCTCCCGCTCAGCGCTAACAGCTCCATAAACAAATTCAGGGACAGACGTATTATGATAGAACACCTCAGGATCTGAATAAGCTCTGTAACCTTTCAGTAACCCTGCCCTACTCCTACAACCAAAATGTATTGTTATATTGAGTCATTTAGCAGACGGGTTCGTTTCCATAGCGACTTGCAATACGTGCAGAAGGAGGTAAACAGTCAGAAATCTCACACATACACACGTGTTTACAAAGAAAATGTGTGAAACAAGTCAGTGCTTGGTTAGAGACCACATTCACACTAATATGTCACGGAGGTATTAGCACACAGTGCTGTAGGCCAGAAGACCAGGAATAGACACTGTGATTGTGTGAGAGCACATTTGTGTGTGTACACTAGTGATTACGGTATGTGTGTTGAGCATGACAGATTAATGCAGTGAGTGTGCATGCTGTGTGTGTAAGAGTGGAGGTCTCTATGTATACCCCTCACAGGGTGTACTGTACACTCCACATGCATGATTTACATCACAACGTCAGTGATGTGTGCCTATAGGCTAGGCTTTATGTTTTGCCAACATTGAGATCTAAAAGGAGCTCTCACCGTGCAGCGGGCCTTTCAAGCAGCGTTTTCTAACGAAGCACCACCTCACACTCTTACAAACACCCAGCGACAGTCCTCCTACCCTCAGCTAATAACCGTCGACTGTAAACAGACCACACTTGCTTAATTGGCCTTTCAGTGGTGTAGCATCGATAATCACCAGTGGCCCTCCACCTCAACTAAGATTGAAGAGCAGGAGTAAGGATAGGCTAATATCTAGGCCTATAACTTTTTGGACAAAAAATTATACATAAAAAAATAAGACTAAAATCACCAGGAATTCAGCCCAAAAAAACATATAATTCAGAAAGTCTGTTTCAAGTATTCCCATGAATAAAAAAAATGAATGTGATTTTAATTTAATCAAGGTATGAAATGATTGTTATTGTCAAATACAATCTCTTTTTGGGCTTAGTTGTGGATAATTTGAGGTGTACAAATTATTATAATTATATAATATTGCGAGTTGCCTACCCCTGCTAAATGTTAAAGCTACAATATGTAACGTTTTGGGCGATCCAACCAAATTCACATAGAAATGTAAGTTATGGATATGTCATTCTCATTGAAAGCAAGTCTAAGAAGTAGTAGATCTGTTCTATGGGCACTATTTCTATGCTTCCTATTATTGAGTTCGATTTTTGTGTCTTTTACTTTCGGTTTTGAACACCAGTTTCAATAGTACAATGATTCTCTATATTCTGAGTGCTTGTTTTGTCACATAAATTAGCCAAACTATTAGAATAATAGCAACCAGTAAATGGTGGACCGATTTCTGCATATTGCACATTTGACTTGGGCTCCATAAACATCGACAGGAATGAGGGCTAAGATACACGAGCACCTCCTATCTTCTATTGGAAAGATGTCTTAGGTATTTGTCTCACAACAGCGACCTAGCCGACAATGGCAACTATTTTCCATGTCAGTCAGAGGGAGAGGGGAGGGTGCCCCAATGCCCCCGCCAATTCTGTAACTCTGTCTGGTGGTTGTTGCTCTCTGGGTAAACTGAGTGACACGAAACATGTGGTGCAAGCCAGAACAGCTGAAGAGGCTGGGCAGAGAGAGACACGAGAGAGAGAGTATGACTAGAGGGAGACATGGAGATAAATAAAAATAAGGGAGACTGGAGAGAGAGTGAGTGAGTGAGTGAGTGAGTGAGTGAGTGAGTGAGTGAGTGAGTGAGTGAGTGAGTGAGTGAGTGAGTGAGTGAGTGAGTGAGTGAGTGAGTGAGAGTGGAGTAGGAGAGGGATAGAGAAAAAATAGGGAGGAACGGAAAGAGAGAGGAGAAAGACAGGGAGAGGCCAGGCCAAAAGCCAGCAGTCGCCCACTCTTCTCCATTACGGTCAGGCTGCACATTCAGATGGTCACAGAGAGGGGAATAAACAATAACATAACACCAGACACACACAGAAAGGCCAAGACTAACTGGTGACTGGAGAGGGAGGGAAGGAAGGAAGGAAGGAAGGAAGGAAGGAAGGAAGGAAGGAAGGAAGGAAGGAAGGAAGGAAGGAAGGAAGGAAGGAAGGAAGGAAGGAAGGAAGGAAGGAAGGAAGGAAGGAGAGGACTAAAGAAACCAAGACCAGGGGAACAACACAAAGGAGAGAAATGAGAGAGAGTGCAATAGAAAGAGAGAGACAGAGAGTGAAAAGAAAGCCTAGAAAGAGAGAGGATGCTTGGCGGACTAACACCCATCAATAACACTGCAACACTATCTTCGTCTCCCTTTAAACACCAAAGCTGCAGTCTCTCCTCTCTTCCCTTTCAGACAGCATCTCTAAGCCCCAATGCCTGTGTGCCAAAAGCGACAGCTGCAGAGGGGAGAGATGCCCCCTGCCAATGGGGGGAGAGGAGAGGAGAGGGGGGAGAGAAAGAGAGACTGAGTTATGGTGAGTGTTCTGTGGCATTTCTATTCACTTCCAGGTAGAAGTTGCCTCTCCCCCTAACCACATACACTATATATACAAAAGTATGTGGACACCCCTTCAAATGAATGGATTCGGCTATTTCAGCCACACCCGTTGCGAACAGGTGTATAAAATTGAGCACACCGCCATGCAATCTCCATTGACAAACATTGGCAGTAATATGGCCTTACTGAAGAGCTCAGTGACTTTCAATGTGGCATCGTCATAGGATGCCACCTTTCCAACAAGTCCGTTTGTCAAATTTCTGCCCTGCTAGAGGCAGGTTATTGTAAAATGGAAACATCTAGGCGCAACAACGGCTCAGCCGCAAAGTGGTAGGCCACACAAGCTCACAGAATGACACAGCCGAGTGTTGAAGCAAGTAGTGAGTAAAAATCGTCTGCCCTCGGTTGCAACACTCACTACTGAGTTCCAAACTGCCTCTGGAAACAACATCAGCACAAGAACTGTGCGTCGGGAGCTTCATGAAATGGGTTTCCATTCTGGGTTTGGCGGATTCCAGGAGAACGCTGCCTGCTCGAATACATAGTTCCAACTGTAAAGTTTGGTGGAGGAGGAATAATGGTCTGGGGCTGTTTTTCATGGTTCGGGCTAGGCCCCTTAGTTTCAGTGAAGGGAAATCTTAACACTACAGTATACAATGACATTGTAAACGATTCTGTGCTTCCAGCTTTGTGGCAAGAATTTGGAGAAGTTTCCTGTTTCAGCATGACAATGCCACTGTGCACAAAGCGAGGTCAATACAGAAATGGTTTGTCGAGATCGTTGTGGAAGAACTTGACTGGCCTGCACAGAGCACTCGCCCAAACCTCATCAAACACCATTGGGATGAATTAGAAAGCCGACTGCGAGCCAGGCCTTATCGCCCAACATCAGTGTCCGACCTCACTAATGCAAGCGGCTGAATGGAAGCAAGACCCCACTGCAATATTCCAACATCTAGAGGAAAGCCTTCCCAGAAGAATAGAGGCTATTATAGCAGCAAAAGGGGGACCAACTCCAATTTAATGCCCATGATTTTTGAATGAGATGTTCGACGAGCAGGTGTCCACATACTTTTGGTCAAGTAGTGTATCTAGGATCAGATTCCCTGACCCCCAATCTTAACATGAATCATAAGGGGTATACAAATATATTGGCACCTAGTGCCTGTATTAGTGGGTTTAACCTACTTCCATCCATTCAGTCTGTTCAGCATAAATAAGGGGCTTTTCAAACACATTATACATCACATGCTACATTAGTATAATGGAAAGGTCTGACTATAAGTGGTGATTACATCAGGGATGAAGGTAGGAGGGCCGGAAGTGTAGAGCAACAGGGTCCCGGTGGGAGGCTTACGTAAACACAGGAAGTGCCTCACCGTGTGGGCAGCACTGCTTGATCATGACTTCAATAGCTCTCTCTCACTTTACCTCTCTTTCCATCTCTCCCTATTGAGTGGAGGCTTTTTATAGCTAGAGAACGCAGAGCGACTTATAGCGCTACCTGCTAACCATGGAGTGAACAATGAAGCCCACGCACACAGCGAGCTCTTGGACTGAGGAGGGCTTAGCCAAGCCGGTTTTCAAAGGCTTTCCTGCTCTTTTATAGAAGGCTCTCAGTGATTTCCATGCTGAACCAAAGCTACAGGTCCAGTAGTCACCATGAAATAAGGTCATGGTGAGATAAACTAACACCTGATCTTTGGTGGTGGCCATTTTGTCCCCCACCTTGAAGTGGACGACCCTGCCCCATGGCCCCATTCTATCACGGAGGACGGTTGGCGGTGCGTGCTGATTGGCTCCCAGTGGAGATGATGGGCGATACAATGCATGCTGGTGGTGTAGCCATGGACAGTTATGTGGTGTCATGTGACAGAAGATCCACGGCTCCACCAGTCAATCAGTGGTCACAGCCATGGCCCACCAATCAGCGGTCTTTCTGAGTTAATGGTTTACACATCATGTCCAATTACATTACATACAGACTTCTGCTCTGGACATCTGCAACCAGCTCCACATGGACCAGACAAACAGAGAAAAGGTCTACTCAGGAGCATGGCAACCCATTCTAATGTGTCTGTCTCGCTCACTGGTCAGCTAGTGATTGCGAGTGTTCTGCTTGTTGGCAGTTGCACTGCACTGCCCATGCACTGTCCCATTTGGCTAGTTAAAATGAATCAAATAATTGGATTCTAGCCATGTATGTCTAATTGAGCACTGTTGATGAGAATGGCTAGTTGAATCGAAGAGTGGTCAGTGTCAAAAGCACGCAACCTCCAGGCTTTGGTGACGTTAGGCTAACTCAAACGCAGTAGACACACTCAGTCTGCCTGCAATCAGCTGAGCTTGACCTTACTTCAAATGGAAAACAAGATAAGACTTACCTGGACATCGTAAAGCGCTACAATGTTCTCATGTTGAAGTTCCTGGGAAAAGTAATGAAGAAAAGCAAGGACATTAGTGATGCATTGGCTACTGTACTGATGACATGACGACTAGCTTCTATTTACATTTATAACAAGGAAGTCAAGGCCTTTCAGTCAAACATGCTGACTGACGGAGGATCGATGTCAACTCATTCTTTAAATAAGTTTCCAAGATAAATGAGAAACAATTAGGTTCAGTATACTACAGACCTTGAGGATTTTGATTTCTTTGCCAAGCAGGATCTGAGACTTGGAGAGGTTCTTCTTGTTAATGCTCTTGACGGCCACCTCCCAATCTGTCTTCTGAGGAAGAAGAGAAATAAAGAAGGAACAATTAGCTAAAAGTTCCCTTCAGACGTGTTCAGTTCCCCGATCACTCACACTAACGCCAAGGGAAGTGTGTGTGGGAAGCCCAGGCCAGCTGGCCTTTAATTGCTTTGTGTGCATCATTGTTTGTGAGAGAGAGATGCGGGGGAAGAGAGGACATCTTAGACAATAAACCAACACAGGTTTCTTGGGTTTCAATCAGAAAGGCTTGTGTGACACTGAATGACAAAACAGTCAAAATAATACTAGAACACCGTTTTATCACGTGAGGTAGCCCACTTCTACTAAAACCTGAGCGATAGAGACCTATTTTCTACTCAAGTTCAGAGAGACAGTTTCCAGGCTTTCTTTATTCACATGAGCATGTGAATATTCAAGCTCACAACTCCAACTAACGTAAAAGGTACTAGCCTAAATGGTTAGGTTATCAAATCAAATTGTATTTGTTGCGTGCGCCGAATACAACAGGTGGACCTTAAGTGAAATGCTTACTTACAAGCCCTAACCAACAATGCAGTTAAGTAAAATAAGGGTTAGGTAAACAATAGATAAACAAAGATAAAAATAACAGTAGTGAGGCTATATACAGGTGGTACCGGTAAAGAATCAATGTGCAGGGGCACCGGTTAATCGGGCTAATTTAGGTAATATAAACATGTAGGTATAGTTAAAGTGACTATGCATAGATAATAAATTATGTGGAATAGATGGTGCATTGTAAGACTTGCAGAGGGGAATTTTATGAATAGAAAGGGCTGCTGCTTTCCAAATTAATCTAGGTTAATAGGAGATTTTAATTCCGCGTTGCAATTTGCTCTGCCGCTAGGCAGGGTTGTACTGGCAGTGGCACAGCGAGGCAGCACGTGACAGCACACCCCAGCCAACCATGACACATAGCGAGGAAGTGCAGTAAACATACACCCCATACAATAGAATGACCCCATCGGTCTATGGTTTAATGCTGAGCAGAGGGGGGTAGGTATTGTTTGCACCAAATCAAGTTAATGACCAGGCTCCTGCCATGACTATAAAGAGGGCCAAGTAAGGACTTTCCATTAGACTAGAGGCAAGACCAATTTCGGTAGCCGAAGTCTATGCCCCTTTGTCGGTCATTGGTCAACAGTAAGGATTCTTCAATTAAGTGTTTGTCATTCACTTGAGAAATAATGCACCAAACATATTAGTTAGATGTAAAATTGCGTGACTAAGATCTCCTCTGCAAAAAATGTATGGCCAATTTCTTGAGTTATCAATTCCTTATAGCATTGAGATACAGCGGGTGAAATAAGTATTGAACACGTCACCATTTTTCTCAGTAAATATATTTCCAAAGGTGCTCAGCTGTGCTAGAACATCACCAGATGTTGGTAACAACCCAAGTAATCCATACATACAAAGAAACCAAAACAAATACGTTCAGAAATTAAGTTATGTGTAATAATGTGAAATGACACAGGGAAAAAGTATTGAACACATGAAGAAAGGGAGGTTCAAAAAGGCATGGAAAGCCAAGACACCAGCTGAAAACTATCAGTAATTAAAATGCAATCCAGCCCCCTGTCAGTGCAAATTAATATCAGCTGGTTCAGTCCCAACTGATGGCCTACAAAACGGTCTCATTGCCAAGGTGCCACACAAGACACATCTCATGATGGGTAAAAGCAAAGAGCTGTCTCAAGACATTCGCAACCTAATTGTTGCAAAACATAATGATGTCATTGGTTATAGGCGCATTTCTAAGCTTGAATGTTCCAGTGAGCACTGTTGGGGCCATAATACGGAAGTGGAAAGACAATCATTTCACCATAAATTTGCCTCGACCAGGTGCTCCTCGTAAATTTGCCCATTCATCCTTAGTTCAATTATGTGAAGTTTGTCAGTACCAATTGCTGAAAAGCAGCCCCACACCATGATGTTCCCACCTCCAAACTTGACTGTTGGTATGGTGTTTTTAGGGTGATGTGCAGTGCCATTTATCCTCCAAACATGGTGTGTATTATGAGTTTGCTGCACAGTTCAATTTTGCTCTCATCTGACCACACTATATTCTCCCAGTATTTCACTGGCTTTTCCAAATGTTGTGCAGCAAACTTTAAACGAGCTTCAACATGCTTTTTTTCCAGCAATGGAGTCTTGCGTGGTGAGCGTGCATACAGGCCATGGCGGTGGAGTGCATTACTTAATGTTTTCTTTGAGACAACAGTACCTGCTAATTGCAGGTCTTTTTGAAGCTCTCCACAAGTGGTCCTTGGCTCTTGGACAACTCTTCTGATTATTCTTTTCACTCCTCTGTCAGAAATCTTGCGAGGAGCACCTGGTCGAGGCAAATTTATGGTGAAATGATTGTCTTTCCACTTCCGTATTATGGCCCCAACAGTGCTCACTGGAACATTCAAGCTTAGAAATGCGCCTATAACCAATGCCATCATTATGTTTTGCAACAATAGGTTGCGAAGGTCTTGAGACAGCTCTTTGCTTTTACCCATCATGAGATGTGTCTTGTGTGACACCTTGGCAATGAGACCTTTTTGTAGGCCATCAGTTGGGACTGAACCAGCTGATATTAATTTGCACTGACAGGGGGCTGGATTGCATTTTAATTACTGATAGTTTTCAGCTGTTGTCTTGGCTTTCCATGCCTTTTTGAACCTCCCTTTCTTAATGTGTTCAATACTTTTTCCCTGTGTCATTTCACATTATTACACATAACTTAATTTCTGAACGTATTTATTTTGGTTTCTTTGTATGTATGGATTACTTGGGTTGTTACCAACATCTGGTGAAACCTTCATGTCAATAGCACCTTTGGAAATATATTTACTGAGAAAAATGGTGACGTGTTCAATACTTATTTCACCCGCTGTATCTATTTTGAGGAAGTGCATAATGGCTACGGCGCCTCAAGATGGACTATTTCCGCTTCTTTCTCTTTTTTCAAGCAAAGGTCTTTTAAAGGAGTATGTGAGCATAATCGTTCCGTTCAACTAGCCGAGTTTAAAAATCTTCTGCCGATGGAGCTCATGAGCTGGTCCTCTCTTATCTGGATCTGTCTGAGCTGACAAAATCACCAATCACCCACTAATTAAATTGTTGTTTTTGCAGATTAAGAGTTTTAGCTAGTAATGTATCAATATTTATCGTTTACACAAATTAGCTATGACATAGCCAATGAATATATAGCGCAACTCTGGATTTCACCCCCCCCCCCCCCCCCTTTGATTTAGAAGGTACTGTTGCATGCTGATTTAGGTCTACACCATCACTAGTATTATCAGGCTGTATAGCGAAATATATTTTCTCTTACTCAGTACATTTATTAGCTGGCTAGCTATTAGCATTAGCGGCTAACAATTAGCGTCTCACAAGATTTAGACCAAACTTGCTAAGAAAATACAAACTAGCTGTTTGCTGATGTAAGAAACACAAACTAATAGTGTCATTATAGAACACTAGTGGATTTATATTAAGAAGCAAAGTGAAAACAGCATTGTTGTCATCAACATTGTTGCATGTGCTGCATTGTCCATGCAGACTGAACACAAGTGTCTCGTGGTCAAGGAACAACAAATGCTCTCCTTGAGTGACAGGGGGCGTGGCTATGTCTGTGTAGAAAGCGGCATGGAAAGAAAGAGTGGAGAGAGATGACTCAAGTAGAGAAGTAAACTATAAAAATTGACATTACACATGGCGTATCACATTTAACAAACCAAACATTCAAATACCGGTATAGAAGGTAAAGTAAAAACCCAAACCTGTATATCATAAAATACAGTATACCGCTCAGCCCTATGGGGCACTCTGTTCACAACGTTGACATCAGCAAACAGCTCACCCACACGATGCCATACACACTGTCTGCAATCTGCCCGGTACAGTTGAAACCGCAATTCATCCCTGAAGAGCACACTTCTCCAGCGTGCCAGTGGCCATCGAAGGTGAGCATTTGCCTACTAAAGTCGGTTACGATGCCGAGCAGATGTGGAGGTCCTTGGCTGGCGTGGTTACACATGGTCTGCGGTTGTGAGGCCAGTTAGAGGTACTGCTAAATTCTCAAAAATGATGTTGGAGGCGGCTTATGGTAGAGAAAATAACATTAAATTCTCTGGCAACAGCTCTGGTGGACACTCCTACAGTTAACATGCCAATTGCACACTCCCTCAAAACTTGAGAAATCTGTGGCATTATGTTATTGTGCCCAGCACATGGTGCACCTGTGTAATGATCATGCTGTTTAATCAGCTTCTTGATATGCCACACCTGTCAGGGGGATGGATTATCTTGGCAAAGGAGAAATTATCACTAACAAGGACGTAAAAAAAATATTGCACAGAATGAGAGTTTTTGTGAATATGGACAATTTCTAGGGTATTTTATTTCAGCTCATGAAACATGGGACCAACGATTTACATGTTGCGTTTATATTTTTGTTGTGTAAAAGGTTGCAGTCTGGCTTTGGTTTTCAAAGCTTGACAATTAATAACCAAAAAACAACAACACCATGTGCATGAGAAACATGTAAGCCTATTACAGCAACATTTGAGCAGTAGCCTAGAATGGTTACTCAAATACATTGAGTGCACCATACAGCATTGCCTCATTCAACCGCACCGGTGATCCATGCAGTGCAAAAAAATGAATAACATGGTTTTAAGTTAAAAATAACAACCTAGCAACGTTTTTGTTATTTGGAGTTATTCAATACTTTTTTTTTTAATTAGGGTCGCAGCATATTGTGCACATCTGCAAGCATAGCAAATAAGGCTACACATTGCTTGCTGTTTGGGGTTTTAGGCTGGGTTTCTGTATATCACTGTGACATCGCCTGATGTAAAAAGGGCTTTATAAATCAATTTGATTGACTGATTAAAATATTATTTATATCTTATTTTGTTTTAATATGTTAAAATGCTATACAGCATCCCATGTACAGTTGAAGTCGGAAGTTTACATACACAAAACTCCTTTTTCAAACACACAGATTTCATGTTGCCAAAACTTTAGTTTGTTAAGTCAGTTAGGACATCTACTTTGTGCATGACACAAGTAATTCTTCCAACAATTGTTTATAGACAGATTATTTCACTTATAATTCACTATATCACAATTCCAGTGGGTCAGAGGTTTATATACACTAAGTTGACTGTGCCTTTAAACAGCATGGGACATTCCAGAAAATGATGTCATGGCATTAGAAGCTTCTGATAGGCTAATTGACATAATTTGAGTCAATTGGAGGTGTACCTGTGGATGTATTTCAAGGCCTAACTTCAAACTCAGTGCCTCTTTGCTCTACATCATGGGAAAATCAAAAGAAATCAGCCAAGACCTCTGGAAAATAATTGTAGACCTCCACAAGTCTGGTTCATCCTTGGGAGCAATTTACAAAAGCCTGAAGGTACCACGCTCATCTGTACAAACAATAGTACGCAAGAATAAACACCATGGGACCAACCAGCCGTCATACCGCTCAGGAAGGAGACGCGTTCTGTCTCCTAGAGATGAACGTACTTGGGTGCGAAAAGTGCAAATCAATCCCAGAACAACAGCAAAGGACCTTATGAAGATGCTGGAGGAAACAGGTACAAAAGTATCTATATCCACAGTAAAACGAGTCCTATATTGACATAACCTGGAAGGCCGCTCAGCAAGGAAGAAGCCACTGCTCCAAAACCACTATAAAAAAGCCAGACTACAGTTTACAACTGCACATGGGGACAAAGATCGTACTTTTTGGAGAAATGTCCTCTGGTCTGATGAAACAAAAATAGAACTGTTTAGCCATAATGACCATCATTATGTTTGGAGGAAAAAGGGAGACGCTTGCAAGCCGAAGAACACCATCCCAACCGTGAAGCACGGGGGTGGCAGCATCATGTTGTGGGGGTGCTTTGCTGCAGGAGGGGTTGGTGCACTTCACAAAATAGATGGCTTCACGAGGAAGGAAAATGATGTGGATATATTGACAACAACATCAAGACATCAGTCAGGAAGTTCAAGCTTGGTCGCAAAAGGGTCTTCCAAAAATGGAAAATGACCCCAAGCATACTTCAAAGTTGTGGCAAAATGGCTTAAGGACAACGAAGTCAAGGTATTAGGGAGTGGCCATCACAAAGCCCTGACCTCAATCCTATAGAAATTTTCAGTTACACCAGTTCTGTTAGGAGGAATGGGCCAAAACTGGCCCAACTTATTGTGGGAAGCTTGTGGAAGGCTACCCGAAACATTTGACCCAAGTTAAGCAATTTAAAGGCAATGCTACGAAATACTAATTGAGTGTATGTAAACTTCTGACCCACTGGGAATGTGATGAAAGAAATAAAAGCTGAAATAAATCACTCTCTACTATTATTCTGACCTTTCACATTTTTTAAATAAAGTGGTGATCCTAACTGACATAAAACAGGGAATTTCTTACTAGGATTAAATGTCAGGAATTGTGAAAAACTGAGTTTAAATGTATTTGGCTTCAACTATACATAAGTGGACATGATAAAGTGCCATATTTAAAAAAATAAAATAATAATACAATGGCCAGTTTGGGTAGCAATTGTATGCAAAAAAATGTGTTAAATGTCTGGCCTACAAATTCCTTGTGTTTTATCAGTTTGACACCCCTGCTATTGTAATATTTATATTTTCATATTTTCTTAACGTTGACATACCTTCACCATTGGAGTAGCTTCCTATTATGAATCTCTGCAAACTGATGTTCTGCTCTCATATAATAATTCAATACAATACCGTACATTGCACAGTGGTAATAGGGTAGCATGGTGACATCATCCCTGGGTGCATCCCACAGTGAGATAGATGTGGAGCAGGCTCAGACATGTGTAACATTCTCTCCTATTGGACTTCCTCTAGCTGCACCTTGATCAACTGGCCTGGATCAACAGAACACTGTTTGGTCCACATCCCTATCATGGACAGTCACCACAGTCCTGTCAGTCGGTCGGTCAATATGCTTTGTTATCACTCTGTGAGTGTGTGGCCAATCAAGCTGATAGGATGAATGTATCATCACTAGACTATCATCTCATTCCATTGTTGATAAAAAATAAAAACGGGATTGCATTGATGTGTCGACTATTGCTCATATCATGACTGGAGATGGAGAAAGAAGACCTTGATGAGGAACAACAAGACATTTAGACCTTTCTATCCACCTTAGCTAGGCTGGCTGGCTACGTGCGGTGAGTCATCCGTTTCATGAATGAACGGCTTGCATCTCTCTGCACCCAGTGCCAGACCATAACACAAGATTGCACAACATCCACACATGATCGAGGCTTATGAAACACAATAATATGCATGATCAAACATGTAAATAACATAGTTATATTTGAATATGGTGAAGCATATACATGGATATAATTTAATTGCAATGTTTGGATCACTATCGTAACTAATATTTATAATATCTAGTTAGCTGATGGAAAATTCAACAAAAGTATTTATTTACTGCAGTGCAATGCCACTGACCCAGATTTATATAAGCGTCACTACTCTCACATAACCTTCATAGAGAGAGAGGAGAGGAGGAGAGGGAGGGTGCAAGCAATGCAATAGGAAAGATGGAGATGCAGACCTTTAGTATTCCAGATAGTTACCTTTCTGTGCCTTCCTTTGAACACCACAGCGAAAGCCCCGTGTCCCACCAGGTCCTTTCTGCTGTATTCAAAGTCTCCAACCGTCTCCATTGTCAAAGTAACTGTCCAATTTAGGTCAGATGTCGAAAGGTTCTTTCTTCGGTGATGCACGTTGAAGGATGCTCTCTTTTGATATCGGAACCCTGGTGCAACAATGTATCCACCCAAACGTTGTTTTAGCTGTCAAGCAAGCTAGTGATTGTGGCGTTTACACAATACAAGTCAGTTTTACAAGAACAAGCGTGCATTCCCGTCCACCTTTGATACTGCCTGAGAAACCGTCATGTGATTATGCAACTGATCACGTTTAAGATGAGATGCAAAACTGGAGCTAGTGTCAAATTCTTTCCTGTCAGTAGCCAAATACAACAGATTATGCAAGGCTTGACTTTAACTATTTCCACAATCAGACACTGCAGTCAGCTTTACGCATGGCTGACCACAATCCTAAAGTACACAATGTCACTCCCTGCTTACTGCCAGCTGTCATTTTCTGACCCAAATTGCTAGCGTTGCACACCGGCTAACTACCTAGTTACATATGCATTTAGTTAGCAAACAAATTAGTTCAAAACTGCTTTGCTTGACATCCTACATGATGTCAAGTTTTCCGAATAAATAGATTGTAAGCTTCAAACTCCCACAGACACTTCTACTATATAACCAGAGAGTGACATGCTGTGACATGCGTCATGTTGCCGTCAAGCAACCATGCTAATAGCATCTTATATACAGTAGGTAGTTAGGGTTAACGTTAGCTTCATGCTACCTAAACAGAATATCAATTGAATTAACGGACATCGATTTGCAATGATCAGATTATCGCAGGTTATTGCAAGAAAATAAAAAAAATACAGTCCCATATATTTGCCTGAAAAGCAACACTTGAGTTTGAATAGAATTCGTATCAGTCACAGCTAGCTGTCATAATAGTTCTCTGTGGCGATACGTTCTATCCAGAAGACGTCTCTCCGCTTGGAAAACATTGACGTTTGTGCGATTCTCTTCAATGTAATCCAAATTGCATCTATTCAAATTCCTTGATTTTCATCATTGGTCATGAAACTTCGGTCACAGGGCGAAAATACTTGGGCCAGCAAGAACATGGCAACCGATACCGATTCAAATTCACCGTTACAGTACAAGTAAAAGCATTGAATGTGTGTCGCTTAATACAGTTGATCTGCAAAATTGTTTTGGTTTCGTCTTTCTCCTTCCCATCACACGCTCCCTATGTCAATACAGAACAAATGGTGAAAAGAGTACCGTGACAAATACTTTGTACTGTATCCTTCCGCGGACCACGTCAATGCGCAATATGCCCTCCGCCACGAAGGATAGTTCTATGGTGTCGTAATTTTGGTCATCTCGGATAATCCAGAACTAAAATCTCGCTTCGTAGTTTTGATTAGATTTTAATAATAACATATGACATCGTTCATTGTTATTAATTACATGAAAAATGTAATTATTTAGTTCGCTCCAAAAGTCGCACTCATAAACAATGTGTATAAACTACTTAATTGATAGTTCATTTCTTTATTCTCTCAGGTTTATTTAACATACACAAAAATATATATTTTTAACTTGAAATCGAATATTTAATAACATCTCTAGAATTAGTCAATGACAAAAATAAAGAATTCTTACAACTCTACCATACAACTCTACCATACAATTGTAACCCCTGACTTGTTAGTTTTATTTTGTTTCATAATAATTAAACATAATTGTAGTCATGTCCTGTTTATTTGTTACTGCATTGTAATTTCAAGGATATATATATTTTTTACTAGTCTCGTGTAATTGGTCATATGCTCGATGTACGTAGTCTGTACACGAAAGATTATAATTTAGGCTACTCATTTTTTGTTGTTCATTTAACTGTTATGTATCTACCAGTATCGAAGTATGTTTGATAAAAAAAAAAAAACTGAAACCAAGCAATTGTTTGGCAAACACCCATAGAATAAATGCTGGTGTATTCGAATCTTACCTAGGTTCAGAGCCTACTGGTTTTCTGTTCTACCTGATAACGAATTGCGCCCACCTGATGTCACAGGTCTAAATCAGTCATTGATTAGAGGGGAACCATGAACAAAAGCAGTGGAACTGGTTTAGAAGTCCAGGGTTGAGTTTAAGGGGCCTACAGTATCGTTAACAAATATAGCCTATCATCCCCACGTGGAGAGTATTATTAAAGTCCTATCTCACTATGTTTTGAAATTATATTTCAGAGCCCAAAACCCAGGTACCCCAATAATGTATAGGTACCACATTGCATGTTCAGCCCCTCTAGCGTTAGAGTAGTGGAGACAGTGATAGGCTACCAGAGATGTACATTATCGTTCGGGCCTCTGTAGCTCAAGACTGGTCCTTCATGCATTTGCTTTGTATAGGTTGCCCCCTACTGGATTTATTCAGGTATGATATATATCCCTTGAATGCGTTTGAAAAATGAAAACGGTTGACTCCCTTGTCACTGAGTGTCCTGGATCCTTCATTATTTAATTAATTCATAAACCAAACATGCCTGTAGTTTATTAGTGTGACTTGCTCTAGATATTCCACTTACTTCTTATTAACGTGACTTGCTGTTCTTCGTGGAGATTAATTACCATTTTATTAAAAAAAATGTATTATGCTAACTTGATTTCTGCGTGGGAACGGACATCGATTTAACAGGAAAACCAAGACAGTAGGGCCATCAATGCAATTATATTAAATCAATTGGCCAATACATTAGATGGGTTTCTTGCTCTTTGAGGAGCGTTGCAATTGCTTGGATAGGCCTTTGGAGATGGTGGAAAACATCCTGATAAGAAGGGGATGTTTGTCAGGCTTCTCCTGTTAAAAGGGGTAGGAGAGATCCTATGGGAGTCCAGACGGGGCAGCATATGTCCATATGTTGGGTGCTTTTTGAGGGTCTACAGATCTAAAGTTCTATTAGCTGCACCATCGAGAGCATTCTCTTCTTGGAATACTTCTTGTTCCCCTTAATGGAAGGCTAACAGGAAAAGAAAACAATGTCACTACAAGTCAACAACCTCACAATGAAAACCACCACATCTACCACTCCAGCACAATGTTTCATTTGGAATATGAATATAATGGTAGCATCCACATTGACAATTCATCTCCCACAATTGTTAATGGAAATATGTCTGCTCTACCTTAAAGTTGATTTTCAGCCTGGCAAGCCTTTGTAGGAAAGAGAGCTTCCCTCTGGTAGCCTTCACATCCTCAGCCATGGGAAGAGCCTCATGCCCGAAAAATATTCTTGAGGCTGCCCTTGATTCCTCATTACAACTGTGGAGAAGCTCCTTGCTCAATGACTTTACAAGAATCATACTGAATGTAGAGTCCTGAGTCGACACGGCCAGTTGGAGGATCTTCTCTGAGCCAAACTCCTCCAACAGATGTTTGTAGACGGTCCTGTATACCCGACGAATCCTCAGGTTCTTGGCATAAACTTTAAGCTCAGAGAAGCCTGACCATGCACAGGCAGCAATAACTTTTGGGATCAGATCTTGTGACGTGCATGTGATGTCAACGACGTACAGATCAGTTTGGGTTTGGATTTTTGACAGAAGTCTCACCACTATCATGCTGATGAGTTGATTTATTTGATTTATTTGGATCCCCATTAACCAACGGCGACAGTTACTCTTACTGGGGTCCGACATAAAACGGAAAAGACATTACAGTCATTATAGTGACACAACAAGTAGGTCACATGGGGGAGAGGCATTGTGCCGTGAGGTGTTGCTTTATTAGTGTTTATTTTATTGAATTATTAGTACTATTTTTTATCCCTGTCTAAGTTGTCAGAGGATGGGGCTGAAAGCAAGACATACAGTCATGTGAAAAAGTAAGTACACCCCCTGGAATGTCTTTTATTTTACATATTTGGACAGATGGATATGTAATCTTCAACACTATTGACAGATAAAGGTTAGCCAATTTAACAAATCACAGACAAAAAAAACAACTTTAAAAATGTTATGCAATTAAAATAAACAAAAATGCCTTTTCCTTATGGGGAAAAAGTTAGTACACCCCTACATTTACAATCACATAAAATGGCTAAAATTAGAATTAGGTGTACCAAAACAAGTGCAAATGATTAGAAAACATTACAGAGAAACACAAAATTCCAGACCACTGGCAAACTATCTATCTATCTATCTATCTATCTATCTATCTATCTAAACTACCTAGGACAGGTCGTCCCACCAAAGTCAGCCAAAGCTGACCGAAAGATGCTCATAGAAGTCGCTAAGAACCCCAGGGTAACATCAAGGGATCTACAGGCCTCTACCACAATCAATGTCGAATTGCATGGGTACACTGTCAGAAAGAGACTGCACAAACTTGGCCTACATGGGAGGTCAGGAAGGAAGTAGCCTCTGCTCTCAAAAAATAATATCAAGACATAACTAAACAAAATAAACAAAGCATGATAATTCATGTCTAAAGTGGGCAAATCGATCTCTTTACTGCAAACAAATCTAACAAGCATCATGCAATTGACGTGTCCTTTTGACTTCTTTTCATGCTCATTAATTCAAATCTGCTCAAAGGTTGATACAGTACATTACATTATGTATAAATGCATTGGTTTGCAAATTGGGATAGATGTGAATTTTAATGGAGAAATGATTGCTCACCCATTTATGAGGTTAGGGATATCCATATGTGTACATGTTAAAACCAGAGAAGGCTGGTGGGAGGAGCTATAGAAGGACAGGTTCATTGTAATGGCTAGAATGGAATAAATGGAACGGAATCAAACATATGGTAACCACGTTTGACTCAGTTCCATTTATAACCTTAACAGCTTTAACAGCTTTTGTCTCCAGGAGCTCAATTACAGATCCTCTGTCCAGGTGTTTATTCCAGGAGACTAAAGACGTGAGTGCGGTAGAGGAAGTAGAAAGAAAATTCATGAAAAATCTGACGGTTTATATTTTAACAATATATGCTCTGATAAAATTGCTTGTATGCTTTTACGATAGGCCAATTTAAATAAAACAATATATATGTAAACTTTCTTACTGACTACATTTATCCAGTCAAGTATGTTCCATACTGCCAGCTCTAGGCCTACAATCAAATTTGTGTCAATCTAATTATAGTAGGAATTACTACACTGCAAATAATCGCCACTCTCTGCACTGCAGGTCTATGGTCAAAACACAGACATGTAACACAGTGGTCGTGCCTTTGCCATGTATATGCCGTCCTCTTGTGGGATAAATTCAGTACAACATGTATTGTGTATGGTCCAGTTGACTGAACCAGTAAATCAAGCCTGGCCTAGTCATCATAAACCCAGTATAGTGCGAACCCTAAAACTCGGACGTTACTAGGACTACATCTGCTGGATTTTTTGTGTGTGAATATCGTTCTCTTATTTGATTAATTCAAAACCAGCTTTTCAATCAGCATCACCCACCGGATCAAATGCTATATTGTAGGCTATTGGCCTAAACTTCCTAGACACATTGAACATTTTCAGTCAAAAAAAATGGTTATCAAGACATATGAAAAAATAAATAGTCTAGGCTAAACAGTTCATATATCTATTTATTATTACAGTTTTCACCGTCAGTGACTTGTCTAGGAGGTTATCCCATCTTCCTCATATGTAGGTTGGTAATAATTAGACCTAGGCATACTCGTGGCTTATATAGACCATACACACAAATACACACACACACAGTTGAAGTCGGAAGTTTACATACATACATACATACATACATACATTTCAACTCGGTTTTTCACAATTCCTGACATTTAATCCTAGTAAAAATTCCCTGTCTTAGGTCAGTTAGGATCACCAATTTATTTTAAGAATGTGAAATGTCAGAATAATAGTAGAGTGAATTATTTATTTGAGGTCAGGGCTTTGCGATGGCCACTCCAATACCTTGACTTTGTTGTCCTTAAGCCATTTTGCCCAAAAACCTGAAGACCCCCGTGCTTCACGGTTGGGATGGTGTTCTTTGGCTTGCAGGAACATAACGATGGTCATTATGGCCAAACAGTACTATTTTTGTTTCATCAGACCAGAGGACATTTCTCCAAAAAGTACGATCTTTGTCACCATGTGCAGTTGCAAACCGTAGTCTGGCTTTTTTATGGTGGTTTTTGAGCAGTGGCTTCTTCCTTGCTGAGCGGCCTTTCAGGTTATGTCGATTTAGGACTTGTTTTACTCGTTTTACTTACCCTCATAAAAGAAACACTTATTTTTTTTAAATTGATTTAACCTTTATTTAACTAGGCAAGTCAGTAAAGAACAAATTCTTATTTACAATGACAGCCTACCTACAGGGTCAGCCCCTGGAGCAAATCAGTTAAGTGCCTTGCTCAAGGACACATCGACAGGTTTTTCACCTTGTCGGCTCGGGTATTTGAACCTTTCAGTTACTGGCCCAACACTCTAACCGCTAGGCTACCTGCTGCCCTCATCTTAGCCCTGTGTGCCTGAGCAAAGGGCTCCCACTGAGCACAAATCTGATCAACGTTGTGAAAACAATCCCGATGATGCCCTGGAATTATCCTGACGAGGCCCCCCGCTAGCCAGGAGATTGGAGAGCGAACGATCAGGGAGAGACTTTGCCTAATGACACCGCTATGAGCTGTACTTCCTAACCTCCTGCCAAATGTATGACCATATTAGACCATATTCACTTACCTGGTTAAATGAACAGGTAAGTGAATATTTTGCATGGTTAAATTAACTGTACAGATAAATATACAGTTACATTTACAGGTAAGTTAATATTTGCATGGTTACATTAACTGTACAGGTAAATGACAGGAAGAGATACTTAAATAGCTAAATGTGTGTATGATATCATTTAATTTAGGGTAATAATAGTAATTCCCTTAAAATACAGTCCTTAGTGCGCAGGGTTTAATTACAGATAAATGCACGTATTGCACATTCAATATACTAAAAGCAATAAAAAAAGATACAACTGACAGGATACTAATATGCATTCCTGAGTGAATGACAACGTAAGTTCAGTCCAAGAATTACTTACAATATTGCACGTGATATGATATAACAACAGTACATGAATATGTATATACAGACCTGAATGAATAAATAAGTCCTGAGTGAATTGCTTACATCGTAGTACTTTAACACTGGTGCATTGCTAACTAGTGTTTTCAAACTTTTGAAGCTCTGTTCCTGTGAAGACTCCCAGTGCCACTGAACGTCTCCTTCTCAGTGGTGCACTGACATTGAGAGATTTGCGATGAACTTTGCGAGATACTGAAACATTCCCATGAACCTCTGAAGCACTGCTTTGTCCTTTGGCTCTGGCATTTCTTGTATTGCTCTGATCTTTTTGGAGTCTGGTTTCAGGCCTTTTTTGCTTAACACATGTCCAATGTACCGGATTTCTGTCATTCTGATTTTGTACTTGTCCTTATTCAGTTTCAAGTTGATGCTTCTCATTCTGTCTAGAATCCTTGGTTTGCATCAACTACTGAAAATACCTTGGTGTTAGGCATTTCAGCAACTACATCTTCAATGGTGCGTAAAGGATAATGTTCTCGCTTGATGTCTTTGTTTAGATCCTGTGCGTCCATGCATACCCGTTTAACCATTCAGTAGGCTCAGTTTGCCTGACGACGACATCCATGTGTTCCATGCGGTTCAGTTCCTTTTCAAGTTTTTCTTTTAGTGTTAGAGGCACTTTTCTGGGTGAGTGAACTACTGGTGTGACTTCTGCATCTAATTGTATGTGATGAACTCCTGGAACACATCCAAGTCCTGTGAATACATCTTCATATTCACTCAAAATGTCAACATGTGTTCAAGAGTGAATATTATTTGTATTAAGCCCATTTGCAGACAAGCTGATCTTCCAAGTATTGCAAGTGCATCTTGTTCTATCACTTGAAATTCCATTTGAGTGTTTTCTTGCCCTTTGGCTCCATCTGGTGGCCAGAATACGGCACTAGTTTGCAGTTGGATGTTTGCATGGAATCGCCCTTCACTTTCACTTTCAGCGTTTTCCAAGTCTCTCACGGACAAGACGTTACACTCAGCTCCTGTATCCAGATTAACAGTACGTTTCTGTTTGTTTATTTTCAGTGTTTCTGTCACTGCTCTTTCTAAGTATTTGTATCATTGTCATTCACTAGCTGAGCTACACATTGTACTTCAATCAGTTTCATTTCAATTGTTATCTCCCTGCCAATGCAATGAATCCTCCTGTTTTTTGTCCGTGGAATGATGTGACATGCTTTGCATATCTGACCGTATGCTGGACACTTGTTTGGTTCTTGTTTTTACCCACAACGTGAGCATTCTCCTTGAGATCTCTCTTTTACTAACTGTGCACACTGTCCTTGTCTTTTTGCCATTTCAGTTTTTTATTTTGCTTATGCACCTTATGAACGGGTACCTCGACTTCATCATGATGCATTTTCAACTGGCTCTGGCTCCTTCACTAGCACGGCAAATGTATATTTGAGTAATTTACATCGCACTTAGTCATTCGTGATTCCACACACAATTATGTCCCGTATCAGTGACTCGGATAGTTGTTAAAACTCAGCCTTTTGCTTAATTGTTTAGATCAGTCACATAAGCATCAATTGACACTGTTTGTCCTTGCACTCTCGTAAAAAAAGATACGCCTCAGGTACTTCAGATTTTGTCTTGGCACACAGAACGTTCGTAAAAGTAATCTACATCAAAATTAGTATCGAATACATTGATTGCATCATCTCCGGCTACAAGGTAATAAGATCATTTCTGGATGCACTCTCCAATCTTCGTCTAGATTTCCCTCTAGGTTCAGAGTAGTTGGTGGTCTCACTTGTTCCATGTTTCTGAATGTTGAGCTTTCCTTATATTACTTTTTATATTCTGACACTATGTAATATATTAGCACACTGAGGCAGGGATGCGGGTAGAAGAACAAAGTTTATCAGATGTCAAGTGCAAGTACAGATGGTCACAGGTAGTAATTAGTAACAGCGCCACCCTCAGACACTCCACGTAAGTACATGTACATGACAGTTTTTAAAATGCTCTGGAATTGAGATTAGGAGCGGCATATTCAGAGACAAAAAAGCCGAACAGATACACATTTCTGAGTAGTGGGGCAAGAGCATTGAACCAAATTATTAATTCCAATGATTTACCACCTGTAAGGGCGTGGTGCCAATACTAGCCTACTTTGTGAATAACTTTGAACCCAATTAAATTTCCATGAAATGTTTGATGTTGATATTGGATTGTATATGTCCAATACTGCTGATAACGTAGCACCTATTATCAGGGGCGCCGTATGGGGGTGAAAAGTTAGGACGATTCGAAGGGCCTGTGACTGACGGGGGCCCTAAAAAATATTACAACATTAGGTACATTTTTTCAATATTAAATTATTAACCTATCATCATTAATATAATATTCTATTTACAATGTACTAATAAAACGGTTTATTTTTATTTTCTTGTTTTAGGGAAAAAATAAACATCCAGAGAGCCTCTGTAATGCTATGGATATTGGATCACTACACACATGATGCCCACAGGCTGAGAACAAGACTGAGAACAGACTGAGAGCAAGATATATCTCAAAGTAATGGCTGAATTGCCATAAAATGTGTTGTGTACAATCAAGTGGAAGAAACCTATTGATTTGGTGACCCCTTGACCTTTCCTCTAGCGCCACCATCAGGCCTTTTCATTTCCATTTTGTTTTGCATTTTGTTTTCCATTTTCCATTTCCACTTTTACAGCTGCTTATTTTCTAGTTGGTATGTATACTTAGTTCAAAAATCTCCTGCTGATTTAATTATTTTGTTTTTTATATGATAATGTTAATTTATTTTAATTGAAAAGTTTAATGTACAGTATATTTATTTTAAGTTATTCATTAATGTTAAGAGAATTTTCAATTCAAGAATTTTACCATTAAAATTACATTTAGACTGTAAAAGATGGCCTTTAGCACATTTCTTATAGAGGGTATCAGTCTTGCATCAAATAGTGAATTACACTGTATGCAGAATGTTGCATGCATGTCCGCACAGTGTTATCTTTTCACAGCTCACTGTCAGTAAATGTTGGACTACAAGAGAGTTGCAAGCCTGCAAAGGTAGAGTTATTTAAAGCTTTGAACGGGTCGATTGGGTTCTGGAGGCGTGTGGTTACAGCAGTTGTGCATGGTTGGTGTGGCCTGTGGTGGTGGGGCCCAATGTGCTATCTTTTCATGGGGCCCAAAATCCCTGGCGGCGCCCCTGCCTATTATATACCACACCTTCTGCTCTTTCATCCTTAAATTGTTCAGTGTTTTTCTAGAGGCTGTTGTACCCTCAAATGTCCACAGGGAGGGAGGCAGCGGGGTATATGTTACTGGCCTGTCCTCCTCTGCTCCTTCTGGTACCATGACTGGGGCCAGGAGTTAACCCTGATCAAGTTCTGTAGATTAATTTCTGTTCAGACTCCTAACTACGACCACTGACTGGCATGTGAGTTAAGTTATACATAGGTTTAATAACAGTTTTGAAATATTCCAGTATTGAAAATATTAAAACGGTTTGAAGGCCCAGCTCGTGTGTAAAGATAAACCATGCTCCTTTATGACCAGCAGTAGGAGGGGCAGGCACATACACACTACACACACACCCTCGGGGGATCAATAAAGTACCTATCTATCTATCTATCTATCTATCTATCTATCTATCTATCTATCTATCTATCTATCTATCTATCTATCTATCTATCTATCTATCTATCTATCTATCTATCTATCTATCTATCTATCTATCTATCTATCTATCTATCTATCTATCTATCTATCTATCTATCTATCTATCTATCTATCTATCTATCTATCTATCTATCATACACACTACACACACACATACACTTTTCTGATAAAAATTCCCCCCTCTTTCTACATTTCTAAGTATGTTTTCATCTTGTTCACATGAAACTGCTCGCATGTGCAGTACGCTTTTGACAATAGTGTTCCCGCTAATTGCATTAAGCAACAAACATTGCTGCGGTTGTAATGTAAAGAATAATAGTTTATCAACATTTTAGGCCAAAGGATCAGACGGATCAGACGCAGAAACAACCCTAGCTCTTCAGAGATCTCTCGACACACAACTACAAAATTCTCCTTTTGTTCTTGAAAAAAACATCTAAGGACATGATTGTGTCAACAACAACACACAGAAGTGAGTAAATTATGGACAGAGGATCTTTTCCAGCATTTTCTGCCTATAGTGAGCCTACCGTAAACTCTTAAAGGCCAAAGATATTTTACACAAACTATCTTTTAATATTTTGTTAATTAGTCCATTTAATATGATCCCAGACAATGTTGGATCCCAACATGTTTTGCATGTCAGCAGTTACATTTTGAAGACAGAGCACTTTCAGTGTAGAGCAACAACTGTGAAGATAAGGCAAATTACTGTATATGCACATGAATAAAAATATTGACTCAAACGTTTTTTGTTGTTGTAATATAACCCTTTAAACTAAATGTATGCACAGATGTATACATATTTGTTGGTATTAGCACATACAAAACACTCCTTGACACTTTTCTAAAGCTGTATTTGTTTATTCCTACAGTCTTTCCAGTTGCCAGTTACCTTAGGTTTCTGTCTGTCTAAATATGGCTACCTCCAGCAGTCCCCAGTCTGAAGTGCAGTTCTTGTGCTCTATCTCTGGATGTGTTTACTAAGCCAGCCACAACTCCATGTGGACACAACTTCTGATTGGCCTGCACCAGTGGATACTGGCTCAAGGCCTGGAAGCTCAAAGCCTGGAAGTCCTGACTGGTGGTTCTGACCTCTTACTGTGAGACACTTGCAGCCTCATCAGATAGCCCCAGCCCTAAAGAGACACACTGACACACGCCGATTGACACTGTGGACAACCTAGAAGAAGACAGGAGGTGTAAGAAGCACAACAAATTCCTGGAACTGTTCTGTACGACTGACCAGATATGTGTGTGCCAGTTCTGCACTGAGACAGACCACAGGGATCACCACACTGTCCCTCTATGGGAAGAGTTTGAAGAGAGCTCAGCTGGGGAAGACAGAGGCCAAAGTGCAGCATCTGATCCAGGAGCAACTGCAGAAGATTCAAGAGATGAATCACTCAGTAGATATCAGAAACAAATACACAGAGAGAGAGACAGCAAAAACCTTGGAACTCTTCACTGATCTGGTGCGCAGCTTTTAGTAAAGCCAGACTTACTACATGGAGATGGTAGAGCAGGAGAAGAAGGCAGAAGAGAGGTGGGCTGAATGGCTCCTTCGAGAGCTGCAGCTGGAAATCACAGGTTTACAGAGAAGACGCACTGAGCTGGAGAAGCTCTCAAACACTGAAAACCACCTAGAGTTCTGCATCCCTTTGAAGCTGTGTAGGAAACCTGAGGAGAGCTCTATGTCAGCTGAAGGAGGCTCTGAGAATCATGCCTCAGCTGTTGGATACAGTGACGATTTTACATAAGTCTTTGTGTGGTTCTGAGCAACAGAGGATGCAGCAGTATGCAGTGGATGTGACTCTGGACCCTGATACAGCAAACTGCAAACTTGTCCTGTCTGAGAATGGGAAACAAGTAAGACTTGGTGATATTAAACACGATCTTCCTGACAAACCAGCAAGGTTTGATACTACTTTTTGTGTCCAGCAAAAGGAGGGTTTCTCTTCAGGGAGATTCTACTATGAGTTGGAGGTTGAGGGGAAGACTGACTAGTCTATATGAGTGGCCAGAGAGTCCATCAACAGGAAGGGGAAGATTACACTGAGCCCTGGGAATGGATACTGGATTCTGTCACTGAGGAATGGCGATGAGTACAGCACTGGTGCTTCCACGTTTCTCCCTGAGATAGAAGTCCCAGGAGGTGGGATTGTTTGTGGATTATGAAGAGGGTCAGGTCTCCTTCTATGATGTGGAGTCCAGGTTTCTTATCCACTCTTTCATTGACTACACCTTCACTGAGAAACTCTATCCATACTTCTGCCCTGGTAAACGTAGTGAAAACTCTGCCCCTCTGATCATCTCTACTATCGATTAAATGGAACTTTTTCAGGTCAGCTGATTGTCATTCCTTACTGGGGTTGTCCAAAGAGAGGGAACATTCCCAGTAACTTTGGACATTTACCAGTAATCAAGAATCTGGGGATGTTTCAATAAAATAAAGGAAGGAAAAGGATAAAGATATAAATTATGACGTTTTTAATATTTTTTAAATGTTAGCAGACACTCAACCAGAGCGATTTACAGAATAAATTAGGGTTAAGTGGCTTGCTCAAGGGCACATCGACTAATTTTTCACGTAGTTGGCTCTGGGATTTTGTTTACTGGCACAACACTCTTAACCGCTTGGCTACCTGACGCCCTTATATTAAAAATAGAATCCCAAAACGGTAAAATATTAACCTAAATATAACCTAGCAATTTAGTGAATATCATTGCTGCTTATTATGAAGATTTCAACATGGAAAAACCTTTACATTGGTAAACTTTCTTTATCTTTTATATATATCTTTGTTGTAATTTTTTTTGGGGGGCGAACTGGTGTCAGTTGACTGTGTCAATAGTTGCTTTCAAATGCCATCATTGTTGATAATATGTTTATTTAATGAATAAGGCTATTTTCTCATGAACCATATGGTCTATCCACTAGATAGACTATTTACATTTTAATCTCTGTAGTCTGTACGAAACCATTGGAATCTGTGCACTGACTATTCTATTCACATTTACCATCTATGGAGATTGCATACAATGCAACAAAGTTAAAACACATCACATGTTCAATATTTATTATTTGTGGCCCATGTGGGAACTACCACATGTTTGGTTAGTGGAGGAAGCATATTCCAAGCATGCTAGACTGAGCAGCCAGATGGTATTTAATGATTAATGGATATCAAAGGGATATCTGTTGTTAAATTATATCCATCAAATGGATGTCAAATAGATGCCCACTGCTTTGATGACTTAAAACAGTAAGTGGTACAAACAGTTAATAAGTGACCTCACCAGCCGCCATCCCCTTCTTACTTGTACACTATAATGGAGATCACACCCTAGAATATCATCACTGTCCATGGCGCTGAATCTCAAATTGCCTCTATTGGCGCTCTGCCTCCATTGGCGCTATTTGCTTGTTTGTTTACTTATACCGTTTCTAATGTGAAACACAGACACACACACACACACACACATCATCCCCTGATTCCTGGTGGCTAAAGAGATGTTGGTGTACAGCATAGAATTACATATTATAAATACAATTTAATAGGATCTCGGTGGCCTACGGTGGGTTATTCATCCTGCACCATGGTTTATGCTCCTTTCTGTAGGTGACCCATCTTTCCATCTGTCCTCCTCAACTGTTGCCTAGAAACCAGCAGTGGATTGGAGTTCACATCATCACAATCAAATGCACCCAACCCCCGGGATACAGCCATGACACTTCTCCCCATGGTGGCATGACTTTGCGTTATATGTTATCATCTTGAACTGCTCTTATGTCTCAGTGTCTCAGAAAGCAAGATGCGTCCTGTTCTACTTTGGATCCTTCCCTTTGTGTGAAGGACAAAGAGCCTTAAGGTCCGCATCATTCCCGATCAGCCGCAGCCCACCTGGTTTGATAATAAAATGCTGCAGGATTAAGTGGAAATGAGAAGCCGTTATTATGGTGATCCTCACACTCAGTGATGTAATAGCACCTTGAAAATGGGCACGTAATCTGGGGATTAGCCACATTAACATGCTTGAAGTGAAGTAAACCTCATTTCCATAGTGCCACCCGACAACCACAGTTTCAGAGGTGGCACTTAGCCAATGTCTGCTGCTACTCACATTATGTCATATAGGCCTATAATGCTGAACAGTGGAGGCTGCTGAGGGGAGGTCGGTGCATAGTAATGGCTGGAATGGTGTCAATGGAATGGTATCAAACACCATTCCATTGACTCCATTCCAGCCATTATTATGAGCCATCCTCCCCTCAGCAGCCTCCACCGGTGTGGAGGTATAGGTATTGGCTAGGATGAGCATTGTGTTGATGTATCACACATATAGTTAAGTGGATTGGTTTTCATTATAGGAAAAATAATTGACAGAAACCTTGTTGAGTAATGTGGAGATTCAATTCAGTGAATTCAGAGTAGTGTTGATTCTTCCTAGTCTTAACAGGTGGTTGCCCATATGACCGTGTGCTTTCTTATGACTAGGTGAATCCTTTCCAAGATGGCTACAGTGGAGAAACATGTGTAGATCTCGTGCTCGATCCCTAACCCGAACTCTCAGTTACATCATGAAGTTGAGTCCTTATTCAGCACCATGGCCAGCTCCCTCCCCTCCACAGACTACAGACCACAGACCACAGACCAACCTTACATTAGAGTCCTTGAGACCATACGACAGAGCCAAAGCTTATAGCTATGTGAGAAGAATATGACTACATTGCCAATATGACATCTCCCACTGGGCCCACACTGGTTGAATCAATGTTGTTTCCACGTCATTTCAATGAAATTATGTTGAACAATGTGGAATAGACGCTGAATTGACGTCTGTTCCCAGTGGGCTGTTTACAATTCAGTGAAACATACTTGGCCACTCCCTGATTCTACATGAGATGGTGTTGTGTAATTACTCTCCATTTGATCCAGGAAATTATTCAAACTCAATGAGACGGAAAGAGTCCCACAGTCTATCAAAGGCAATCACATTGTTTATTTCCCACTTGCATAACACTCTCTCCCTCTATCTCTCTCTGTCTGTGTATGTGCTTGTGCGTGTGTGTGTGTTTGAGTCTCTGTGTATGTGGCTGTCAGTCTGGCTGTAGTTTAAATAAAGGGTTTATTCAGATTGAAGTTGCTCCTGCTATGTACTTGGCAACAGAGTGGGTAGCCCTATTCAACTCAACAGGCGTATGTGGAGAAGAAATCAATTTGTTGCACTCTAGTATTCGTGTACATAGGCTTGAGTATTCAAATAAATAAAGAGGTGTGTTTTGTAACAGAGTGGAGAATACTCAACACTGGAGAGTAGGGAGCGACTATATTGAAGACATAAACACTGTATCACTATGGAGAAAGTAGATGTACGTTTTCCAAGGTAATTAAGTATTCTCCCTCAGGATGTGCACATTTTTATTGTAGCCCAGCACTAACCCACTTGATTCTACTAATCAAGCATTTGGTGACTGGTTGATTAGCTAGTGAGGTGTGTTATAGCAGGGCTAGCACAAAAATGTGCACTCAATGGTGTCCGCTAGGAATTCATGTAGAAATACTGGTTTATACAGTAATGGTACCCTCGTTGGTTTGCCGTTGTGCAGTACTGCTATTTGGCCACATGATGGCAGTGTGACTCAGCTGCTCACAGTAACGTCACTGCTTCTTTGTTCTCCTGCCAATTTTTGTGCTATTCAGTTTTTTCCTATAATGTCTATTAAAGAAAAAAATAACACATCCTGGGGTTAAAATAAATAGCCTTTCACAGTTAATTTAATTGACTTTTTTGGTACATAATCAAGGTAATTCTGTCTAACGCAAACAAGAATAGCACTGCTTGTGTGATTGGTTGCTAAGTAAAGCAAACGCTGAATGACAAACTACTGCTTTAGTCCAACAACTGTGACACCTGTTTTCATGAACATTTGTATAACGTTGTCAGTAGCACTTTATTTAACAGTGCCGTTTACTCTATTTCCTGGTAGTAAATGATGTGGTAACACTGAGTACATTCTGCTACTTATTTAAATATGATACATTTAGAACAATATTTCAAAGAAATACAATTGTAACTACCTGGTACAGAACAGGTGCATGTTATGAGAAATTCCAAAGAAGCAAAAAAGTGTAATGAATACGTTATTATTATGTAATACAGTTTCACAATGTGTTAGTGCTATCTAGATTGTCTTGTCTTCATGTCGCCACTGTATATGGAGTGGTTGGGTAAAGAGGGCAGTGGGAATTGAGGTCATAGCTGGACTTTGGTCCCCTTCTCAAGGTAACTTCTTAATTATCCTGTCCCCACCGCTGTCTGGTGTGTGTGTGTGTGTGTGTATGTACGTGTGTGTTTGTGTGGCTGGTCTGTCCAAGGCACTGCTGTCTTCACCCCCTGCAGGTGTGGTAGGTTACCCCACGCTGACGTGTTTAATTGTGTGCAAGTCCCATGGCTCTCTCCCTCCCTCCCTCTCTCTCTCCCCTGCTTTCTCTCTCTTCCTCCCTCCGTCCTCCTCACCCGTCTGGGCTGGTAAATAAGGCCGGGTGTGTGAGAATCTCATTACCGCGACACAAAGCAGCATTTCCTCTGAGGATTCAGGATGTGTGTGTGTGTGTGTGTGTGTGTGTGTGTATCAGAGTGTGTCGTGTGTGTGTGTTGTCTGTATGCCGTGTGTGCGTCTGTTCCATGTGTGTGCCGTGTGTGTGTTAGCCAGGTTCAATCACCACTCCACTGATGGGGAGGGAGAGAGAGGCAGCTGGGGCCTCCCTTGCCCAGGCCTTCAATTTCCCTCCCAGTCCAGCCACTGGAGTGTGTAATTACTATGGGGGGGCTGGTTTGGAGGTGCGATCCCTTCGCCTGGTAACACCACCCCCCACCTGCCACCCCCCACACACACCCCACCGGCCCTCCCTCTACCCTCCACACAGGCACCCCCTGCCACCCTCCACACACACCCCACCGGCCCTCCCTAAACCCTCCACACAGGCACCCCCTGCAACCCCCCACACACACCCCACTGGCTCTCCCTCTACCCTCCACACAGGCACCCCTGCCACCCCCCACACACACCCCACCGGCCCTCCCTCTACCCTCCACACAGGCACCCCCTGCCACCTCCCACACACACCCCACCGGCACTCCCTAAACCCTCCACACAGGCACCCCCTGCCACCCCCCAAGTCACACACTGAGCACCCATGACCTGCAACTGAGATCTCCATGACACACTCATCCATGCATGCACACACACACACACACAGTCTTCTGTTCATACACTCTTACCCTTCCTAGTTACAGTGTATTGGTGTGTATTCACTTGTACAGTGTACTCTGCTGTATGCTAGCACCAAGTCCTTTGTTGGCACCATTTGGCATTTGCACACTGCCGTCTTGCTGTCTGAACACTTCTCACAGGTACAGTGTGCACGTGCACAGGAGATGGGTCTAAAAGGTCACTGGTTGATAGGACATAAGCCTATTATATTGACAGGCTATGCTTGTTTGATGTATATGGCTTTTCCTTTGTAAAAGTCCAACCAAACGCAATGCACCATAAATGGTGTTTTCAGAGATCTCCCAGCAAGGCCCATAATAGAGACGATACAGGAGTCACACACAACACACACACACACATTTGCATACAGTTGAAGTCGGAAGTTTACATACACCTTAGCCAAATACATTTAAACATAGTTTTTCATAACATTTAATTCTAGTAAAAATTCTTTGTCTTAGGTCAGTTAGGATCACCACTTAATTTTAAGAATTTGAAATGTCAGAATAATAGTAGATGAGAATGATTTATTTCAGCGTTTATTTCTTTCATCACATTACCAGTGGGTCAGAAGTTTACATACACTCAATTAGTATTTGGTAGCATTGCCTTTAAATTGTTTAACTTGGGTCAAACGTTTCGGGTATCCTTCCACATGCTTCCCACAATACCATTCCTCCTGACAGAACTGGTGTAACTGAGTCAGGTTTGTAGGCCTCCTTGCTCGCACACGCTTTTTCAGTTCTGCCCACAAATTTTCTATAGGATGAGGTCAGGGCTTTGTGATGGCCACTCCAATACCTTGACTTTGTTGTCCTTAAGCCATTTTGCCACAACTATGGAAGTATGCTTGGGGTCATTGTCCATTTGGAAGACCCATTTGCGACCAACCTTTAACTTCCTGACTGATGTCTTGAGATGTTGCTTCAATATATCCACATCATTTTCCTTCCTCATGTTGCCATCTATTTTGTGAAGTGCACCAGTCCCTCCTACAGCAAAGCACCCCAACAACATGATGCTGCCACCCCCGTGCTTCACGGTTGGGATGGTGTTCTTCGGCTTGCAAGCATCCCCCTTTTTCCTCCAAACATAACGATGGTCATTATGGCCAAACAGTTCTATTTTTGTTTCATCAGATCAGAGGACATTTCTCCAAAAAGTACGATCTTTGTCCCCATGTGTAGTTAACAAACTGTAATCTGGCTTTTTTATGGCGGTTTTGGAGCAGTGGCTTCTTCCTTGCTGAGCGGCCTTTCAGGTTATGTCGATATAGGACTCGTTTTACTGTGGATATAGATACATTTGTACCTGTTTCCTCCAGCATCTTCACAAGGTCCATGACATAATTTTCTGGAATTTTCAAAGCTGTTTAACAGCACAGTCAACTTAGTGCATATAAACTTCTGACCCACTGGAATTGTGATATAGTGATTATAAGTGAAATAATCTGTATGTAAGAAGAGTTACTTGTGTCGTGCACAAAGTAGATGTCCTAACCGACTTGCCAAAACTATAGTTTGTTAACATTAAATCTGTGGAGTGGTTGAAAAATTAGTTTTAATGACTTCAACGTGAGTGTTTGTAAACTTCTGACTTCAACTGTATATGTATGCGCACACACTTCCCTATATGGACTGCATAGATCTAACCAACCCTTGTCTATAATGTTGGCTATACATTAAATTCATCATGAACACAGCCCTCTCTCTCTCTCTCTCTCTCTCTCTCTCTCTCTCTCTCTCTCTCTCTCTCTCTCTCTCTCTCTCTCTCTCTCTCTCTCTCTCTCTCTCGTGTATATGTGTGTGTGCGGGGGAGAGATTGTGGCTGTGTAACAGAGGCTGGCTCTTTGAGGATTCTGTGGCGATCGCCTGCATGCCTCTTTGAAGCTGTTCGATGACCGCACAGGGCACTTCACCACAGGAGGGGCGTGGAGGGGCGTGCTGCATGGCTGTCATTTGTATACAGCTGTTTCTTTCATCTAGTCCCGCCCCCCATTCCACCTCTTCTACTCCCACCCCGCGACCCACCACACCCTCCCCTCCTGCCTGCCTCCACTAAAACCCAGATTCTGGCATTTCTTGAGTTCTGTGCTAGTCACAAAAAAAAACATTGGACTGACTGCTGCTTTGCTGGAGTATCTAGAAATAAAAGTGACAGCTATAGGTCTAGAAGGAAATAGAATGGCCACGATCAGTTCAAAAGGCATCAATCAATCAATCCATCTTCATCATATTGCATAGGCCACCTAAAACAAATATCAATGAATGTCCCATACATTCTTTGATACGGCCACATCCACACCAGAGTTCTGTGCTCATCTGTCTGGTGGCTAGTCCTGCCTCAGAGAGACAGGCTGAGACATGGGCCAACTAGGGGCCGACAGGATCCACCTGGGGCATCTCTGTGTTACACCACACCACACACTCCTGCTAACATGGCCCAGATAATAACGCACTGCACAGGTGCTCCGTGAGCCAATGTTAATTGCTGCTAATTGATGTAGCGGCGCGTTGAGGCATATGCGGTTTCTGTGTGTATTCTAATGAGAGCAGAGAGGAAGGAGGTTTGGAAGTGCTGTACGCCGACATGGCAGACAAGTCATGATAGTACACTACTGTACGTGAAAATAGATGTTACTAGTTTTGGTACCAAACATAGAAATGGATGACTTCACAGGGTTATCAGAAAATCTCAAATCTAACTGTCAGAAAGGTTTGAATAATTGAAACTCTGTGATGTGTTGTATATCATAATACTTTGACAAGAGGCGGTAGTTTATACTACTACAACGTTTGAACACAAGAACAGAGTGATAGGTAGCTAGACAAAGTGACACTAGTCAAGGGAGATACATTAATCTCTCTCTCTCTCTCTCTCTCTCTCTCTCTCTCTCCCTCCCTCTCTCTCTCTCTCTCTCTCTCTCTCTCTCTCCTCTCGCTCTCTCTCTCTCTCTCTCGCTCTCTCTCTCTCTCTCGCTCTCTCGCTCTTTCTCTATTTCTGGCTCTGTTCCACCGAACCAAACTTTGAAATAATGAATATGTTTTATTGTAATTTTGCCAGGAAGAAAATATGCTTGATTTCCACTGTGAATTATTCAAAAGTTATTGAAAAGGGAGTGTTGCATTTGTAACAAAGCAGAATAAATTATTGCTTGGTGTTAATATTGGAGATTTGATTGAAACGGATACAGGAGCAGTGTAAAATTGTCCAGTAAATCATTGTGTTGCAGCCAGGCTTGCTATTCTGAGGCAAGTTGGGGGATATTGACAGATAATGGCTTTTCTCTTTGCTAAAGATTGGTCATTACCAAGCCTTTATTGCCATTACCAGCCTATTTTCATTGTTCTGTGTTGAACGTGGAGACTTGATTTCCTTGGATTATCTTATTTTTGCTACGTATGTGTTTGTGTGCGTGTGTGTGGACGGACATGGTGCCCGCGCGTGTGTTTGTGTGTTGTACATCACAACACACCATGTCAGTGTCCATCTCATTTTAACAGCTAGTTTGTGACAGTGGGAGACTACTGTTTACAGCAGTTTTATTTGGTGTGTAATCACAATCCTGAGTATTGGGTTTTTGCTAATAATGAAAGGACAGACGCTCGACTAGAGAAGCAGGTACGGGGAGTTAACATTTAATAACGTAGACATGGACCAGGACAGGACCGGAACAGCGTCGGAACCAGGTAACATCATGACAATTACAATTAATACAGCAGCGGGGAACAGAGCTGGGGAACAGACAGATATAGGGAAGGTAATGACAGATGATTGAGTCCAGGTGAGTCCAATATCGCCGATGCGCGTGACGAGGGAAGAAGGAGTGCGTAGTGCTGGGCAGGGAGGGAAAGCTGGAGCGCACTTGACAAATAATGCATCCTCCTCCACACCTTGGAAGTGTAGATACATATTTACCATGTCAATAAACCAGTTTGAATAAAATCTAATTGCCTGGGGGGGGACGTTAATTGTCCATGACTCTGTGACTGTGTCCTCCCCTGTTTGCCTGCCACTAGCCAATCAATAGTTAACACTGTCTGATTATATATGGAACACCCCCTCTCTTAAAGAGGCATTGTACACAACATCAATCAATAAGGCCACTGAAAGGCAGCTCTCCATGGGTGCTCTATGAGTCAGTGTAGGAAAACATGTATTTAGGTGGCGGTTAGCGACACAAACAAAACCAAAAATCATGTAAACACAAATTACAGTTTCAGCTTGCATCTTTCCTATGGTGCAGTTCATAAAATGTAATTTATGACTATGGTAGTATTGTGTGGTACATGTAGAATGA